>CATIWC010001324.1:0-436552 GCA_948472305.1 Vicia faba | reverse complement strand
ACTGATGAAACATGATGTTAACATAAATCTGTAGAAAATCAGATGAAATTTGTAGGAAATCTGATGAAATTGGAAGTGAACCTAAATCTGAAGAAAATATGATGAATTTTTTGTGAACACATATCTGAAGAAACTCTAATGAAATAGGAAGAAAATCTGATGTAATTTGAGGTGAACATAAATCTGAAGGAAATGTGATTATACTTGACGTTAACATAAGTCTGATGAAATTTGAACTGAACATAAATCTCTAGAAAATCTGATGAAATCTTAAGAAAATTTTTATGAATTTAGAAGTAACATAAATTCGATGAATATCTTATGAAACTTAAACTAAATACATAATTCTAAAGAAAATCTGATAAAATCTGATGAATTATGAAGTGACCATAAATCTGAAGAAATCTAAGAAAATTTGATTGAAATCGGATGAATATGAAGGGAACATAAGTCTGAAAAAAATTTAAGGAAATTTAAAGTCTTCGTAAATATGATGAAATCCTAAAGAAAGTCTGACGAAATTTGGAAGTGAACAAAAATATTAAAAAATCTCATGAAATTTAAAGTGAATATAAATCTAAAGGAAAATTTGATGAAATCTAAAAAACTGATGAAACATGATGAAAACATAAATCTGTAGAAAATCAGATGAAATTTGTAGGAAATCTGACGAAATTGGAAGTGAACCTAAATCTGAAGAAAACTATGATGAATTTTTTTGTGAACACATATCTGAAGAAACACTAATAATATAGGAAGAAAATCTTATGTAATTTGAGGTGAACATAAATCTGAAGGAAATATGATGATACTTGACGTTAACATAAGTCTGATGATTTGAAGTGAACATAAATCTCTAGAAAATCAGATGGAAATCATATGAAATCTTAAAAAAAAATTATTGATTTAGAAGTAAACATTAAATGTGACGAAAATCTTATGAAGCTTAAAGTAAATACATAATTCTAATGAAAATCTGATAAAATCTGATGAATTTATGATGTGACCATAAATCTGAAGAATCTAAAGAAAATTTGATGAAATCAGATGAAAAATTGAAGGGAACATAAGTCTGAAATAAATTTTAAGAAATTTAAAGTCATCGTAAATATGATGAAATCTAAAGAAAGTCTGACGAAGTTTGAAGGTGAAACAAAAAATATGAAGAAAAACTCATGAAATTTGAAGTGAATATAAATCTAAAGAAAATTTGGATGAAATATAAAAAAATGATCAAACATGATGTAAACATAAATCTGTAGAAAATCAGATGAAGTTTGTACGAAATCTGATGAAATTGGAAGTGAACCTAAATCTGAAGGAAAATATGATGATTTTTTTTGTGAACACATATCTGAAGAAACACTAATAATATAGGAAGAAAATCTGATGTAATTTGAGGTGAACATGAATCTGAAGGAAATATGATGATACTTGACGTTAACATAAGTCTGATGATTAGAAGTGAACATAAATCTCTAGAAAATCAGATGAAATCAGGATGGAAATCTTAAGTAAATTTTATGAAAATGTGAAGAAAATCTTATGAAGCTTAAGTAAATACATAATTCTAATGAAAATCTGATATAAATCTGATGAATTATGAAGTGACCATAAATCTGAAGGAAATCTAAAGAAAATTTGATGAAATCAGATGAAAATTGAAGGGAACATAAGTCTAGAAAAAATTTTAAGAAATTTAAAGTCATCGTAAATATGTTGAAATCTAAAGAACGTCTGACGAAATTTGAAGTGAACAAAAATATGAAGAAAAACTCATGAAATTTGAAGTGAATATAAATCTAAAGAAAATTTGATGAAATAAAAAAAACTGATGAAACTTGATATAAACATAAGAATGTAGAAAATCAGATGAAATTTGTATGAAATCTGATGAAATTGGAAGTGAACCTAAATCTGAAGAAAATATGATGATTTTTTTGTGAACACATATCTTAAGAAACTCTAATGAAATAGGAAGAAAAATCTGATGTAATTTGAGGTGAACATAAATCTGAAGGAAATATGATGATACTTGACGTTAACATAAGTCTGATGAAATTTAAAGTGAAGATAAATCTCTAGAAAAATCAGATGAAATCTTAAGAAAATTTTATGAATTTAGAAGTAAACATAAAAATCGAAGAAAATCTTATGAAACTTAAAGTAAATACATAATTCTAAAGAAAATCTGATAAAATCTGATGAATTATGAAGTGACCATAAATCTTAAGAAATCTAAAGAAAATTTGATGAAATTGGATGAATATTGAAGGGAACATAAGTCTGGAAAAAATTTAAGGAAATTTAAAGTCTTCTTAAATATGATGAAAATCTAAAGAAAGTCTGACGAAATTTGAAAGTGAACAAAAATATGAAGAAAATCTCATGAAATTTAAAGTGAATATAAATCTAAAGAAAATTTGATGAAATAAAAAAAACTGATGAAACATGATGAAAACATAAATCTGTAGAAAATCGGATGAAAATTTGTTGGAAATCTGATGAAATTGGAAAGTGAACCTAAATCTGAAGAAAATATGATGAATTTTTTTATGAACACATATCTGAAGAAACACTAATAATATAGGAAGAAAATCGGATGTAATTTGAGGTGAACATAAATCTGAAGTAAATATGATTAAATTTGACGTTAACATAAGTTTGATGAAATTTAAAGTGAACATAAATCTCTTGAAAGTCTGACGAAATTAGATGAAATCTTAAGAAAATTTTATGAATTTAGAAGTAAACATAAATGTGAAGAAAATCTTATGAAGCTTAAAGTAAATACATAATTCTAAAGAAAATCTGATAAAATCTGATGAATTATGAAGTGACCATAAATATGAAGAAATCTAAAGAAAAATTGATGAAATCAGATGAAAATTGAAGGAATCATAATTCTGAAAAAAATCTAAGAAATTTAAAAGTCATCGTAAATATGATGAAATCTAAAGAAGAGTCTGACGAAATTTAAAGTGAACAAAAATATGAAGAGAAAATCTCATGAAATTTGAAGTGAATATAAATCTAAAGAAAATTTGATGAAATAAAAAAAATGATGAAACATGATGGTAAACATAAATCTGTAGAAAATTAGATGAAATTTGTAGAAAAATCTGATGAAATTGGAAGTGAACCTAAAACTGAAGAAAATATGATGAATTTTTTTGTGAACACATATCTGAAGAAACTCTAATGAAATAGGAATAAAATATGATGTAATTTGAAGTGAACATAAATCTGAAGGAAATATGATGATACTTGACGTCAACATATGTCCAATGAAATTTGAAGTGAACATAAATCTCTAGAAAAATCTATAAAATCAGATGAAATTTTTAAGAAAATTTTTTGAATTTAGAAGTAAACATAAATGTGAAAGAAAATCTTATGAAGCTTAAAGTAAATACATAATTCTAAAGAAAAACTGATAAAATCTAATGAATTATGAAGTGACCATAAATCTGAAGAAAATTTGATGAAATCAGATGAAAATTGAAAGGAACATAAGTATGAAAATAATTTGATAAATTTAAAGTAATCGTAAATATGTTGAAATCTAAAGGAAGTCTGACGAAAATTTGAAGTGAACAAAAATATGAAGAAAATCTTATGAAATTTGAAGTGAAATATAAATCTAAAGAAAATTTGATGAAATAAAAAAAACTGATATGAACATGATGTAAACATAAAATCTGTAGAAAATCAGATGAAATTTGTAGGAAATCTGATGAAATTGAAGTGAACCTAAATCTGAAGAAAATATGATGAATTTTTTTGTGAACACATATCTGAAGAAACTCTAATGAAATAGGAAGAAAATCTGATGTAATTTGAGGTGAACATAAATCTGAAGGAAATGTGATTATACTTGACGTTTTACATAAGTCTGATGAAATTTGAACTGAACATAAATCTCTAGAAAATCTGATGAAATCTTAAGAAAATTTATGAATTTAGAAGTAAAGATAAATTCGAAGAAAATCTTATGAAACTTAAAGTAAATACATAATTCTAATGAAAATCTGATAAAATCTGATGAATTATGAAGTGACCATAAATCTTAAGAAATCTAAAGAAAATTTGATGAAATCGGATGAATATTGAAGGGAACATATGTCTGGAAAAAATTTAAGGAAATTTAAAGTCTTCGTAAATATGATGAAATCTAAAGAAAGTCTGACGAAATTTGAAGGTGAACAAAAATGTGAAGAAAATCTCATGAAATTTAAAGTGAATAAAATCTAAAGAAAATTTGATGAAATCTAAAAAACTGATGAAACATGATGAAAACATAAATCTGTAGAAAATCAGATGAAATTTGTAGGAAATCTGATGAAATTGGAAGTGAACCTAAATCTGAAGAAAATATGATGATTTTTTTTGTGAACACGTATCTGAAGAAACACTAATAATATAGGAAGAAAATCTGATGTAATTTGAGGTGAACATAAATCTGAAGGAAATATGATGATACTTGACGTTAACATAAGTCTGATGATTTGAAGTGAACATAAATCTCTAGAAAATCAGATGAAATCAGATGAAATCTTAAAAAGAATTTATGAATTTAGAAGTAAACATAAATGTGAATAAAATCTTATGAAGCTTAAAGTAAATACATAATTCTAATGAAAATCTGATAAAATCTGATGAATTATGAAGTGACCATAAATCTGAAGAAATCTAAAGAAAATTTGATGAAATCAGATGAAAATTGAAGGGAACATAAGTCTGAAAAAAAATGTTAAGAAAGTTAAAGTCATCGTAAATATGATGAAATCTAAAGAAAGTCTGACGAAATTTGAAGTGAACAAAAATATGAAGAAAATCTCATGAAATTTGAAGTGAATATAAATCTAAAGAAAATTTGATGAAATAAAAAAAAAATGATCAAACATGATGTAAACATAAATCTGTAGAAAATCAGATGAAGTTTGTAGAAAATCTGATGAAATTGGAAGTGAACCTAAATCTGAAGAAAATATGATGAATTTTTTTGTGAACACATATCTGAAGAAACTCTAATGAAATAGGAAGAAAATCTGATGTAATTTGAGGTGAACATAAATCTGAAGGAAATATGATGATACTTGACGTTAACATAAGTCTGATGAAATTTGAAGTGAACATAAATCTCTAGAAAATATGATGAAAATCAGATGAAATCTTAAGAAAATTTTATGAATTTAGAAGTAAACATAAATGTGAAGATAATCTTACGAAGCTTAAAGTAAATACATAATTCTAAAGAAGATCTGATAAAATCTGTTGAATTATGAAGAGACCATAAATCTAAAGAAATCTAAAGAAAATTTGATGAAATCGGAAGAAAATTGAAGGGAACATAAGTCTGGAAAAAAATTTGATGAAATTTAAAGTAATCGTAAATATGATGAAATCTAAAGAAAGTATGACGAAATTTGAAGTGAACAAAAATATGAAGAAAATCTCATGAAATTTGAAGTGAATATAAATCTAAAGAAAATTTGATGAAATAAAAAAACTGATGAAACTTGATGTAAACATAAATATGTAGAAAATCAGATGGAATTTGTTGGAAATCTCATGAAATTGGAAGTGAACCTAAATCTGCAGAAAATATGATGAATGTTTTTGTGAACACATATCTCAAGAAACTCTAATGAAATAGGAATAAAATCTGATAAAATTTGAGGTGAACATAAATCTGAAGGAAATATGATGATACTTGACGTTAACATAAGTCTGATGATTTGAGGTGAACATAAATCTCTAGAAAATCAGATGAAATCAGATGAAATCTTAAGAAAATTTTATAAATTTAGAAGTAAACATAAATGTGAAGGGAAAATCTTATGAAGCTTAAAGAAAATACATAATTCTAATGAAAATCTGATAAAATCTGATGAATTATGAAGTGACCATAAATCTGGAGAAATCTAAAGAAAATTTGATGAAATCAGATGAAAATTGAAGGGAACATAAGTCTGAAAAAAATGTTAAGAAAGTTAAAGTCATCGTAAATATGATGAAATCTAAAGAAAAGTCTGACGAAATTTGAAGTGAACAAAAATATGAAGAAAATCTCATGAAATTTGAAGTGAATATAAATCTAAAGAAAATTTGATGAAATAAAAAAAAATGATCAAACATGATGTAAACATAAATCTGTAGAAAATCAGATGAAGTTTGTAGAAAATCTGATTAAATTGGAAGTGAACCTAAATCTGAAGAAAAATATGATGAATTTTTTTTGTGAACACATATCTGAAGAAACTCTAATGAAATAGGAAGAAAATCTGATGTAATTTGAGGTGAACATAAATCTGAAGGAAATATGATGATACTTGACGTTAACATAAGTCTGATGAAATTTGAAGTGAACATAAATCTCTAGAAAATCTGATGAAATCAGATGAAAATCTTAAGAAAATTTTATGAATTTAGAAGTAAACATAAATGTGAAGATAATCTTACGAAGCTTAAAGTAAATACATAATTCTAAAGAAGATCTGATAAATCTGTTGAATTATGAAGTGACCATAAATCTAAAGAAATCTAAAGAAAATTTGATGAAAATCGGATGAATATTGAAGGGAACATAAGTCTGGGAAAAAATTTAAGGAAATTTAAAGTCTTCGTAAATATGATGAAATCTAAAGAAAGTCTGATGAAATTTGAAGTGAACAAAAATATGAAGAAAATCTCATGAAATTTAAAGTGAATATAAATCTAAAGAAAATTTGATGAAATCTAAAAAACTGATGAAACATGATGAAACATAAATCTGTAGAAAATCAGATGAAATTTGTAGGAAATCTGATGAAATTGGAAGTGAACCTAAATCTGAAGAAAATATGATGAATTTTTTTGGTGAACACATATCTGAAGAAACACTAATAATATAGGAAGAAAATCTGATGTAATTTGAGGTGAACATAAATCTGAAGGAAATATGATGATACTTGACGTTAACATAAGTCTGATGATTTAAAGTGAACATAAATCTCTAGAAAATCAGATGAAATCAGATGAAATCTTAAAAAGAATTTATGGAATTTAGAAGTAAACATAAATGTGAATAAAATCTTATGAAGCTTAAAGTAAATACATAATTCTAATGAAAATCTGATAAAATCTGATGATTATGAAGTGACCATAAATCTGAAGAAATCTAAAGAAAATTTGATGAAATCAGATGAAAATTGAAGGGAACATAAGTCTGAAAAAAATGTTAAGAAAGTTAAAGTCATCGTAAATATGATGAAATCTAAAGAAAGTCTGACGAAATTTGAAGTGAACAAAAATATGAAGAAAATCTCATGAAATTTGAAGTGAATATAAATCTAAAGAAAATTTGATGAAATAAAAAAAAAATGATCAAAACATGATGTAAACATAAATCTGTAGAAAATCAGATGAAGTTTGTAGAAAATCTGATGAAATTGGAAGTGAACCTAAATCTGAAGAAAATATGATGAATTTTTTTGTGAACACATATCTGAAGAAACTCTAATGAAATAGGAAGAAAATCTGATGTAATTTGAGGTGAACATAAATCTGAAGGAAATATGATGATACTTGACGTTAACATAAGTCTGATGAAATTTGAAGTGAACATAAATCTCTAGAAATATGATGAAATCAGATGAAATCTTAAGAAAATTTTATGAATTTAGAAGTAAACATAAATGTGAAGATAATCTTACGAAGCTTAAAGTAAATACATAATTCTAAAGAAGATCTTATAAAATCTGTTGAATTATGAAGTGACCATAAATCTAAAGAAATCTAAAGAAAATTTGATGAAATCGGAAGAAAATTGAAGGGAACATAAGTCTGGAAAAAATTTGATGAAATTTAAAGTAATCGTAAATATGATGAAATCTAAAGAAAGTATGACGAAATTTGAAGTGAACAAAAATATGAAGAAAATCTCATGAAATTTTGAAGTGAATATAAATCTAAAGAAAATTTGATGAAATAAAAAAAACTGATGAAACTTGATGTAAACATAAAATATGTAGAAAATCAGATGGAATTTGTTGGAAATCTCATGAAATTGGAAGTGAACCTAAATCTGCAGAAAATATGATGAATGTTTTTGTGAACACATATCTCAAGAAACTCTAATGAAATAGGAATAAAATCTGATAAAATTTGAGGTGAACATAAATCTGAAGGAAATATGATGATACTTGACGTTAACATAAGTCTGATGATTTGAGGTGAACATAAATCTCTAGAAAATCAGATGAAATCAGATGAAATCTTAAGAAAATTTTTATGAATTTAGAAGTAAACATAAATGTGAAGAAAATCTTATGAAGCTTAAAGTAAATACATAATTCTAATGAAAATCTGATAAAATCTAATGAATTATGAAGTGACCATAAATCTGAAGAAATCTAAAGAAAATTTGATGAAATCAGATGAAAATTGAAGGGAACATAAGTCTGAAAAAAAATGTTAAGAAAGTTAAAGTCATCGTAAATATGATGAAATCTAAAGAAAGTCTGACGAAATTTGAAGTGAACAAAAAATATGAAGAAATCTCATGAAATTTGAAGTGAATATAAATCTAAAGAAAATTTGATGAATAAAAAAACTGATGAAACTTGATGTAAACATAAATATGTAGAGAAATCAGATGGAATTTGTTGGAAATCTCATGAAATTGGGAAGTGAACCTAAATCTGAAGAAAATATGATGAATTTTTTTGTGAACACATATCTGAAGAAACTCTAATGAAATAGGAAGAAAATCTGATGTAATTTGAGGGTGAACATAAATCTGAAGGAAATATGATGATACTTGACGTTAACATAAGTCTGATGAAATTTGAAGTGAACATAAATCTCTAGAAAATATGATGAAATCAGATGAAATCTTAAGAAAATTTTATGAATTTAGAAGTAAACATAAATGTGAAGATAATCTTACGAAGCTTAAAGTAAATACATAATTCTAAAGAAGATCTGATAAAATCTGTTGAATTATGAAGTGACCATAAATCTAAAGAAATCTAAAGAAAATTTGATGAAATCGGAAGAAAAATTGAAGGGAACATAAGTCTGGAAAAAATTTGATGAAATTTAAAGTAATCGTAAATATGATGAAATCTAAAGAAAGTATGACGAAATTTGAAGTGAACAAAAATATGAAGAAAATCTCATGAAATTTGAAGTGAATAATAAATCTAAAGAAAATTTGATGAAATAAAAAAAACTGATGAAACTTGATGTAAACATAAATATGTAGAAAATCAGATGGAATTTGTTGGAAATCTCATGAAATTGGAAGTGAACCTAAATCTGCAGAAAATATGATGAATGTTTTTGTGAACACATATCTCAAGAAACTCTAATGAAATAGGAATAAAATCTGATAAAATTTGAGGTGAACATAAATCTGAAGGAAATATGATGATACTTGACGTTAACATAAGTCTGATGATTTGAGGTGAACATAAATCTCTAGAAAATCAGATGAAATCAGATGAAATCTTAAGAAAATTTTATAAATTTAGAAGTAAACATAAATGTGAAGAAAATCTTATGAAGCTTAAAGTAAATACATAATTCTAATGAAAATCTGATAAAATCTGATGAATTATGAAGTGACCATAAATCTGGAGAAATCTAAAGAAAATTTGATGAAATCAGATGAAAATTGAAGGGAACATAAGTCTGAAAAAAATGTTTAAGAAAGTTAAAGTCATCGTAAATATGATGAAATCTAAAGAAAGTCTGACGAAATTTGAAGTGAACAAAAATATGAAGAAAATCTCATGAAATTTGAAGTGAATATAAATCTAAAGAAAATTTGATGAAATAAAAAAAATGATCAAACATGATGTAAACATAAATCTGTAGAAATCAGATGAAGTTTGTAGAAAATCTGATGAAATTGGAAGTGAACCTAAATCTGAAGAAAATATGATGAATTTTTTTGTGAACACATATCTGAAGAAACTCTAATGAAATAGGAAGAAAATCTGATGTAATTTGAGGTGAACATAAATCTGAAGGAAATATGATGATACTTGACGTTAACATAAGTCTGATGGAAATTTGAAGGTGAACATAAATCTCTAGAAAATCTGATGAAATCAGATGAAATCTTAAGAAAATTTTATGATTTAGAAGGTAAACATAAATGTGAAGATAATCTTACGAAGCTTAAAGTAAATACATAATTCTAAAGAAGATCTGATAAAATCTGTTGAATTATGAAGTGACCATAAATCTAAAGAAATCTAAAGAAAATTTGATGAAATCGGATGAATATTGAAGGGAACATAAGTCTGGAAAAAATTTAAGGAAATTTAAAGTCTTCGTAAATATGATGAAATCTAAAGAAAGTCTGACGAAATTTGAAGTGAACAAAAATATGAAGAAAATCTCATGAAATTTAAAGTGAATATAAATCTAAAGAAAATTTGATGAAATCTAAAAAACTGATGAAACATGATGAAAACATAAATCTGTAGAAAATCAGATGAAATTTGTAGGAAATCTGATGAAATTGGAAGTGAACCTAAATCTGAAGAAAATATGATGAATTTTTTTGGTGAACACATATCTGAAGAAACACTAATAATATAGGAAGAAAAATCTGATGTAATTTGAGGTGAACATAAATCTGAAGGAAATATGATGATACTTGACGTTAACATAAGTCTGATGATTTGAAGTGAACATAAATCTCTAGAAAATCAGATGAAATCAGATGAAATCTTAAAAAGAATTTATGAATTTAGAAGTAAACATAAATGTGAATAAAATCTTATGAAGCTTAAAGTAAATACATAATTCTAATGAAAATCTGATAAAATCTGATGAATTATGAAGTGACCATAAATCTGAAGAAATCTAAAGAAAATTTGATGAAATCAGATGAAAATTGAAGGGAACATAAGTCTGAAAAAAATGTTAAGAAAGTTAAAGTCATCGTAAATATGATGAAATCTAAAGAAAGTCTGACGAAATTTGAAGTGAACAAAAATATGAAGAAAATCTCATGAAATTTGAAGTGAATATAAATCTAAAGAAAATTTGATGAAAATAAAAAAAAAATGATCAAACATGATGTAAACATAAATCTGTAGAAAATCAGATGAAGTTTGTAGAAAATCTGATGAAATTGGAAGTGAACCTAAATCTGAAGAAAATATGATGAATTTTTTTGTGAACACATATCTGAAGAAACTCTAATGAAATAGGAAGGAAAATCTGATGTAATTTGAGGTGAACATAAATCTGAAGGAAATATGATGATACTTGACGTTAACATAAGTCTGATGAAATTTGAAGTGAACATAAATCTCTAGAAAATATGATGAAATCAGATGAAATCTTAAGAAAATTTTATGAATTTAGAAGTAAACATAAATGTGAAGATAATCTTACGAAGCTTAAAGTAAATACATAATTCTAAAGAAGATCTGATAAAATCTGTTGAATTATGAAGTGACCATAAATCTAAAGAAATCTAAAGAAAATTTGATGAAATCGGAAGAAAATTGAAGGGAACATAAGTCTGGAAAAAATTTGATGAAATTTAAAGTAATCGTAAATATGATGAAATCTAAAGAAAGTATGACGAAATTTGAAGTGAACAAAAATATGAAGAAAATCTCATGAAATTTGAAGTGAATATAAATCTAAAGAAAATTTGATGAAATAAAAAAACTGATGAAACTTGATGTAAACATAAATATGTAGAAAATCAGATGGAATTTGTTGGAAATCTCATGAAATTGGAAGTGAACCTAAATCTGCAGAAAATATGATGAATGTTTTTGTGAACACATATCTCAAGAAACTCTAATGAAATGGAATAAAATCTGATAAAATTTGAGGTGAACATAAATCTGAAGGAAATATGATGATACTTGACGTTAACATAAGTCTGATGATTTGAGGTGAACATAAATCTCTAGAAAATCAGATGAAATCAGATGAAATCTTAAGAAAATTTTATGAATTTAGAAGTAAACATAAATGTGAAGAAAATCTTATGAAGCTTAAAGTAAATACATAATTCTAATGAAAATCTGATAAAATCTAATGAATTATGAAGTGACCATAAATCTGAAGAAATCTAAAGAAAATTTGATGAAATCAGATGAAAATTGAAGGGAACATAAGTCTGAAAAAAATGTTAAGAAAGTTAAAGTCATCGTAAATATGATGAAATCTAAAGAAAGTCTGACGAAATTTGAAGTGAACAAAAATATGAAGAAAATCTCATGAAATTTGAAGTGAATATAAATCTAAAAAAAATTTGATGAAATAAAAAAACTGATGAAACTTGATGTAAACATAAATATGTAGAAAATCAGATGGAATTTGTTGGAAATCTCATGAAATTGGAAGTGAACCTAAATCTGAAGAAAATATGATGAATTTTTTTGTGAACACATATCTGAAGAAACTCTAATGAAATAGGAAGAAAATCTGATGTAATTTGAGGTGAACATAAATCTGAAGGAAATATGATGATACTTGACGTTAACATAAGTCTGATGAAATTTGAAGTGAACATAAATCTCTAGAAAATCTGATGAAATCAGATGAAATCTTAAGAAAATTTTATGAATTTAGAAGTAAACATAAATGTGAAGATAATCTTACGAAGCTTAAAGTAAATACATAATTCTAAAGAAGATCTGATAAAAATCTGTTGAATTATGAAGTGACCATAAATCTAAAGAAATCTAACGAAAATTTGATGAAATCGGAAGAAAATTGAAGGGAACATAAGTCTGGAAAAAATTTGATGAAATTTAAAGTAATCGTAAATATGATGAAATCTAAAGAAAGTATGACGAAATTTGAAGTGAACAAAAATATGAAGAAAATCTCAAGAAATTTGAAGTGAATATAAATCTAAAGAAAATTTGATGAAATAAAAAAACTGATGAAACTTGATGTAAACATAAATATGTAGAAAATCAGATGGAATTTGTTGGAAATCTCATGAAATTGGAAGTGAACCTAAATCTGCAGAAAATATGATGAATGTTTTTGTGAACACATATCTCAAGAAATTCTAATTAAATGGAATAAAATCTGATAAAATTTGAGGTGAACATAAATCTGAAGGAAATATGATGATACTTGACGTTAACATAAGTCTGATGATTTGAGGTGAACATAAATCTCTAGAAAATCAGATGAAATCAGATGAAATCTTAAGAAAATTTTATGAATTTAGAAGTAAACATAAATGTGAATAAAATCTTATGAAGCTTAAAGTAAATACATAATTCTAATGATAATCTGATAAAATCTGATGAATTATAAAGTGACCAAAAATCTGAAGAAATCTAAAGAAAATTTGATGAAATCAGATGAAAATTGAAAGGAACATAAGTCTGAAAAAAATTTTAAGAAATTTAAAGTCATCGTAAATATGATAAAATCTAAAGAAAGTCTGACGAAATTTGAAGTGAACAAAAATATGAGGAAAATCTCATGAAATTTGAAGTGAATATAAATCTAAATAAAATTTGATGAAATAAAAAAAACTGATGAAACTTGATATAAACATAAGAATGTAGAAAATCAGATGAAATTTGTATGAAATCTGATGAAATTGGAAGTGAACCTAAATCTGAAGAAAATATGATGATTTTTTTTGTGAACACATATCTTAAGAAACCCTAATGAAATAGGAAGAAAATCTGATGTAATTTGAGGTGAACATAAATCTGAAGGAAATATGATGATACTTGACGTTAACATAAGTCTGATGAAATTTAAAGTTAACATAAATCTCTAGAAAATCTGATGAAATCAGATGAAATCTTAAGAAAATTTTATGAATTTAGAAGTAAACTTAAATGTGAAGATAATCTTACGTAGCTTAAAGTAAATACATAATTCTAAAGAAAATTTGATAAAATCTGTTGAATTATGAAGTGAACATAAATCTGAAGAAATCTAAAGAAAATTTTATGAAATCAGATGAAAATTGAAGGGAACATACGTCTGAAAAAAATTTGATGAAATTTAAAATAATCGTAAATTTGATGAAATCTAAAGAAAGTCTGACGAAATTTGAAGTGAACAAAAATATAAAGAAAATCTCATGAAATTTGAAGAGAATATAAATCTAAAGAAAATTTGATGAAATAAAAAAAATGATCAAACATGATGTAAACATAAATCTGTAGAAAATCATATGAAGTTTGTAGAAAATCTGATGAAATTGGAAGTGAACCTAAATCTGAAGAAAATATGATTAAATTTGACGTTAACATAAGTTTGATGAAATTTAAGGAAATTTAAAGTCTTCGTAAATATGATGAAATCTAAAGAAAGTCTGATGAAATTTGAAGTGAACAAAAATATGAAGAAAATCTCATGAAATTTAAAGTGAATATAAATCTAAAGAAAATTTGATGAAATCAAAAAAACTGATGAAACATGATGAAAACATAAATCTGTAGAAAATCAGATGAAATTTGTAGGAAATCTGATGAAATTGGAAGTGAACCTAAATCTGAAGAAATATGATGAATTTTTTTGTGAACACATATCTGAAGAAACACTAATAATATAGGAAGAAAATCTGATGTAATTTGAGGTGAACATAAATCTGAAGGAAATATGATTAAATTTGACGTTAACATAAGTTTGATGAAATTTAAAGTGAACATAAATCTCTTGAAAGTCTGACGAAATCAGATGAAATCTTAAGAAAATTTTATGAATTTAGAAGTAAACATAAATGTGAGGAAAATCTTATGAAGCTTAAAGTAAATACATAATTCTAAAGAAAATCTGATAAAATCTGATGAATTATGAAGTGGCCATAAATATGAAGAAATCTAAAGAAAAATTGATGAAATTGGATGAAAATTGAAGGAATCATAATTCTGAAAAAAATCTTAAGAAATTTAAAGTCATCGTAAATATGATGAAATCTAAAGAAAGTCTGATGAAATTTGAAGTGAACAAAAATATGAAGAAAATCTCATGAAATTTGAAGTGAATATAAATCTAAAGAAAATTTGATGAAATAAAAAAAACTTATGAAACATGATGTAAACATAAATCTGTAGAAAATCAGATGAAATTTGTAGGAAATCTGATGAAATTGAAAGTGAACCTAAATCTGAAGAAAATATGATGAATTTTTTTGTGAACACATATCTGAAGAAACTCTAATGAAATAGGAAGAAAATCTGATGTAATTTGAGGTGAACATAAATCTGAAGGAAATGTGATTATACTTGACGTTAACATAAGTCTGATGAAATTTGAACTGAACATAAATCTCTAGAAAATCTGATGAAATCTTAAGAAAATTTTATGAATTTAGAAGTAAACATAAATGTGAGGAAAATCTTATGAAGCTTAAAGTAAATACATAATTCTAAAGAAAATCTGATAAAATCTGATGAATTATGAAGTGACCATAAATATGAAGAAATCTAAAGAAAAATTGATGAAATTGGATGAAAATTGAAGGAATCATAATTCTGAAAAAAATCTTAAGAAATTTAAAGTCATCGTAAATATGATGAAATCTAGAGAAAGTCTGACGAAATTTGAAGTGAACAAAAATATGAAGAAAATCTCATGAAATTTGAAGTGAATATAAATCTAAAGAAAATTTGGTGAAATAAAAAAAAGGCTGAAACATGATGTAAACATAAATCTGTAGAAAATTAGATGAAATTTGTAGAAAATCTGATGAAATTGGAAGTGAACCTAAATCTGAAGAAAATATGATGAATTTTTTTGTGAACACATATCTGAAGAAACTCTAATGAAATAGGAATAAAATATGATGTAATTTGAAGTGAACATAAATATGAAGGAAATATGATGATACTTGACGTCAACATATGTCCAATGAAATTTGAAGTGAACATAAATCTCTAGAAAATCTTATAAAATCAGATGAAATTTTAAGAAAATTTTTTGAATTTAGAAGTAAACATAAATGTGAAGAAAATCTTATGAAGCTTAAAGTAAATACATAATTCTAAAGAAAAACTGATAAAATCTAATGAATTATGAAGTGACCATAAATCTGAAGAAAATTTGATGAAATCAGATGAAAATTGAAGGGAACATAAGTCTGAAAATAATTTGATTAAATTTAAAGTAATCGTAAATATGTTGAAATCTAAAGGAAGTCTGACGAAATTTGAAGTGAACAAAAATATGAAGAAAATCTCATGAAATTTGAAGTGAATATAAATCTAAAGAAAATTTGATGAAATAAAAAAAACTTATGAAACATGATGTAAACATAAATCTGTAGAAAATCAGATGAAATTTGTAGGAAATCTGATGAAATTGAAAGTGAACCTAAATCTGAAGAAAATATGATGAATTTTTTTGTGAACACATATCTGAAGAAACTCTAATGAAATAGGAAGAAAATCTGATGTAATTTGAGGTGAACATAAATCTGAAGGAAATGTGATTATACTTGACGTTAACATAAGTCTGATGAAATTTGAACTGAACATAAATCTCTAGAAAATCTGATGAAATCTTAAGAAAATTTTATGAATTTAGAAGTAAACATAAATTCGAAGAAAATCTTATGAAACTTAAAGTAAATACATAATTCTAAAGAAAATCTGATAAAATCTGATGAATTATGAAGTGACCATAAATCTTAAGAAATCTAAAGAAAATTTGATGAAATCGGATGAATATTGAAGGGAACATAAGTCTGGAAAAAATTTAAGGAAATTTAAAGTCTTCGTAAATATGATGAAATCTAAAGAAAGTCTGACGAAATTTGAAGTGAACAAAAATATGAAGAAAATCTCATGAAATTTAAAGTGAATATAAATCTAAAGAAAATTTGATGAAATCTAAAAAAATTGATGAAACATGATGAAAACATAAATCTGTAGAAAATCAGATGAAATTTGTAGGAAATCTGACGAAATTGGAAGTGAACCTAAATCTGAAGAAAATATGATGAATTTTTTTGTGAACACATATCTGAAGAAACACTAATAATATAGGAAGAAAATCTGATGTAATTTGAGGTGAACATAAATCTGAAGGAAATATGATGATACTTGACGTTAACATAAGTCTGATGATTTGAAGTGAACATAAATCTCTTGAAAATCAGATGAAATCTTAAAAAAAATTTATGAATTTAGAAGTAAACATAAATGTGAAGAAAATCTTATGAAGCTTAAAGTAAATACATAATTCTAATGAAAATCTGATAAAATCTGATGAATTATGAAGTGACCATAAATCTGAAGAAATCTAAAGAAAATTTGATGAAATCAGATGAAAATTGAAGGGAACATAAGTCTGAAAAAAATGTTAAGAAATTTAAAGTCATCGTAAATATGATTAAATCTAAAGAAAGTCTGACGAAATTTGAAGTGAACAAAAATATGAAGAAAATCTCATGAAATTTGAAGTGAATATAAATCTAAAGAAAATTTGATGAAATAAAAAAAAATGATCAAACATGATGTAAACATAAATCTGTAGAAAATCAGATGAAGTTTGTAGAAAATCTGATGAAATTGGAAGTGAACCTAAATCTGAAGAAAATATGTTGAATTTTTTTGTGAACACATATCTGAAGAAACTCTAATGAAATAGGAAGAAAATCTGATGTAATTTGAGGTGAAGATAAATCTGAAGGAAATATGATGATACTTGACGTTAACATAAGTCTGATGAAATTTGAAGTGAACATAAATCTCTAGAAAATCTGATGAAATCAGATGAAATCTTAAGAAAATTTTATGAATTTAGAAGTAAACATAAATGTGAAGATAATCTTACGAAGCTTAAAGTAAATACATAATTCTAAAGAAGATCTGATAAAATCTGTTGAATTATGAAGTGACCATAAATCTAAAGAAATCTAAAGAAAATTTGATGAAATCGGAAGAAAATTGAAGGGAACATAAGTCTGAAAAAAATTTGATGAAACTTAAAGTAATCGTAAATATGATGAAATCTAAAGAAAGTATGACGAAATTTGAAGTGAACAAAAATATGAAGAAAATCTCATGAAATTTGAAGTGAATATAAATCTAAAGAAAATTTGATGAAATAAAAAAACTGATGAAACTTGATGTAAACATAAATATGTAGAAAATCAGATGGAATTTGTTGGAAATCTCATGAAATTGGAAGTGAACCTAAATCTGCAGAAAATATGATGAATGTTTTTGTGAACACATATCTCAAGAAACTCTAATGAAATAGGAATAAAATCTGATAAAATTTGAGGTGAACATAAATCTGAAGGAAATATGATGATACTTGACGTTAACATAAGTCTGATGATTTGAGGTGAACATAAATCTCTAGAAAATCAGATGAATTCAGATGAAATCTTAAGAAAATTTTATGAATTTAGAAGTAAACATAAATGTGAATAAAATCTTATGAAGCTTAAAGTAAATACATAATTCTAATGATAATATGATCAAATCTGATGAATTATAAAGTGACCAAAAATCTGAAGAAATCTAAAGAAAATTTGATGAAATCAGATGAAAATTGAAGGGAACATAAGTCTGAAAAAAAATTTAAGAAATTTAAAGTCATCGTAAATATGATAAAATCTAAAGAAAGTCTGACGAAATTTGAAGTGAACAAAAATATGAAGAAAATCTCATGAAATTTGAAGTGAATATAAATATAAAAAAAATTTGATGAAATAAAAAAAACTGATGAAACTTGATGTAAACATAAGAATGTAGAAAATCAGATGAAATTTGTATGAAATCTGATGAAATTGGAAGTGAACCTAAATCTGAAGAAAATATGATGATTTTTTTTGTGAACACATATCTTAAGAAACTCTAATGAAATAGGAAGAAAATCTGATGTAATTTGAGGTGAACATAAATCTGAAGGAAATATGATGATACTTGACGTTAACATAAGTCTGATGAAATTTAAAGTGAACATAAATCTCTAGAAAATCTGATGAAATCAGATGAAATCTTAAGAAAATTTTATGAATTTAGAAGTAAACATAAATGTGAAGATAATCTTACGAAGCTTAAAGTAAATACATAATTCTAAAGAAAATCTGATAAAATCTGTTGAATTATGAAGTGAACATTGTTAGAACAATGTTTGAATCTACTACCCTATATTTAAGTTTTGATGATAACAAAGTGAAAAGATATAGTATTTATAAGTTTCATGAATGAACTATATGCTGCCTAAAATTATTATGTTCTGACTTGCAGATACTCTGATTGGTATAAGCAAGATCACGTCTTTTCAGCATCAGAATCTGATTTCATACACCAGCATCAGAAGTTGCTACATCAGAACGTCAAGATCAGATAATCAACTCACGTACATGCTGAAGCTTGATGAACAGAACTGCGCTCAAACACTCTGATACAGAAACACAATAGTTCATCAGCAGCGAAGCAGAATCAGAATGAGCCAAGCCAGAACGTGCATTGAAGAAGCAACGGTACTGTGCATTGAAAGCTAATTAATTCCAACGGCCTCATTCTAGACAAGATCTGCTCAAAAAGGAAAGCTTGTTATTAGCATTGAATCAAGAATATTGCATTCAACGTTCATCTTCTCAAGTGCTATATAAACAAGGCTTTGAAGATTATAATGGCTAATGCTCTCCAACTCTCTACACGCACAAAGCTGAACAATAATCTTCATTCTACCAGTTTTGCTAAACCACAAACTCTGATACTTCATTACTGTTTAGAAATCTAGTTTCTAAGCTTCATTTTGTGTATACATCACAGTTGTGATAAAGTTTTGTAGAAAACATTCACACACATTGTTTTATACCTTTGTAAGAAAGTGTTGCCTTGACAAACCGGGTTGTGGTTTGAATCAAGAAGGCTTTAGCAGTTGTTAAAGCAGTCTGTAATATTCAGTTGAATATAGTGAATTAAGACCTCGTTGGAGAGAGGCGAAATCACCTTGACGGGTGGACTGGAGTAGTTTGAGATCAAACGAACCAGGATAAAAATATCTTGTCAATTGCTTTAGATTTCAATCTTACAATTCAACCCCCCCTTCTTGTGTTTTTCACCCCTTCAATTGGCATCAGAGCGCCTGGTTCTGAGCTAAAACACTTAACCGTGTCAGTACAAGATCCAACGTCAGAAAAACACAATGGCAGGAAACAATTCTCACTTCAGCAATGACAACAATGAGGAAAGAGACAGATTCAGTGGCAAACCTCCAGTCTTTGATGGAGAAAACTTTGATTACTGGAAAGACAGAATTGAAAGCTTCTTTCTAGCACATGATGCTGATCTGTGGGATATGGTGACAGATGGATACACGCACCCTGTGAATGCAACTGGTCAGAAGATTGATAGAAAATCAATGACTGATCAACAAAAGCGTGACTTCAAGAATCACCATAAGGCCAGAACCATCCTCCTCAGTGCCATCTCCTATACTGAGTATGAAAAGATCTCCAACAGAGACACAGGAAAGAACATCTTTGATTCTCTCAGAATGACGCATGAGGGCAACGTTCAAGTCAAAGAAACAAAAGCTCTGGCGCTCATTCAGAAGTATGAGGCGTTCAAAATGGAAGAATCTGAATCCATTGAAACTATGTTCTCTAGATTCCAGATTCTGGTAGCTGGTCTCAAAGTTCTGGACAAAGGATACTCTACTGCTGACCATGTCAAGAAGATAATCAGAAGTTTACCCAAGCAGTGGAGGCCTATGGTTACTGCTCTGAAGCTAGCCAAAGATCTCAACAAAATCACTCTGGAGGAACTTATAAGCTCCCTCAGAAGTCATGAGATAGAGCTAGAAGCTGATGAGCCTCAGAAGCAAGGTAAGCCTTTAGCATTAAAATCTAACAAAAAATTTGAGTCTAAAGTTTTGCAGGCAGTTGAAGAAACATCTGATGGATCCTCATCAGAAGAAGACGAACTTTCCCTTCTCTCCAGAAGAGTAAATCAACTGTGGAAGCAAAGACAAAGGAAGTTCAGGAATCCCAGAAGATCTGATCAGAACGAGTCTTCTTCCAGATACAGAAGGACAGATTCTTCCTCTGGATACAGAAGATCTGAAGGCTCCTCCAGTAGCAAGAAGCCAAACACCAAAGACATCATCTGCTACGAGTGCAATGAGCAAGGACACTACAAGACTGACTGCCCAAAGCTTCAGAGGGAAAAGCCCAAAAAGAAGTTTGGAAGAGAGAAGAAGAAAAGTCTCATGGCCACATGGGATGACTCTGACTCGTCTGAAGCTGACTCAGAATCAGATGATGAAAGGGCAAACATAGCGCTCATGGCTAACATTTCAGAAGATAGTGAAGCTTCTGAATCAGACTCAGAATCAGACACAGAAGAGGTATTTCCTAACTTCGCTGTTAATTTTACAAAGGCTGAACTTGCTGAAAGCCTTAATGAAATTCTGGAACGTTATCAGCAGATTAGAGCTAAATTCAGAGACCTGAAAAGGAATCTTGAATCTGACTCTAATAAGTCTGAGAGTCTCAAATTGGAAAATTCTGAGCTGAGAGATAAAATTTCAAAATTAGAAAACTCTTTACAAAACTCTCAGAAGGAACCAATTTCTGAAACTCCCAGCAACGCTGATGAGATCATCAAGGAGTATGATTACAGTTTCCAGAAGTTCCTAGCTAAAAGCATAGATAGAAGCAGAATGGCTTCAATGATCTATGGAGTTAGCAGAAACGGCAGGAAAGGAATAGGATACCAAGGTAAGGTTCCTACACCAAAGAATGTCATGGACTTAACCATCAAACACACTCCTCTAAATTCACACTTTGTGTATGGTCACACACATGACATCAAATATACTAGCAGTAAGCACTCTGTGAAACCAAAATTCAACCAGAGTTTTGGTAAAACTAACAAATCAGGACCCAAGAAGATCTGGGTACCTAAGGATAAAATAATACATGTTGCAGATATCTTTAGCAGCAAGTCAGAAACACCAGTCATGGTACCTGGACTCTGGCTGCTCACGACACATGACGGGAAGAAGGCATATGTTCCAAAGCCTGGAACTTAAGCCTGGAGGCCACGTTGGCTTTGGAGGCAATCAGAGGGGAAAGATTATTGGCTCTGGAACTGTAGGTAATGGAAATCTTCCCTCTATTAATAATGTTCTGCTAGTAGATGGATTGATGCATAATCTGTTATCCATAAGTCAATTAAGTGATAACGGTTATGATATAATCTTTAATCAAAAATCATGTAAAGCTGTTAGTCAGAAAGATGGGACTATCCTGTTTAATGGTAAGAGGAAAAACAACATTTACAAAATCAAACTCTCTGAACTAAAGAGTCAGAATGTAAAATGTCTTCTGTCTGTTAACAATGAGCAGTGGATCTGGCACAGAAGATTGGGGCATGTTAGTATGAGAAGAATATCTCAGATTAACAAACTCAATCTGGTCAGAGGACTTCCTAATTTGAAGTTCAATTCAGATGCTCTGTGTGAAGCATGTCAGAAAGGCAAATTTGCAAAACCTTCTTTTAAATCCAAAAATGTTGTTTCCACCTCTAAGCCATTAGAACTTCTGCACATTGACTTATTTGGACCAGTTAAAACTGCTTCAGTCAGTGGAAAGAAGTACGGGTTAGTAATCGTAGATGACTATAGCAGATGGACATGGGTAAAGTTCTTAAGACACAAGGACGAGTCACACTCTGTGTTTGTTACCTTCTGTAACCAAGTTCAGAATGAAAAAGATCTTAGAATCGTTAAAGTCAGAAGTGATCATGGTGGAGAATTTGAAAATAAAGATTTTGAGACATTCTTTAATGACAAAGGCATTCTGCATGATTTCTCTTGTCCTAGAACTCCCCAACAAAATGGAGTTGTAGAACGAAAGAATAGAACATTGCAAGAAATGGCCAGAACCATGATCAATGAGACAAACGTTGCTAAGACTTTCTGGGCAGAGGCAATAAACACAGCGTGCTACATTCAGAATAGAATCTCAATAAGACCTATTCTGGAAAAGACTCCATATGAATTGTGGAAGAACAGAAAGCCCAACATTTCGTATTTTCATCCATTTGGATGTACTTGCTTTATATTAAATACAAAGAATTATTTGAACAAGTTTGACTCTAAGGCACAGAAGTGTATTATGTTAGGATACTCTGAATGCTCAAGAGGGTACAGAGTATACAATACAGAAACACAGATTGTGGAAGAATCAATCAGTGTTCGTTTTGATGATAAGCTTGACTCTGAAAAGTCAAAGCAGAATGAAATTTTTGCAGGTATAGAAATTGAATTTGCAGGTTCTGAAGACAAGTCATCAGAAGCTCTCAACACAGACATTCCTTCAACGTCTGAAAAGAGCACTGCTAGAAATCCTTCAACAGCTGCTGATCAACCTCAGAAGAGATTACCCAGAAGCAGTTTGGATCACCCAGAAGAGACTATCCTAGGAAGAAAGGAAGATCCAATCAGAACAAGAGCAAGCTTCAGAAACTCTGAAGAGACTCTTATGGGACTTGTGTCTCTGATTGAACCTTCTTCTATTGATGAAGCACTTCTGGACAATGACTGGATTCTGGCAATGCAAGAAGAGCTGAATCAATTCACCAGAAACGACGTATGGGATCTCGTTCCCAGACCAAAAGGATTCAACGTCATTGGAACAAGATGGGTGTTCAGAAACAAGCTAAATGAACAAGGTGAAGTCATCAGAAACAAGGCACGACTGGTTGCACAAGGTTATAGTCAGCAAGAGGGGATAGACTATACAGAAACCTTTGCCCCAGTCGCCAGGTTAGAATCTATCAGACTTTTAATTTCATTTGCTGTTAATAGAGGCATCACTCTGTATCAGATGGATGTCAAAAGTGCATTCTTAAATGGTTATATAGAAGAAGAAGTTTATGTTCACCAACCCCCAGGTTTTGAAAATACAAAACATCCAGAACATGTTTTCAAACTAAAGAAGTCACTGTATGGTCTGAAACAAGCTCCCAGAGCTTGGTATGAAAGGCTAAGTAACTTTCTGCTTGAAAATGAATTCACCAGAGGGAAAGTGGACACTACTCTATTCTGTAAAACAGTTAAGAGTGACATCTTAGTCTGTCAAATTTATGTTGATGATATCATTTTTGGTTCTACTAATCCTTCTCTTGGAAGAAAATTTGCTAAGTGTATGCAGGCAGAATTTGAGATGAGCCTCATGGGGGAACTGAAATTCTTTCTAGGAATTCAGATCAATCAAACTCCAGAAGGAACTTACATTCATCAGAGCAAATACATCAGAGATCTTCTGAAGAAATTTGACCTCTCAGAATGTAAGCCATCAAAGATTCCAATGCATCCCACGTGCATTCTGGAAAGAGAAGAGGTAAGCAAAAGTGTAGAACAGAAAGTCTACAGAGGTATGATTGGTTCTCTCCTCTATCTGACTGCTTCAAGACCTGACATATTATTCAGCGTTTGTATCTGTGCTAGATTCCAATCAGATCCTAGAGAATCTCACTTAACAGTTGTTAAGCGAATTTTCAAGTATCTGAAAGGTACTACTAATCTGGGTTTGTTTTATAGAAAATCTAGTGATTACAGCTTAGTAGGCTACTGTGATGCTGATTTTGCTGGAGACAGAGTGGAACGTAAAAGTACTTCTGGAAGCTGCCAGTTTCTGGGAGAAAATCTGATCTCTTGGTCCAGCAAAAGGCAATCAACAATTGCTCTGTCAACAGCAGAAGCTGAGTACATAGCAGCAGCAGGATGTAGCACACAAATGCTCTGGATGAAAAGTCAGCTTGAAGACTTCCAGATTTTTGAGAGTAACATTCCTATACTTTGTGATAATACTTCTGCTATTTGCTTAAGTAAGAATCCTATTTTACATTCTAGAGCTAAGCATATAGAAATAAAACATCACTTCATTAGGGACTATATTCAGAAAGGTATTTTGAACTTAAAATTTATAGATACAGACCATCAATGGGCTGATATCTTCACTAAACCCCTTTCAGAAGATAGGTTTAATTTCATTCTGAAACATCTCAGCATGAAAGTATGCCCAGAGTGAAAATGTTTTAATTCCATATATTTACCTTCAGAATGTAATTATTTTACTGTGAACTTCTGATCAATCTCCTTTCAGAAAGATAGAACATGCAGATTGTATCAGATGCAAGTCTAAAGATCTGAGAGTCTAATCTCAAAGACAGACGTGCTGATCACTACATCAAACAAGTGTCATCCAATCATCAGCAAATCTCTGAAGCAGAACGCGTGCACGCTTCTGAGAAGGCAAAGTGCTGATTGGGTGCATTGAGACACATGTCTGGTAACCGTTTTTAAGTATCTTTCTCAAATCCCCCAAAATCAGCAAGCATTTAATGAAAAGTAATCACGCTTGTTAAATGGCAATCATTATTTTTTTCTCTCTCTTAAAAACGTTTATCTTTTCAAAATAATTTTGAAAACTCTATTTAAGCACATTAATCCTTCATTCTTATTCTTTACGCTTTCTCATTAACACTCAAGATTTTTCTGCATATTTCTGAGTTCATCTCCTACAAACCTTTTTCTCTCAATTCATTCTCAAAGCTTTTTTAGTGTGAACAATGGCATCCTCCAGCATTTCTGCAGGCAATCAGAAGAAAGCAACCTCTGAACAATATCAGGTGCCACTCAGAACCCTTCTCACTCCGGTAAAGAACCTTGAAGTGCTTTCTGAGTTAATCATTGACTTCGAAAGCTTGAAGGAAAATGGATTTGACCTAACTGAAGAAATTAGGGCTCAAAAGTGGGAGAGGTATTTCGATAGGTTGGTTGGACCAACATTCCCAGCGCTAGTCAAGGAATTTTGGATTCACGCCAAGGTTTCTAAACATCTAGTCATCTCTTCTGTCATGGGAAAGAAGATTGTGATTTCTGAAGATCTCATTGCAAGGCTAATCGGTCAAAGTGGTGGTGGAGTCCGTTGTGTGAACATGGCTGAAAGATGCCCTGATGTAGGTGTGGTAGCCAACAGGATTTTCACTCTTGGAATGCCCAGCAGCAAAATTAAGGATCTGAAGGACCACTGCAGAGTATGGGCTAAGATTGTTCTGGGATGCTTCAACCACAGGAAACCAACAAGTTCTCCTGATTATATAAACGTGGATCAGCAGTTTCTGATCTACTTTATTGATCAGAGGGTAAAGATAAATCTGGCTCACTTCCTGTTCAACCATCTCAAAACCAGTGTGAAAGAGACAAGAGAAGAAGAAAGAACCAAGAGGGACTGGATACCGTTTGGAAGGCTTATATCAGATATTCTGACAGAGAATAGGCTGATTGAACATCTGATTGAAGCTCAGGAGCTGAGCACTATTGAACCAACCATTGGAAAACCGATGAACGCTAAGAACCTGAAAAAGATGAAGCTGATAGAAAATATTCAGAAGGAACCCAGAGCTACTTCAACTGCTGATATCTCCAGCAGAAGAGTGCCTCTGAGTGATTTTCCGGTATTTTCTGAAATGGAATCCAAACCAGAGATGTTTCTCAGGTACCCAGACGCGTACAAGGCAGAAGATACAGGTTCTAAGCTGAACATCAAAGATCTGAGTCAACCCAAACCAGAAGTGACTCAGAAGAAGACAAAGAAGAGGAAAGCGCCAGCAGAAGGATCGTCTCATCAGACTCCAAAGAAAAGAGGTATTTCATCTGCTGCCCCTATTTCAATTTCATCTACTATTCCAACATCTGCTGCCCCCCATAGAATATCAATTCCAATCCCTACCATTGATGAAACCATACCAGAAGACCCTTCTGAGGCCTTACTACTCAGAAGACCCAGAACCAAAATTCCCAAACAACCAACAATTTCAACAACACCAGCACTTGACCAAGTGCTAGCTGATATTGAGCGTGAACATGCTTCTGCTCAACCAAATTTTGAACCACCAAATATTCCTCCTCCACAACCAGAAATACAACAACAACCAGAACCAGAACCACAACAACAACAACCTCTCACAGAAGAACCTCTGATCCCTGAGCAATCAGAGATTTCACCTCCATCTCCCCAACCAGAAATAAATCCACCTTCACCACAAACAAAGTTTCACCATTCTGAAACCCCTTCTCCTCATAAATCTGACCCTCACTCACCTCAACCTTCACCGCTGGCAATCCAGTTGCCATGTGGAACCACTATTGTCATGCCCCAGTTACCATCTTCAGAAGAATCAACACCTCCAAAAACTCCCAAACCACCATCCACTCCAATCGAAATATCTGACTCTGACTCTGATACCCCTCCTCCAAAACAAACAGCCTCTCAGCAAACCTCTGAAAACCCCAGCAGAACCTTCATTGACTTAACAAGTCTTGAACGTCTTGCTGATTTAAGATACAAAATTGCCATCCCCAAACCAAAGCAACCAGATGTTGGCTCTGGTATTTTGAATTTTGAAACAGGTGTGCTGCAATGGATTGCTTCTTTGAAGCAAGTCTGTCCTGGGATGATTGACCCAGCTGCTTCTGATCAGCTCTGGTCACAGTTCAGATTATGGGTACGTGCTGAAGCCCTCAAGTTGCAGGATGTCAACTATGAGCAGGCTCAACAGAACTTCAGCAAGCTGCTGAAGGAAGTTGAAAGTCAGCTGCCTCAGGAAGCTGTGCTCCCTCTGGACAGTGAATCTTGGTCTGAGAAAGAGCAAGCTGCAAAGGTGCAACCTTCAGAAGAAGACAAGACCATTCAGGCTGAAGAAAATCAAGCAGAGGATATCGCTGAAAGTTCTGAGAAGCCTCCTCCGTCTGATGCTTCTCAAGCTGCCTTGGACAGGCAGACTCTGGAAGAACTAAGGCTGAATGACTTGCGTCTACAACAGCGGATGGACGACAATGATCAGAAGATGAAAGCACGAATGGATGTGCAGGACAGCAAGATTGACACTGTTGTCAACATGGTTCAGAAGCAGAATGAAACTTCTGAAAAGATTCAAGCGATGCTGGAGAGCCTGTTCTCACGCATGCCCCCTCAACCTTAAATCTTTTTCATGCATAACATTTTCATGTTTTCTTCATTTTCTGATGTACTGTTTTGATTATGTTTTGTAATGTTTGCTCTGATTCTGAACTATTAATATGATTAGTTTTTCTGATCTAAATTGTTTTAGCACATCACCAACACTTTTTGATTGCTGACAAAAAGGGGGAGAACAAGAATGATATTTAAAACCAATAACGGGCTAACTAGACAGAAACTCTCAAACATTCTAACTCTATTACTTGAAATGTTTTTTTCTGTTTTGTGTAAATTCTACAGGCACAAGGAAGCTCCTGGACACTCTGAAGACTAGAAGCTCTAATCAAAATGTAGAAGCTCTGATCAATGTTGCTCTGATCAATATGAAGTTCTGATCGACCTAATACTCTGATCCAAAGCAAAGCTCTGACAGGAAAAGCTCTGAAGCTCTGCTCTCTGATAAGTCAAAGACTCTTATAATCTGATGTTCAAAGAAAGAAAAAGATCTGATCCTGAAGAACACGTATATCAAAGGGAAGTAACAAACTCAGGGGGAGTATCTCTTAACTCTGACTTCTCCGTACTTCTTATTCTGATACATTTCCCAGATACCCTTTTCACGTTATTTTTCATTTAAAATATCTAGTTTTTGTCATCATCAAAAAGGGGGAGATTGTTAGAACAATGTTTGAATCTACTACCCTATATTTAAGTTTTGATGATAACAAAGTGAAAAGATATAGTATTTATAAGTTTCATGAATGAACTATATGCTGCCTAAAATTATTATGTTCTGACTTGCAGATACTCTGATTGGTATAAGCAAGATCACGTCTTTTCAGCATCAGAATCTGATTTCATACACCAGCATCAGAAGTTGCTACATCAGAACGTCAAGATCAGATAATCAACTCACGTACATGCTGAAGCTTGATGAACAGAACTGCGCTCAAACACTCTGATACAGAAACACAATAGTTCATCAGCAGCGAAGCAGAATCAGAATGAGCCAAGCCAGAACGTGCATTGAAGAAGCAACGGTACTGTGCATTGAAAGCTAATTAATTCCAACGGCCTCATTCTAGACAAGATCTGCTCAAAAAGGAAAGCTTGTTATTAGCATTGAATTAAGAATATTGCATTCAACGTTCATCTTCTCAAGTGCTATATAAACAAGGCTTTGAAGATTATAATGGCTAATGCTCTCCAACTCTCTACACGCACAAAGCTGAACAATAATCTTCATTCTACCAGTTTTGCTAAACCACAAACTCTGATACTTCATTACTGTTTAGCAATCTAGTTTCTAAGCTTCATTTTGTGTATACATCACAGTTGTGATAAAGTTTTGTAGAAAACATTCACACACATTGTTTTATACCTTTGTAAGAAAGTGTTGCCTTGACAAACCGGGTTGTGGTTTGAATCAAGAAGGCTTTAGCAGTTGTTAAAGCAGTCTGTAATATTCAGTTGAATATAGTGAATTAAGACCTCGTTGGAGAGAGGAGAAATCACCTTGACGGGTGGACTGGAGTAGTTTGAGATCAAACGAACCAGGATAAAAATATCTTGTCAATTGCTTTAGATTTCAATCTTACAATTCAACCCCCCCTTCTTGTGTTTTTCACCCCTTCAAACATAAATCTGAAGAAATCTAAAGAAAATTTGATGAAATCAGATGAAAATTGAAGGGAACATAAGTCTGAAAAAAAATTGATGAAATTTAAAGTAATCGTAAATATGATGAAATCTAAAGAAAGTATGACGAAATTTGAAGTGAACAAAAATATGAAGAAAATCTCATGAAATTTGAAGTGAATATAAATCTAAAGAAAATTTGATGAAATAAAAAAACTGATGAAACTTGATGTAAACATAAATATGTAGAAAATCAGATGGAATTTGTTGGAAATCTCATGAAATTGGAAGTGAACCTAAATCTGCAGAAAATATGATGAATGTTTTTGTGAACACATATCTCAAGAAACTCTAATGAAATAGGAATAAAATCTGATAAAATTTGAGGTGAACATAAATCTGAAGGAAATATGATGATACTTGACGTTAACATAAGTCTGATGATTTGAGGTGAACATAAATCTCTAGAAAATCAGATGAATTCAGATGAAATCTTAAGAAAATTTTATGAATTTAGAAGTAAACATAAATGTGAATAAAATCTTATGAAGCTTAAAGTAAATACATAATTCTAATGATAATCTGATAAAATCTGATGAATTATAAAGTGACCAAAAATCTGAAGAAATCTAAAGAAAATTTGATGAAATCAGATGAAAATTGAAGGGAACATAAGTCTGAAAAAAATTTATGAAATTTAAAGTCATCGTAAATATGATAAAATCTAAAGAAAGTCTAACGAAATTTGAAGTGAACAAAAATATGAAGAAAATCTCATGAAATTTGAAGTGAATATAAATATAAATAAAATTTGATGAAATAAAAAAAACTGATTAAACTTGATGTAAACATAAGAATGTAGAAAATCAGATGAAATTTGTATGAAATATGATGAAATTGGAAGTGAACCTAAATCTGAAGAAAATATGATGATTTTTTTTGTGAACACATATCTTAAGAAACTCTAATGAAATAGGAAGAAAATCTGATGTAATTTGAGGTGAACATAAATCTGAAGGAAATATGATGATACTTGACGTTAACATAAGTCTGATGAAATTTAAAGTGAACATAAATCTCTAGAAAATCTGATGAAATCAGATGAAATCTAAAGAAAATTTTATGAATTTAGAAGTAAACATAAATGTGAAGATAATCTTAATAAGCTTAAAGTAAATACATAATTCTAAAGAAAATCTGATAAAATCTGTTGAATTATGAAGTGAACATAAATCTGAAGAAATCTAAAGAAAATTTGATGAAATCAGATGAAAATTGAAGGGAACATAAGTCTGAAAAAAATTTGATGAAATTTAAAGTAATCGTAAATATGATGAAATCTAAAGAAAGTATGACGAAATTTGAAGTGAACAAAAATATGAAGAAAATCTCATGAAATTTGAAGTGAATATAAATCTAAAGAAAATTTGATGAAATAAAAAAAACTGATGAAACTTGATGTAAACATAAATATGTAGAAAATCAGATGGAATTTGTTGGAAATCTCATGAAATTGGAAGTGAACCTAAATCTTCAGAAAATATGATGAATGTTTTTGTGAACACATATCTCAAGAAACTCTAATGAAATAGGAATAAAATCTGATAAAATTTGAGGTGAACATAAATCTGAAGGAAATATACCTGTATTATGATATGTGAGTGTGTGTAAGACTATAGCTGTTTTAATAAAGTGCAATATAGAAAAACAAAGAGCGCAAAATTTGTAATGCAAGAGATCTTCCAATGCTTTTATTGATGATATATGGAAATGACACATAATAAGCCCTCAAACAAAGCCGCGGTGTCTCGGGAAAGGCACCGGGCTGTAAAGTTTTAAATTGTCTGTTACAAATCCCAAAACAAAAGTCTATTACTGTGTAATAAAATAAATGGGCACGAAGTCCTTCGCCGTCCAATTGTCTAATCCGCTGTCAGTAGTCGGGTAAATCCAGCTGTCGAATTCGGACTCTTCATCATCATCTTCAATTGCATTCACTTCCGGATTACTGATACGCAGGGGAGGTCTTCCAATCCGTGCACGCCGAACAGCCCTTTGAGCTTCTGCAGTAAAACCCCAACCAAACTTGTCAGTCTTGTGTGCAAAGTCAGGGAGTTGTCCCCAATTCGCACACCCACCTTTTTCAATAACAGCCCGGGCATCCTTGAGGGAAGCCATCTTCATTGGAGGATCTTCAGCAACAGTTTCATTCGACGCCAGAGTCTGCGGGACTTCTTCAAAGTTTTGACACGGGGTTTCAATGAACTCCCCGTCCATCTCCACATACCGAAAAGAGTTAAGGTGGCTCACCATGTACTCCTCTTCTCCTCATACTGTGACAATTTTCCCTTTTACTGGGTATTTTAACATTTGATGGAGCGTGGAAGTCACTGCCCCAACTTTATGAATCCACGGGCGACCCAACAAGCAAGAATAAGATGGTAGAATGTCCATCACATAGAATGTAGATGCGAATGTCTGGGAACCAACTATAACGGGGACATCTACCTCCCCGTGTACCATCCTTTTAGACCCGTCAAAGGCCCTAACCACAATATTACTTAGCTTCAGCACCAACCCTTCACAGTTCAACCGGTCTAATGCTTTCTTGGGTAAAACATTTAACGAGGACCCAGTATCCACCATCACGTGGGCCAGAGTAGTGCCCCTGCACTCAATTGAAACGTGCAGAGCGTCATTGTGATTATTTCCTTTGGCGGTCAATTCTGCGTCGGAGACACCCAACCCGTTGTCAGTGGTCAAACTAGCCACACAGTCTTTGAATTGATCAACAGATGTTTCCTGCGGCACATGCACAGTTTTCAGGAAAGCAATTAAAGCCTTAGCATGGGCTTCTGAGCACAACAACAAAGATAACATGGAGATCTTCGATGGGGTTTGCCCTAGCTGTTCGACTATGTTGTAGTCGCTTTTCTTGATGATCTTCAAATTTTCCTCTATCTCCTGCCTAGAGGTTTCAACAATAATCTTCTTCGGTGCCTCCGTCCGGGAAGGCTCACCGGTGATCCCTTTTCCCCGAGCGTCAGATGACTCGGCGACGGGGGTAATGATTGGAGCATGAACAGGGACAATAGCAGATGTACTGGCAGGTGAAATAGCAACAGGCTTCCGAACAGTTGGTGGGGAGATCTCAGGAGAGAAAAGTCTTCCGCTTCGGGTGACTTTGCTAGACCCAACAATATTGATGACATCAGTATCAGCCTCTTCAACCTTCAAGTCTTGTTTAATCCCATGATAATACACATTGGCCCCATAGTGCCATGGTACAGCCTTATCCGACGTGTAAGGGATAGGTCCAAGAATAGTAATGATCAATGGAGCAACTCTTGGAACAGATGTAATTCTAACAGGCTTTCTCGATGAAGCCTTGGAAGAATTGGCGGAAATGGTTATTATGGAAACATCTTCAACAGGAATCAATGGAACCAATGTTTTCTCGAACAAGATCTCTTTGTTGTCCATCAGGTGTTGAACACCTGATTTCAACAAATGATAACCAGTGGGTAAGATGGAACATAGGTGGCAACCTTCGCACAGCCTGGAAATAAACCGGCCAACAATAAGTTCTTCTTAACGGTCAACAACGGAGTAGAAATGTCTTCCACTTACAAACGAATCATCATCCACAGCATTTACTCCATGCTTGGGCATGGGAGTAGTCATGACATTAGGCTTTTCCGTTGCTTCAAACTCGATCTCCTTAGCATCAATCAGATCTTGTACCTTATTCTTCAAAGCCCAGCAGTTGTTCGTATCATGCCCTGGGCTATCGGAGTGATAAGCACAGCAGGCGTTTGGATGATACAGCGGAGATGTAGTACTGGGATTCTTCGGAGCCTCCCTTAGAGTCACCAAGTTGGTCTTCAATAATTGCGGCAGAATTTAAGATAGAGTCATACTGAGCCGAGTATACTTCCTTTGCGGTCTCTCTACTCTTTGTTGATTGTTGTGTTGTGGGGCAACAGTTGGTCTTGATATTACTACCGCATTAACCGCTTGGCGGTGCTCAGGTCGATTTTGGCTCCTCGAGCTGTATACTGCACTAGCTTCTTTTTTGAAAGGCTTCTTCTCTATACTTGACGAAGCACCTTTCTATATCTTGCCACTTTTATTACCATCTTCAACTCTCTCCCCAGTCATAATCAATTCAGTGAACCCAGATGATGAATTACTGATCAAATGATTGAAATATGGACCAGACAAAGTCTCAAGAAACATATCCACAAACTCCCTATCAGCCAGAGGGGGTTGTACTCTTCCAGCAAGATCTCTACATTTATGAGCGTAGTCCTTGAAACTTTCGCTGGCACCCATAGACATACCCTGAAGTTGAGTACGCGTGGGAGCAAGGTCGGAATTATACTGGTATTGCTTGTAAAAAGCAGCAGCAAGGTCCTCCCAGTTGCGGACATTAGATCCTTCCAGTTGATAGAACCATTCAAGTTGAGTCCCTGACAGACTATCTTGAAAGAAATGAACCCAAAGGTTCCTATCAGTAGTATATGGTTGAATCTTTCTGATATACAAGCGGAGGTGTAAGTTTTGGCAGGAGACCCCATCGTACTTAGCAAAGACAAGAGCTTTAAACTTGTGCGGGATCACCACCCCAGATGCCAAACCCAAATCTCCGAAGTCCAACCCAGGTATCTTCTGGATCTCCATTGAGCTCAACCGGTCTTCGAGTTTCTTATACCTATCCTCAGCAGGAGGATACTCGTCTTCATCAAAGTCAGTGTCATTGTCAGAAACCACAGGGCTAGGACCCTTCCTTTCCTCTTGATTCTCTCCTTCTCCAGATGAATGAGACAAATCCACTTCTTCTTCTTCTCGCAACCTATTCCCAAACTTGTGACCCATATTCAGCAGGACCACCTTCTTCTTCTTCTTCTTCTTGTCCTTCAAGATAAGAGCCTTCAAATCTTGTTGCCCTTTGGCCAGGTTCAAGAACATTTCTTGGAACTGAGCATTCTGAGCTTGAAGAGCCTTAATAGCTTGATCAGTAGGTGTTTCAGAAGACATATTGTGCTAAAATAAAAAGCGAAGAAGATAAGAAACCTGTAAGGGTACCTGTGATGAAGTGCGTGGGAATGGAATGCGTATGAAATGATTTCAAAGACTTAGGGACATTCAATTTTGTAAACCAAAATAAAACACACTTTATTAGATTAAAACTTGTAACAATGTTTAACAAGTACCTTTAAGGAGTTACAACAGAAATACTTAAAAGCAAATCTAAACTAGAAATAGTAAAAGACATCATAAATCCCAAGGTCATTTTCCTTTCGTGCTGACATAATCGTTGATTGTCCTCTCGTTCTCAAGCTGCCTTGTGATACTTCTCTCTGTAGGTATCCCTGTCTTCCCTTAACTGGATCCAAGACCTCTTCAATTCCCCAAGATCAGTAGGCATGTATGGATGGAGGACTGTATAGGGAACACCTTCTTCATCAGTATGCTCTACAATCACCGGCAAAACAGCTTCATATGGCATCCCCAGCTTTTGAGCACGGGCTCGAACCCACTGGAGGTATGGTTGCATCGGGAGAGAATTCTTCATTCCTAGCTCATGTGGATCAGACCTGTTAACCCTATCCCAAGCTCGTATAAACCTGCGGCGATGTCCCTCAACATCCCCCTTGAAGTCAAAGACAAAGCTTGTAAGCAGCAGCTCATGAGGACCGTCCCTTCGAGCTCGTCCAAACTGTCATAAGGCCAAACAAGGATTATAGGTTATTCCTCCTCTAATTCCAAGCAATGGAACATTGGGTTATTCCCCACACCGATCAATGACAGCTACCTCTTCCATATCCTTAGTACTCCAAAGGATGTCCGTATGAGCAAGGGACATGATTCTGTAAACCCAACCCATACCTTCCTCATTCTTCAATACAGATTTGGGGAGGTGAGAAATAAACCACCTTGCCAGTAACGGCGTGCAACACAAGAGAGTTCCCCTTCTCCGCACAGTACGGGTATAAAGAGTATGAAGAATATCACCTAACAGAGTAGGCACTGGGTTACGAGACATGAAGATCTTGACTGTGTTCACATCGATAAAAGAATCTGGATTTGGGAACATAACCAAGTCGTAGATGAGGAGAGCCAGGATGTCTTTAAATGCTTGAAAGTCCAAACTATCCCAGAACTGTTGAGCTTGATCGATCAAAAACTTAGCCAAGAAACCTTTAACTCCACTCGGAATCTCCCAGTTAGATACTACATCATCCATTTTTAGATGTAGGGCTAAAGCAATATCCTCTAGCCTAGGATCTATCTCCAAACCTGTAAAGGGTGTCTGCTCGAGGATAGATATACCCAGTAAATCAGAAAACTCCTCCAAAGTAGGGACTAACTGATAGTCCGGGAAGGTGAAACAGTGATGCAATGGGTCAAAGAACTGGAACAGGACACTCATCATTTGCTCATCCAACTTTGAAGTGACCAGGCTAAGGAGATGACCATGTCTTCTACCAAAGGAAGAAGTATCAGGAACCTTTGAGACTAACTCTCTGAGCTGAGCAGGGATTTGCACGAAGCTGATTCGAATGGTATTTCTGCGTATAGAAGCCATGATCTGCAAAACAGAACAAAGATGAATCCCCTCGGTCTTTGAAATGGTTAGTCTAATGAAATATGCATGCGATGTCATGATGCATGATGTCATGATAAAAACACACCACAGGTATCACAGATATCAAACATGGTAAGGCAAACAAGTCACACAGTAGCCCTTAAAATTCAGGCTGGCATGGAGTTTGGGTATTACCCTCTTTCAGTTTAGTTGGTTCAACTTGTCCTAATAATAGTAATCGGGTTCTAGAAGTTCTCAATATCACTGACCATCCTCCATCGGTCATAGTTTTAGCTTAGCAATCTTTTCTTGCAGCCGGAACCATCGTGAGAGTATGGTCTCAATGAGTGTAGCATACTGCTACTTTCTATGGCCAAGTTGGTCAATTATAGGTTCTAAGGTCAGTTGATGCTTAATGACCCATTAGCAGCCCCATACTCTCCCTGTGGCTCCACAAGGGATATCAGTACCAACTAATGTGTCACACCAACGTAGCTACTGCTTCAACTGTATCGGTCTATGATGTACAGTTCCCTCACAGTCTATTGCTACTTACCTAAAAGGTGTTCACCAGATCCAGGTTAGGATCTATAGTAACTCCGATACAAAGCCCACAAAAATAAACCAATCAAATCAAACAATTGAAAACAATATGATGAACTAATCCTAAGGTACACCCCACTTATTAATTTCCCCAGCAGAGTCGCCAGTTCTGTGATACGGTGGCCATAACCGGGACGTGTTTCCCCTTTTTTAAGGAATTGCTGGTTTGCATTTTACGTTTGTGTTTGCAAAATGTCGCGGTAAGCAAGAGTCGCCACCAACTTTTATTTTATCCAACAAGGAAAGTAAAAAAAGCACAGAAAAATTCCTTTTTTGAGATATTTCTGAGTACGGGGGGTAGATTATAGAAAGGGAAGGTATTAGCACCCTTTCTATCCGTAGTTATCTACGGGCTCTTAGGTACTTGCTCATCATTTTAAAAATTGCTTCTTTTGTGTGCTTGTGTGTTTTGAAAAGTTTTTGTTTTGACTTCGATTTAACTCTTGCTTCTGTCTTCAAGAGTGTAATGAAGTGTTTTTGAAAACATTGTTTGTAAAGGAGTGTAAGTGTGAGAAAAATGTTTGTTTTGATTGAGCAAGTACTTAAGAACTAATCTACCTACTCGGGAAAAAAATCGTTCTATGTTCGTTTCCTTTAGACAGCGCTATCCCGCTATTAGTGAGTAGGTAGCACCGTCGTTGGAGTTTTGAGGGTCAATTTGAAAGGGACGTACGGTCACTAAAGCAATGTTAGGACGTCTTATTAATAACCCTAATGTCTTAGATCAATTATCCGAGGCAAACTTTCCGAGGCAACTTTGATCTTTGGACAAAAGGATGACCACTAAAACATCCTATACTCAATGATCGTTTACCGAAGGAAACCAAGTGGGAGTGTACCCTAGGAATGCGCATGTGCGAGTGATTCAATTTCAGATTATTATCTTTGCACATTCTAGGGTTATCTAACTGTTTTAAATTTTTACATAGATTCTTGTCATGCATCCTAATATCATACATCTAATAGTTAAATATTTGTGGAATTTAAAATGCAGAAATTAGACTATGCTATTACAAGGCTTCGGGTATTTACATAGCCAAAACAAACCCTTTGGAAAATAAAGCGATAAATGAAAGTAAAGTCCTAATTAAACTATTACAAACTGTAGGCAGTTACATCAATATGATAGATAAAAAATAAAGCGCGCGAGAAGAATTAAGATCGGGAAGAAATTAGGGTTTTGACCCTTCTAACCTAATCAAAAGAAAAAAGTTTTTGTTGTTTTTAATATTTGTTAAAGAAAAGAATTTAGGTTTTAAAATTAAATATAAATAATTAGCTTAATTAAATTAATTAATAAAAATAATTACATAACCTATTTTTTATGTTTTGGTTATTTTTAGGAAAAAGAAAATATAATTAAATTAGAAATAAAAACCTATTTGCTCTAATTAATTTTAATTATGTACAAAAAAGAAATTAAAGTTATCTAAATTAACAAACCTAATTAAATTAATTAATTTTTTAATAAAAATAAAATCTAGACCTAATTTATGAAAAATAATATTTTTGTGATTTTTTGATAAAAAAGAAAATAATTGATTGGTTAGTAAATAAATAAATAAAATTAAATAAAACAAATTAAAAAAAGAATAGAGAAAAGGATTTGGGCCTGAATTTAGCAGTTTGGGGGGTGTGAGAAGCATTTCTGGGCCCAAGAAGAATGTCCACGTTTGACTTCCCAGATCCCATGCTCTGCGTTTGACTTGGCTTATGATACTCCTCCATTGTTGGCTCTTGGATCTGGCCAATTGGCCACTTGGCATGTTAGATGGTGAGGCCATATGGTAGACCTTGAACTTACAAACGTATTGGATCCTGAAAAAGAAAATAATATGGAGAAATTGGTGGACTTGGGATTCAAACCCAGGTCCTGAAGCAATTACCAACACCACACTCACCAACTGCGCCACTTGTTCAATTTGTATATCAAATAAATAATAAAGATAATATGTAAAACAAAGTGGGTTAGTGGAGACCAAAAGAAAACGAGCTCTAGATTCAAATCTGCCAATGGAAAGGTGACACGCAGGCGTCTTCAACGTTGCACCGTTGGTAAAAGTGAAACACTTTTACCTACGGACGTTTGTCCGTCACTACAAACAGAGCTCGTTCCAAAATCCTCCCTGAGCAATATAAATGACATCTAATGCCATGGTTGGATTCGTCTTCCCCTCCTAAACATGATGGTACCATTCATGAAGGCTAATTTTACCTGCAAACAAAAATCCTAATTCGAAGCTACAAACCCTAGCTATGGTGAAATCTTGCACAGGACATATAAATGAAATTAAATGATGCAGAAAGCTTGCAAATGTTCCATGGATCAAGAATCTATAACTATTTCATGCTATAAGTACAGGAATGATGCAATTCGAATTCAAGAATATTGCAATACCGTGACTGACTTACAACGCATTATAGGGCTTGGAAACGCTTGCTTTTGATTGCCTTTGCTTGCCTACACTTCCAAGAATCGATTAGGATAGCTAGAAGGCCTTGAGGATGCCTGGAAGTAGGAATTCGGGTTTACACTTTCTTGGTATTTTTTCATGTTTTTCTCTGGTTCATACGCCTCTTTCTTTACTGGTTTTTGGTCTGCCCTCGTTCTATATGTATCAAGGAATGGATTAGGGTTGATATAATGTACTCAATCTTCTTCCATTATTGAATTTGATTGTGATTTGATTCTCTTGAATATCATTCCAAAATTGGCCTAAAATCAATCTTTTTGTCCACCATAATGCCTTGCACGATTTTGATTTGATGCTAGCTGTAATTTAAAACCTGAAACAAGCACAAAATCTTTTGTTTTCAATATTTTAGATTTTCTCATGATTTATTTTGATTAAAATTGATTTAAATTGAATAAAAATCAAAATAAATAATAAAAACATGATAATCACAAGTGGCAAGGGCTAGAGCTCTTGGACTATGTTGCCAACTCAGAACAAGTGAAAAAGATTGAGTCCATTTGGCAAAAATTGAAGTTTTAGGCATAGTTGACTTTTGGCAATTTCGCAAAAAGGGTCAACTTCCCCAATGCATAACTTCCTCAATTTTGACTCTTTGGAGGTGTTCTTGGACTTTTTAGAAATATTTAGCTGTCCTCTAATCAACCCGTTTTGTCTCATCTCAATTTGATATTCCATGCTCATGTATCACGCTTCGAAAAAAAAGGTGTTTTTGTTGACTTTTCAAAATGACCTATAATGTCCAAATTCATAACTTCTTGTGACTGCATATTTTGAACTTTGGAGCTGAAGATGGATTATAGGAAATTTCATCCTCTTCAAAATGAGCTTTGGATGGGTCATTTATCATAAAGTATGAGAAAGTTATGCTTGGTCAAAGTTGAGTTGACTTTTCCTACAAAACCCTAATTTAGCAACTTTTGAGTCTTGATGAATTATGAGCAATCCTTGATGAATCATGATCAACCCTTGATCAAATGATTAAATATACTTCAAAATGAGGATGTTGACCAAAAATCTTGAAGTTTGACTATATGTGGGCCACAGTTGACTTTTGCCCTAGCATGGTCGATTTTTGGGCCTTTGAGCAATTAACTGAGCAAACTTCCTATATAGGGCTTGAAACTTGACATGGATTATCTTGAGAACATATTAGGACATTGGTGAGAATTTGGGGTCTCTTGGACTCAAGTATCTTGATGCAACATGAAACCCTAATTTGAGGTAGACTGCCTTAGGAGAGAGCTTGTCTGACCAACTATTGGACTACCTTGAGCAACTTGAGGATCTTTCTTGAAATTTTTTGAGGAATATGGGAGGGCAAATTTTGGGGTACAATAGTTGCCCCTGTTCAATTTTCTTAAACTTGAAGATTTAGATTGGCTTGTCTGCCTTTCGTGCTCTGAAGGTGGAAGATGATTGAACACTACAGTGCCCAGAAATTTGCACTCGCATGAAGTGGTAATCGTCTTGTGATGTCGGGAATGGGTTTAATGATGCCATTTGGAAATTGCTAACGAGAGGATGGGCTTAAAGAATCCATCTGAAGTAGTTTCGATCGCATAAGAGATTCCTTAGCGAGAGCTTGAGAACATATTAGGACATTGGTGAGCATTTGGGGTCTCTTGGACTCAAGTATCTTGATGCAACATGAAACCCTAATTTGAGGTAGACTGCCTTAGGAGAGAGCTTGTATGACCAACCCTTGGACTACCTTGATATACTTGAGGATCTTTCTTGAAATGTTTTAAGGAATATGGGATGGAAAATTTTGGGGTACAACATTAGGCATGTCTTCATCACTTTCAGTTTCAGTGTTTGATGAATCATATGGAATGGGTGAAGGAAGAGGAGGAATTGGTATCTAAACTTAGAAATAGGTATTCACTTCTCTATTTGATCCTTTATTGGAGCCTTTATTTGAAACAAGATGAATGGAATGAGAACCGGCTCTCCCAGCTATGTGCTTGATGCTTGAAGTAACGGTACCAGCCTGGTCATTCCTTGAAAAAAAACAAGTTAGAATAGTTTGAAAGATTAAAAGTGCAACAAAGAGAAAGAAATAAATTGAAATAACTTAGGTCCAGTAGTTCCAGGACTAGAATTGTTGCTCTCGATAATATCAGCAACAATGTTTGGTGTTGGAGTTTCAATGGTTATCGCCCTCTACGCAGCTCGTTTCGATGGTGGAGGTTTATTGGTGACTTTCGATGGATTGATAATGTTGGAAATTTTGGATTTCTTCTTCTTGGGATCAGGTCTTGAGCAATCCAGAGACACATCCTCAGACCCTGATTTGATCTGAATGGTTTCGGGTTGAGTTGACTTGCGTTTATTCGAAGTGGGGGGAGGTTTCTTACTTACTTGAAAAGCAAAGGTATCAGTAAAATTCGAATTGTTGTACCCCAATTTTTTCCCTTAAGATCCCTTCATCATACCATGTTGATTCCATCACAACAAGATCACATTAGGATTCTTGGTTCCCCTTCCTATATTTAACTTTGTTATTTGAAGAATCACCAAGCACCTTGACTTGTTTTTCTTGTGATCATGCATGTATTTTTTACTTTACTTTTAATTAATAAAGTGCAATGTTGTTTTGTCTTACTAATAATGTAGGTAAAGGCATTAAGATTCAGCAAGACCAATGATGGCGCGCCACTTGTTATTTTTGAACTCTGATTTAATAATTGATTCAGTGCTTTATTCACTAATGACCATGATATGCACAGTGCGCCAAATCCCTTGGATTTGATTACTAACGTGTTTTGACTCTCATCAAATGGTCCACATATTTTTTACTTTTCTTTTTTGATTTTTCATATTTAATTGTTTTAAACTTCAAAAAATCATAGAAAATTCATTTTAAGTCCAAAAATTCTGAAAAAATTATGGAAAATATTTTTGATTATTCTCTTTCTGATTTTTATTTTTCACAATTTAATTGTGTTTTGGTATTTTTTATAGATTTTCATTTTATTTGAATTGTTTTAAATGTTTAAAAATACTTTTATGCATTTTTAAATTCTGAAAAAATTATGGAATGATACAATGATATTGTGACAAATATCGGTGACCTTATTTTATTTTTGTGTTTGACTTTGCTGTTTTTTATCATTTTTGGTTTTTTTTACCCTTTTATTTTAATTTTAAAAATAGTTTCTGACTTTAAAAAATTACCAAAAAATTTATAAAATCATTTGAGCCCTTTTCTGATTTTTCTATGGTCTTACTTTTTATTTCTTGATTAATTGGAACATAGTTGCTATTTTTTATTTTTATTCATATTTTTAAACATTTTTTAAACCTTTTTTTAATATATATATATATATATTAAATGCAATATTATTTTGTGACTATTTTCTGACTGATCTTGGGTTAAATTTTTTATCATAGTGAAGTCTAACTCCACAAAAATGGATGAATGATTTTAATAATAGTTTAATTAAATTTAATTCAAAAGTGGTTTATATTTTCTCTCCTACCCCACTTTATCTCATCCCCTTCTTATTGCACTAAGTGTTATTAGAGCATGATCTCTATATCATGTCTCAAAACAAATGATGCATAGATTGCTATTGACCGGCCTCAAAATAGGTGTGACTTCTATATAAGTCCACTTACGATTGCTTAACATAACGCTAAATTTTGTCTCGATTCGAATAAATGATCATTCGTGGCCCAAACTTATGTTTGCAAGCCCAAGTATGTTAATTTGATCTCTTTGATCCAATAACCTTGAGATCCATTAAGTGGAGGCTTTGGTTCTACCAATCCTCTAATGGATCTACAACACCTTTGGTCAATGCGGATCACTTAAACATCATGGATCATTAAATGGTACTTATGAGGATTCTAAATGGATTATATACTTGACAAAAAGAAAATGCAAGTTGTCGTGTGGAGGCTTTGGTTCTACCAATCCTCTAGCAAGTTCCAAATGCAAGTTTCAATATGATCATTCAACTAACAACTAATCATTAATAATTGACTTTATCTTGTATTTTTATTATATGCCCTTTTATTTTTATGCACTATTTACTTTTAGCATTTACATTTCATGCCATTTTCATCTTTTCTCATTTGAGCATTTACTTTCTTATCATTTTTATTTTTCTCACTTGAGCTTTTCTTTCCTTTTCTTAAGATGATTAATAATCAATATGGACCATAAAATCCTTAATGATGCTTGGACTATTTGGTTACTATCCTTGGCATTATAGAGCATTGAACTTCTTTGACTTAGAATTAGAAACCTTGGCCTATGTTGGAGACCTTGTGACCTTAATTGATATTTTGTCTGGAGCTCTTGAGGTTTACCTCAAGACATTGGGTTGTTTGTTTGTTTTATGTGCAAGTTATTGTGATTACACTCTTTGTTTGTAATATGGAATTCACTCGTATACAGTCGTTACTCTGCCTAATTTTTGTGAAGACTTAATACACTTGAAGTTTGGTTCCTACAAGAGGTCTAGTATCTTTGCTTGCTTGGCTTTAATCCAAAGAATGAGAATTCTATCTTGGCTCATAATGTCAAGTATTGGCTGCTTGTTGGTTAGATGGTTCTTATCCCTAGCTTTTGCCTTATGCTTTAGGATAGTCTCTTCTTCTCCTCCCCTCTTCTTTAATTTCAGAAATCTTCTCCCTCCTTTTGTAAACTCTTCTTGTTTTTTAACTTGACCCACTTTCATAATAAACTTGGACTTAGGTCCATGGATTTTCAAAACATTTTAATAAATAAACCCTAATCAATATAATAATACCTTGACCTTTTTGTGAGAAGACTAAAAGTCAATCAATCTTATTTCAAACCATTTTTGCCGCTTTGGCTTTTTATTTTAAAACCTTTTCTCAAAAGCTTGGACTCTTGTCAATCCTTGTAGTGATGCAAACAACTATACTTCTACAATATGTAGTAAAGTGAGATATTTTCCACTTGGGTGTTAAGTGAGGCATTGTTGATTTTAAAATCCAAGTCATATCCTCCACTTTGAGATGATGCAAATTCTCCTTTCTCATGATCGTGGGTAGTAAGTATGTTTTCCACACGGACAATGATGATGATATCTTATCTCATAAAATTAACCAAACACTTGTGTTTTAAATTTTTTTTAAAGGTAAACTATGTGTACCCTGATCCTCTATTGCACGAAAGGTGGTACGTAGGCACTAAAGGTTCTCAACCGCGGCGGGTTCAAAAATCATAAAAATATATATTTCTTTTCTCACCTCCACCATCCATTTTTATACAACATTTTTATAGCCAAAATATACAGATTTTACAAAGAGGTTCCTGCGGAGTACCGTAGATGTTTAGGATTCTAATACCTTCCCTTTGCATAACCAACCCCCTTACCTTGAATCTTTCCCCCCTCTTTTGGGTTATTCTCTCTTTTCCCATTCCTTTGGAAATAATAAAGCGTGATGGAGATTTTTATTTTGATCTGTATAAGTCAAGTCAATCCAATGGCTTAGTCTTGAAAATTTCTACCACTACAGAAAAATGGTGACTTCACTGGGGAAAGATTGAACTTTTTCTGGTCCATCCCTAAGTGGGTTAAGCCTATATTTGTTTATATATGTATATGTGTTATTGTTGTTTACGTGTTAGATGTTGTATATATGTTTATCAAGATTTTCCTGGTTTTCAGGGTGCTTGGTGATTACTTATAAGTCCTATACCCTGACTTGGGCAAAATTTAAGATAGGACGGACGGCATAGTCATGTTCACTTTGAGGGAGTAATCCCAAAAAAGGAGGCATGAGATCCCCCACTCAGTGGAAGCCCCTTTGACCGTAGTGTCGTTTACTGAGTAATCGGGAAGACGTACTGCTTTTGACCTGGGAGCCTGCTGTAGCTGAGGACCGTAGAATACCTAACCCATCTTGGCCTTTTAGGTGTAGTGCGGAAGCTATGACTGAGTAATCCGGAAATAGTTGTCACGCGATACTACGCTTGGAAGAGTTTTTCTTGAGAATATTACTAATTATCGAGTTAATAGGGAAGTTGGTAATATCTGAAATAAGGATGTAGACTCTGGGAACCTCTAGAACCTTGTTCGGCAGGTGATAACTTTTAGACCAATACCTTATGGGTAGTACCTTCGACCTCATGCTCGTGACGTTGAACCTATGAACCCTATATGTGTGATCTTGTGTGTGATTGTTGCATCATGCATCCATGCACTCATAAGCATCTTTTGAAGAGATCTTATTTCAAGGGATTTAAAACTTGACCATTTGTGAATATCTCAGGTAATCATGGATTATGGGAAAAGAAAGACCGGAAGTACAGTTTCAAGGATCCCAAGATAGATAAGTTGATCAGTCTAATTCCCGAGATTGAGTGTTCTGCAGATTTTCAGAAGAAGTATGGATCTATCATTCCTCTCATGAAGCTGAAGATGAAGGAGGGTATTCTCTCGACCTTGGTCCAGTTCTATAATCCGATGTATCATTGCTTTACTTTTACAGATTATCAGTTGATACCTACATTGGAGGATTATTCTTATCTATTGGATTTACCTATTACCGATCGTGTTCCTTTTACTGGTTTGGAGGGTGAGCCAAAACCACATGAGATTGCTGCTTTGATTCATCTAGGGAAGTCTGAGGTGGAAGCCCATATGACTACTAAAGGAGGGATTAGAGGATTACCAGCTTGATTCTTATTGGAGAAAACTCGTTACTTTGCCAGGATGAAGAGTACAGTCGCTTTTGAGGCCATCTTTGCTCTACTTGCTTACGGGTTGTTCGTATTTCCTAATGTGGACAAGTTTGTTGACATTAATTCTATCAGGATCTTCATGATTGGAAACCCAGTTCCTAAATTGTTGGGTGATGCTTATTACTCTATTCATCTTCGGAATTCTTATCATGGGGGTATGATTATCTATTGCACGCCCCTGTTGTACCAATGGTTTATCTCTCATATGTCTCAGGCTAATGCTTTTTGGGATTTCAGGAAGGAACCCCGTTGGGCTCCTAAGATCATGGCACTTACACACTCGGATATTGATTGGTATCATCGAGCTTACCAGGATATAGAAATTATTAACATTTGTGGTAGTTTCCCCAATGTACCTCTTCTTGGTACAAAGGGAGGAGTTAACTATAACCATGTTCTGGCGTGACGACAACTTGGTTATCTGATGAGGGATAAACCAAACAGTATTCATTTGAGTAGTTTCTTTCTAAAGGAGGGAGAAGACCACAAGGAATCTAGGGAGCATATTGCGAAGGACTGACGTCACATTCATAAGAAGAGTAGGAAGGATTTGGGACCTAGAGGTGATGTTTCTTTGGCGCCATATCTTCAGTGGGTCCGAACGAGAGCTATTCAGTTGAAGATGTTGTATTCCCGAGAAACACATATGCCTGATTTGTTTGTGAAGACCGCTCCTCCCTTATTGGATGATCTAGAAGAGCTACATATTGCTTTAGTCAAGATGCAACAGGAAAATGATGCTTGGAAGAACAAGTGCCAAACTTTAGAGATTTCTTATAGAGCAGATTTGAAGGAGAAAGACGACTTGATTGAGATTCTTGAGAGTCAGGCTATAGAGACCATGGAGAGGCAAGGGTATTTATTTTATCCTAAGCCTCAATCAGATTCTAGCTACTCACTTCCTGATTCATGTGATTGGAAGGAAGTTGCCACTAGGTATGTGGAAGAAAATCAGAGGTTGAAGGCTTAGATTGTCAGGCTCACGGGGAAGCGCCAGCGTATAGAGTGATCTCCATCAGTTTTTCTTTTCAGGGTTTTAGATTTTATTTTCATCTTGTACTTGGGATCATTGAAACTTGTAATCCATTTTGGAGTTGTTATAATAAAAAATTTCAGTATTTCAAATGTGTTATTACTTTGATATTTGCAATATGTCCATAAATTTTAAATACCTTGAAATATTAAATAATAAAATAAAATCATGCGCATTGCAAATCATGCATCATATTTCACATATTTCTTGCATTTGGTATGCATATCTAGGTGTCTTACCAAGCTTCTTTACTCTGATTCAGCAAGCTGACTCATCACTATAACACTTGGGCTAATTTCAGAAAGAAGATGGACAACTTAGAACAGGAGAATCGCGAGCTGCGCGAGGAAGTTTCTGCTTTGAAGGACGGCATGGCTAATCTGGCTGCTCTGATGAAGTCTCTGGTGGCTGCTCAGAATCAGCCACCGAGTGTTCAACCTCAACCAATAAGGGCAACTACTTAAACTCCAATTGTTTCTGTATCTGCTACTCCAGCTGTTGTTCTGAATCAGATGGCTAAAGGTTATCCATGGGGAATGCCAGAGAATTTTGCGCCTGAAGGTTTCAATCTTGGTCCTCAAGATGCTCTAGTTATTCAGATTATTGTCACTCTTGCACCTCCTGTGGTGCATGTTGCTCCTACTGCACCTCCTTCGGTGAATATGATTCCATTTGTTAATGATGATGTGTGTCGTCCTTTCCCGCCACCGAGTGAAGACTCCGGTCTTTAAGACAGAATGGATGATTTTCAAGAGCAATTCGACAGGATGCAAAGAGAGATGAAGGCCCTCAGGGGGGAAGATCTATTTGGGCAGAATGTGAATGAATTGTGCTTGGTCCCGAATGTAAATATACCTTCTAAGTTTAAGGTCTCGGAGTTTGAGAAGTACAAGGGAAACACTTGCCCTCGTGCTCATCTGGTGACGTATGTAAGGAGAATGTCTACCCATACTAATGATCAGCATCTGCTGATTCACTTTCTTTAGGATAGTTTGCTGGTGCTGCGCTGAAGTGGTATATGAGTTTGGACAGTGTAAACATCCATACTTTCAATGACTTGGGAGAAGCATTTATCAGACATTACAAGTACAATGTAGACATGGCGCCTGACGGTGATCAGCTCAGGGCCATGGTTCAAAAAGACAGGGAATCATTCAAAGAATATGCACAGATATGGTGTAAGGTAGCCGCCCAAGTGATTCCTCCCATGGAAGAGAAGGAGATGACTAAGATTTTCTTGAAGACCCTATGTGCTTTCTACTATGAGAGAATGGTAGCAAGTGCGCCAAGTGACTTTACTGAAATGGTAGGAATAGTTATTCGCTTAGAAGAGGCTGTAAGAGAGGGTCGTTTAACGATAAATGAAAGCTCTGGAGGTGTGAAGAAGTCATCTTATGGAATTACGAAGAAGAAGGAAGGGGATGCATATGCTGTTAAACAAGAGAGAAGGGTTAATAATCCTAGAAGGAATTATCAGCGTCATCAGCAAGTTTCCTCAATTACTCCATTTGTAGGTGCAGGGGAATCAAGGGGAATCAAGGGTACAATCAGAGAAGGGAGAGTTATGACCCTATTCCCATGAGCTATACAGAGTTACTACCGGCATTGATTCAGAAGAAGTTGGTTCAGACCCGACCACCTCCCGCTGTACCATCACCATTGCCTTGGTACTACAAAGCAGACCAAACATGTGCTTTTCATCAGGGAGCACCAGGGCATAATGTTGAGAATTTTTATCCTTTGAAGACTAAGTTGTAGAAATTAGTGAAGGATGGTATTCTATCTTTCAAGGATGTGGGACCTAATGTGAAAGACAATCCTCTACCCAAGCATGGGGGAGTAAATGCTATGAATATGGTGGCCGGTTGTCCAGACGAATTTCGGATTTTTGATATTAATATGGTTAGAGGATATTTGGTGAAAATGAATGCAGACCTTTGTGAATTTAGATACTATACGCATGACCATTCTAGTTGTGCTATTTGCAGTATAAACATACAGGGTTACGACAAGATAAAGGCTGATTTGCAGGAAATGATGGATGAGGGCCTCATCCATATAATCAAGCCTAGGACAGAGTATGAAGAGGAAGTGAATATGGTTTCTGGATGTCCTGGAGAATTCATAATTTTTTATGTAGAGTATATGAATGAGGACCTTGTGCAATTGCATGCTACTTTCTGCCACTTGGCTGGTCATGAAGAACACTAGTATGGATCTTGCCAAGTTTGCTGTCGAGATTCCAGAGGATGTTCAATCGTGAAGAAGGGTGTTCAGTTGTTGTTAGATAATGGAACTATCAAAGTTATAGGTCAAAGATACGATTACCATGAAATTGATATGATTGAGGTTTGTTTGGCTGTAGAAGATTCGGATGAAGAGTATGCCTCTATAGATGAGTATTTCTTCTCAAATGAGGATTTTTTTTCCAGAGATGACTCGATGATGACTGATTATGTTGAAGAAGGGGTAAACATCATTGTACCTTGTTTTGGTGCACCTGTCCATTTTGAAGTCAAGTATTATAGCAAGCCATAGGTTACACCGTTGGTGAGTAGTTTGCCGGGTCATATCCCCTATAAGTCAGATAAGGATGTACCCTACAAATACAATGCTACAATCTTAGAGGATGGAGTGGAAGTTCCCATCCAGCCAATGCCTGATGTTGGAAATATTACTGAAAATAGCAGGGTGACCCGCAACGGTCGTGTGTTTGTACCAGTTGTTCGAGAAGATGTTAGTGCTGGAAAGAAAATTGTTGAGAATGTTGAACCCAAGAAGGCTACGTTAGAGAAAGAATTGGATGATATTTTGAAGATAATCAAGATTAGCGACTACAGAATCGTATATCAGCTACTGTAGACTCCTTCAGAAATATCTATTTTGGCTTTATTGATGAACTCATCTGCTCACAAAGAGACCTTGATGAGGGTATTGGACCAAGATTTTATGGAGAGTGATATGCCTATAAACTAGTTCAACAGCATAGTAGGGAACACTACGTCATGTAATAACTTGAGTTTCTGCGAGTATGAATTTCCAGATGAAGGAAGGAATCACAACATGGCCCTCCACATCTCTATGAACTGCAAGAACGATTCATTATCCAATGTGTTAATTGATAATGGATCCGTTTTCAACGTTATATCGAGGAGCACTCTTTTGAAGTTGAAATATCAGGGAACGCCCATGCGCCCGAGTGGCATCATTGTGAAAGTGTTTGATGGATCAAGGAAATATGTTATTGGTGAGGTGGACTTGCCTATTCATATAGGACCAGATTTGTTTCAGATTACTTTCTGGGTCATGGATATTCTACCCGCTTATAGTTGTTTGCTAGGAAGGCCGTGGATACATGAGGCAGGGGCTATCACTTCAACTTTACACTGGAAACTGAAGTTTGTATGTGAAGGGAAAGTGGTAATCATAAATGGGGAACATGCATTATTGATATCTCATTTGTCCTTGTTCAGCATTGTAGAGGCGGATGAAGCTGCTATTGGAACCCAATTCCAAGCTTTATCTATTGACAACATAAGGGGAAATGAGAATTCCATGGTTTCACTTAAGGATGTGCAGCAGGTTGTTCATAAGGGTCATAACGAGGTATGGGGACAGATTATGGATCCACCTGTGAACAAGAATAGAGTCAGATTGGGGTTTTCTTTGAAGAATGACAAAGGTAAGAGAATGAAGCCGAAGTCTGCTGCAGGAAAGTATCAAGACATCTTCCGTAGTTGAGGTTATCTTCATCCAATTGTTTATGGGATTAACGCCATTGTGGAAGATGAAGCAGAGTAGGAAATGCCAAATTATGTGACACACAGAGTTAGGGTTCAGAACTGGATCAACATTGATGTTCCCTCTTGCATACAGGTTTCAAAGTAATTTAATTTGTTAAATCTTCTTGAAAAGCTTTCACTCTGCCCAAGGTAGAAGTATTAATGTTGTAGGGCTTATCTGTTTGCTGTGACTTTTAAAATCAATAATAAAAGTTGTCTTTGTTTCCCAAATTGGGTCTTTATTTTCTGCTTTTTCTTGGAAAATGGTACTCAGAAGAAAAAAAAAACCTTTCAAAATAAATAAATAACCAAAATTTAATCAGCATGATCACTTGTTATATGTGTCAGTTTCTAAATGCAATCATAAACCATATGTGCAGATTAATTAAAAAACATGTTGAATACAATGACCCTGCACCCTCTCCCAACTTTGAATGTCCTCTGTATGGGGCCGGAGAAGAAGACTATGATGAGATTCTAGAAGAGGTCTCACGGTTTCTTGAGCATGAGGAAAATGTCATTCAGCCATATAAAGAGCTATTGGAAGTAATCAATTTGGGTTCAAAAGAAGATCCAAAAGAAGTCGAGATTGGAGCATTGATGCATCCTGATGTGAAGAGAAGTTTGATTTAGCTATTTAAAGAATATGTGGATATTTTTGCTTGGTCTTACCAAGACATGCCTGGTCTAGATACAGCTATTGTAGAGCACCGTTTTCCGTTGAAGCCAGAGTGTCCACAAATCAAACAGAAGTTGAGAAGAACTCACCCAAATATGGTAGTGAAGATCAAAGAGGAGGTTCTAAAGCAGATTGATGCTGGTTTTCTTGTGACGTCAGTGTATCCTCAATGGATTGCCAATATTGTCCGAGTACCGAAAAAAGACAAAAAAGTCCGTATGTGCGTAAATTACAGAGATCTAAATAAAGCTAGTCTAAAAGATGATTTTCCATTGCTACACATTGATATGTTAGTGGATAGCATAGCAAAATTCAAAGTATTCTCGTTCATGGACGAATTTTCCGGGTATAATCAAATAAGGATGGCTCTTGAGGACATGAAAAAACAACGTTTATCACACCCTGGGTAACATTCTATTACAGAGTGATGCCCTTCGGGTTGAAGAACGCTGGTGCAATGTACCTGAGGGCTATGACAACCCTATACCATGATCTGATGCACAAGGAAATCGAATTATATGTTGATGATATGATTGCTAAATCCCATAATGAAGAAGGGCATGTAGAAGATTTGTTGAAATTGTTTCAGCGTTTGAGGAAGTATCGTCTCCGCTTGAATCCAAATAAGTGTACCTTCGGTGTCTGATCGGGGAAATTGTTGGGTTTCATTGTTAGCCATAGAGGAATTAAAGTTGACCCCGATAAAGTCAAAGCAATTCAAGAGATGTTAGCGCCAAGAATTGAAAAGCAAGTCAGAGGGTTCCTCGTGAATTTGAATTATATTTCCAAATTCATTTCCCACATGATTGCAACATGTGAACTGATCTTTAAGTTGTTAAAGAAAGATCAAGGATATGTGTGGACAGATGACTTCCAAAGGGCATTTGAAAGTATTAAAGAATATCTGCTTGAACCTCCTATCTTGCTCCCTCCTGTCGAAGGAAGACTGTTAATTATTTATTTGACAGTGTTAGATGATTCCATGGGTTGTATTCTGGGACAACAGGATGAAACATGGAAGAAAGAGTTTGCCATTTATTATCTCAGTAAAATTTTTACTGATTGTGAGTTGCGGTATTCCATGCTGGAAAAGACATGTTGTGCTCTAGCCTGGGCAGAAAAGCGTTTACAGCAGTATATGTTGAATCACACTACTTGGTTGATCTCCAAAATGAATCCAATCATGTACATTTTTGAAAAGCCTGCTCTCACTGGGAGAATTGCTCGCTGGCAGATGTTGTTATCTGAATATGACATTGAATACCGCACTCAAAAAGCTATTAAAAGCAACATATTGGCATATTATCTTGCTCACCAACCAGTGGAGGATCATCGGTCTGTGGAGTATGATTTCCCTGATGAAGATGTGATGCTCTTGAAAGTAAAATATTGTGATGAACCATCGCCTGAGGAAGGTCCTGACCCTGAATCTCGTTGGAGTATGATGTTTGATGGAACTGTGAATGCTTATGGTAAAGGAATTGGTGATGTGATTGTCACTCTGCATGGATCGCACATTCCTTTTACTGCGAGGTTGACATTTGGTTATACTAACAATATGGCAGAATATGAGGCTTTCATCATAGGTCTCGAGGAAGCTATTGATCTCAGAATTAAAATTCTAGATGTGTATGATGATTCAGCTTTGGTAATAAATCAGATTAAAGGAGAATGGGATACTCGTCACCCCGGCTTGATCCCCTACAAAGACTATGCTAGAAGATTGTTACCCTTCTTTAATAAAGTTGAATTCCATCACATTCCTAGAGATGAAAATCAGGTGGTGGATGCTCTGGAAACTCTGGCTTCTATGTACTAAGTGAATACTTGGAATGATATACCTCGAATTATGGTTCGGCGATTGGATAGGCCCGCTCATATGTTTAAAACAGGAGAGGTAGCAGATGAAAAACCTTGGTATTATGACATCAAGCATTTTCTTCATACTCAGGAATACCCGATCGGTGCATCGAAGAAGGATAGAAAGACATTGAGAAGATTGGCTGGAAGTTTCTTCCTCAATGAAAATGTGTTGTATAAAAGAAATTATGACATGGTCTTGCTCAGATGTGTGGATAGACACGAAGCAGACATGTTGATGCATGAGGTTCATGAAGGTTCATTTGGCGCTCATTCCAATGGACATTTGATAGCCAAAAATATGATAAGGGCGGGTTACTATTGGGTGATAATGGAATCTGACTGTTACAAATTTGCAAAGAAGTGTCATAAATGTCAGATTTATGCAGATAAGGTCCATGTTCCTCTGACACTTCTCAATGTGATTTCCTCCCAGTGGCCTTTCTCCATGTTGGGTATTGACATGATTGAGATGATAGAACCCAAAGCTTCAAATTGACATCGTTTTATCTTGATAGCAATTCATTACTTCACCAAGTGGGTGGAGGCTGTTTCATATGCCAATGTTACTAAGCAGGTGGTTGTGTGCTTCATCAAGAATAATCTTATATGTCGGTATGGTGTGCCGGGAAGAATTATTAGTGGCAATGGCTCGAATTTGAACAATAAGATGATGAAAGAGTTGTGTGAAGAGTTCAAGATTGTCCATTATAATTCATCTCCATACAGGCCAAAGATGAATGGGGCTGTTGAAGCTGCCAATAATAATATCAAGAAAATTATCCAGAAGATGGTCGTTACTTATAAGGATTGGTATGAAATGCTCCCTTTTTCTTTGCATGGATATCGAATGTCTGTCAGCACTTCAACAGAAGCAACCTCGTTCTCCCTGGTGTATGGAATGGAAGCGGTACTCCTAGTCGAGGTTGTGATTCCCTCTTTGCGTGTGATAATGGAAACCAAGTTGACAGAGGCTTAATGGGTCCAAAATAGGTTTGACCAATTGAATTTGATCTAAGAGAAGAGAATGACAGCTTTGTGTCATGGACAGTTATATCAGAAAAGAATGAAGAAAGCTTTTGATAAAAAGTTCAAACCTCGTGAATTTAGAGAAGGCGACCTCGTGCTCAGAAAGATCATGTATTTCAACACTGATTCTAGGGGTAAGTGGACTCCCAATTTTGAAGGCCCATATGTTGTTAAGAAAGCCTTCTCTGGCGGTGCATTAATTCTTGAAACTATGGACGGCGAGGAGTTCCCACGTCCCATGAATTCTGATGCAGTCAAGAAATACTTTGCCTAAAGAAATAAAAGAACATCTCGCTAAGTTGAAAACCCGAAAGGGTGGCTTAGGAAAAAAATAGCGTCTCGGTAGGCCGAAAACCTAAAAGGGCGATCTAGGCAAAAATTAGAGAAATAAACAGAATAAATTTCCTGCTAGATTGAAAACCCGCAAAGGAAGCTTAGGCAAAAGTTAGGGACTTTCTTGGCAAGTAACTGCATCATGCAAGATCTGATCATGGAAGCAACAATCTTCTCGAATCCTCATCATACTCCAACGAAAGTTGCTGCTCAGGATTTCAAAAATTGTTATAGGGGATAGTGGTCATTGTATCTCAATGTATCATTTCCATTATATATTACCATTTTCCAAACTTTGTAATCATCTATAGAGTCTCGCCATTTGCATACAACCATTTTATTAATAAAGTTTGAGTTGTTACCCAATTCTTTGTGTTTCTTATTTTGATTATCTTACAAAGACTCCATTTATTATTGATAATAACTTTCAAAGCAAAAAGATTAAATAACAAAATCGTTTTTTCAAAAAGAATTTACAATTTGCTTTTACTTTAGAATTTGTGATCTGAAAAAAAATAACAACAACAAAAATGGTGATCCCAGGAATGGAAAAATTCCAGTTGTTTTAAGAAGTTTTTGTTCCCCTCGGGAAGGTTTACTCAGGATGACTCACCGTATTGGGTTCGTGACTCCGGTATCCTCGGTCAAGCTTGGATTTATTTCTCCTCTTACCTGAGTTTTCATGAGGTGAAGATTCAACCCGCGTTTTCTCCAGTGAAGTTTTCGTTTGGTCTAATGGAAGTTCTTTTTCAAAGAAGTTGGTACCATAATCATTCTTGAAGAACGCAAATCCCCGATTTTTCTAGTGAAGAACGTATTGTTTTTTTCCCTTTGAGGATGTGGTGTTAACCTTCCCGGTGAAGTGGGCTTGAATTCCCCAGTGAATGTTTTGATGATTTGGTGTCCATCTGCTTTACTTGAGATTGGTTTTGCAATCCCTAGTAGAAGTGTTACTTTTGAAAACATTTGTTTCCCCGGTGAAGCCTGAAGAAGGATGTTCTATCCCTGTATTTGTACTATTTTATCACTTTGATTTGTTTACCTTTGGATTTTGTTTCTCCCCAGTAAAGTTAAAGCAGGAAGTAGATTTTGTTACCTCAGTTGGCATTTACTTTTTCCGGGATTGCTCACTTTGGATGTGATTTAGCCGAGTGTTGTCTATGCCCGAGTTGGTTTTTCCTGGTTACTCCCTGTGTTATATGTCTGTTTTGTCAGCATATACATGATAACACTCATACATTCATACATACATCATGCATAATTAATTTTAGTAAATCATTGCTCATTTGCATTCATTAATTTTGTTTGTTGACATATTACCCTGTTTTACAGAGTTGTGTTTCCCTCTCTCTAATAGAGTGTCAACCTTAAGCAGAAAGTGTATATTCTTTCAACATCCCCACCGAGTTATCCCTCATTGGAAGATTTTTGCTTTAGCTTTCCTGTACAACTCTTTGTCTGAATGATTTGGATTTACCTCTTGAGTTTATTTCTCAAAGGATTTATTTTGGTTGACTGTTTTACTACAGTTTATTTTTGGTTTGAATCTTTGTTTCCCAACAATATTATTACTTATGATGTCTGCAGACTTTGAGCCTTGGTTTGAGAATGTGCATTTATTTTGCACGAGAAGACTTTATCTCCTCAGCATGAATATATTGGCATTTCCCCAGGAATCCATATTTTTCTCCCTAGAAAGTCATTCTTTTTACAATCCTCCATAACAACGAGTAGCAGGTCTCTTTATTTAAGCAACTTGTGCTTCCCTGTAAAAGTCGACATAACTTTTTTTTCTTTCTCCTCTACGAGTGGATAGTTTGCAATTCTTCGTCAGTTTATTCCAACGGATGGCAAGACTTTCAAAATTCGCGGAGACAGTTCGTTGTGAAATCTTGGCAGGTGGAAGTCTCTTTATTTGAGACAGCTTACCCTTTCAAGGTAATGTGCCTCGGTTAAAGAAGAAGTTGAGACCCATTTTAGGTGAAACGCCAGAATTTTGGGGAAACTTGTTATCTTTTTGCTACCTTTAGTGAACGTGGGTAGTTCATCGTTAGTGAACGGCGGTGCTATGATATATTTTCTCTCTACCTTCAGTGAAAGTTGGTAGGTCATCAGAATTGAACGTCGATAATTGTTATCTTTTTTCTACCTTCAGTGAACATGGGTAGTTCATCTTCAGTGAATGGTGGTGCTATGATATATTTTTGCTCTACCTTCAGTGAAAGTTGGTAGGTTATTGGCAGTGAACGTCGATGATTGTTATCTTTTTGCTACCTTCTGTGAACATGGGTATTTCATCGTCAATGAACGGCGGTGCTATGATATATTTTCTCTTTACCTTCAGTGAAAGTTGGTAGGTCATCGGCAGTGAACATCGATGATTGTTATCTTTTTGCTACCTTCAGTGAATGTTGGTAGTTCATCGCCAGTGAACGGAGGTTCATCGCCAGTGAACGGAGGTGCTATGATATATTTTCTATCTACCTTCAGTGAAACTTGGTAGGTCATCATCAGTGAACATCGATGATTGTTATCTTTTTGCTACCTTTAGTAAATGTTGGTAATTCATCTTCAGTGAATGGCGGTGCTATGATATTTTTTCTCTCTACCTTCAGTGAAAGTTCGTAGGTCATCGGAAGTGAACGTCGATGATTATTATCTTTTTTCTACCTTCACTGAACGTGGGTAGTTCATCGTCAGTGAACGGTAGTGCTATGATATTTTCTATCTACCTTCAGTGAAAGTTGGTAGATCACCATCAGTGAAAGTTGGTGTTTGTTATCTTTTTTCTACCTTCAGTGAACGTGGGTAGTTCATCGTTAGTGAACGGCGGTGCTATGATATATTTTCTCTCTACCTTCAGTGAAAGTTGGTAGAACACCATCAGTGAAAGTTGGTGTTTGTTATCTTTTTGCTACCTTCAGTGAACGTGGGTAGTTAATCGTCAGTGAACGGTGGTGCTATGATATATTTTCTCTCTACCTTTAGTGAAAGTTGGTAGATCACCATTAGTGAAAGTTGATGATTGTTATATTTTTGCTACCTTCAGTGAACGTTGGTAGTTCATCTTCAATGAACTGCGATGCTATGATATTTCTGTTCCTTCTACCTTCTGTGAGCGTTGGTAGCTCACCTTCAGTGAATGTTGGTGTTGTCATTTCTTTCCTCTTTCTACCTACATTGAACGTTGGTAGTTTCTCCTTTGGTAGAAGTTGGTGTATCCTTTGACCATTTTACCATCCTCTCTGATTCAGGTGTTTTTGATCCACCAATGATTTATTTTCCTGGTTGGGTTACTCTCTTGTTTCTCTATTTTTGTTACATCCTCAGTGGTGTTTTGCGTCCCTTTAGAGTTGCTCATATGCATTCATAAGCATTGCATGGCATCTTAGGGCCAAAAATAGGGTTTTTTTTATATTTAAGTATCTTCGGTCGCGTCGACACGAAGATTTTTAACCTTCGTATCTCCGGATAGAAGAAACTTAAATAAGGGCAGTTGTTGTACCCCAATTTTTTACACTAAGATCCCTTCATCATACAATGTTGATTCCATCACAACAAGATCACATTAGGATTCTTGGTTCCCCTTCCTATATTTAACTTTTCTCTTTGAAGAATCACCAAGCACCTTGACTTGTTTTTCTTTTGTGATCATGCATGTTATGTTTTGACTTTCCTTTTAATTAATAAAGTGCAATGTTGTTTTGTATTACTAATAATATAGGTAAAGGCATTAAGATTCAGCAAGTTGCTCCATGGTTTCATGAGTTTATTTCCATGCCCTAGTCATTAAAGCTTGAGAAGTTCAAACCTCTCCATTCGATTTGTTTTTGAGTAAAATGGCATGGCAAGGTTATTTTGGTTCACCATATTTCAAGATTATCAAATTTGGTTCAAAAATACAAGGGGTTGATTGGAGAAGTTGGCTTGCTTGGACAAGGCTTTGTTCCTATTGGTCACAAGTTGATATTCCTCTCAATTCTCAAGATATGAAAGTGGTTTTTATGGATATGAGTTCTCATTATCATCCTCAACAACTTCTATTTACAAAGCAAGAGTGTTGGTACAAGAAGGTTGTTCAAAATTGTCAAGGTTCCTCAAGGCATTTTCTTGATCTAGGAGTTAGGGTTTTGAACTTCGAAGTAGCATATCTTGCTCATATTTTGGTATTTTTGAGTGATTCCAAAAAAATCCTTCTCTTCAAAGGGTTATCAACAAATCACTTCAAAAGTTCCAAGGAGTTTTCATGTGGAAGAAGCTTGGTGATGAAGAAAGATCACAAGTCCTCCAGATGAACCCCCAATTTCTCATGTGTGACTTCAAATGATCATAACTTGGTCAATTTTTATTACCTTGAGCCCATTATTTTTCCACAATGATATTGAGGATATGAACTTTATGCCTTCTTTTATGTGCAAGGTGATAAAATGGATGGAAGATGCCCTAAAGATACAAAATATTATAGGTCACTTCATGATTTTTTGCCAACTTCAACAATTCACAACTCTCTCTCAATTTTTGGAGATTTTGGATGGTTCAAGTCCCAAAATTTCATTCAAGAGATCTACTTCATTCCATCATTTTTGTTCAAGAGCAAATTCCAAGTGGAAGGATATGTTTGGATGCAAAACATTATAGGTCACTTTTGAAGAAAAAATTTGAAATATTTCTAAGTATGGAAAGTCAACATTTTTCTCCAACTTTGACTCAACACAAATTTCAGCTCAAGTATCCATTTGATTCCATTCTTTTTCCATTGCAAAGCTTGTAACCTCATCTTTCTGAAACATCAAGAATTATGCCCTAAGACCCCTTGAGTTAAGAATGCCATTGGTCAGGAGTTGGCACTTTGAAACTGGATTTTTCACCAAGTCAGAAGTTGGAAATCCTTGATTTGGCTTCTAAACACTTTGTTTCTGCATGTTTATGCCTCTAAACATGTTTAATGAAGTTCCAGAGGTGATTAGACTAGCAAAACGCGCGTTTTGGATGAGTTTTTATCAAATTGGAAGTCATACTTTTCTTGTTTGCAACTTCACATGATTTCCCTCCAAACTTCATCATTTCACACGCTTGGACATTCCATTTGATTCCCTATAAATAGAGGGCCATTCCCCATTCATTTCCTCAAGCTTGGATAGCCAGAATCACCCTGCCAAACTTGTTCCATAACTCATAATTCAGCAACTTCGAAATCTATTCCAAAGCCTTTTTCAATCCAATTTCTCTATCAATTCACCTTCCTTGATCTTCCCTGAAGCTAACCATATAATTACATTCAAGAATCGTGCCCTATATTTCTCCATAGAAGTCCAGTTTCAGAGCTCTGCAACACAACTTCAATAGGTAGATTCCTTCATTAATTCTTTAAAACTTTTGTATCATTGTGATGCTCCCATTGCCCTGGTTCTTGTTGCAACACTTGCTTTCAACTGGAAACACGTTTTGACCATGAAATTTCAAATCCCTTTTCAAAACTTTCCTTCCAAATTGCTTGAGCTACAATTTATATAAATTTGTCGCGAAGGTGTGGTTGTCTTTGTCTTGAAGAGACGAAGCGAATGGCATAGGTCTGAGCTTCTGATTTTACAGTTTGAGAGACCTGCAATTCACGTTGACTGGAGGTTGAAGGTGACCAACGTGTCATCTTCCAACTAATGATGGCGCGCCACTTGTTATTTTTGAATTCTGATTTAATAATTGATTCAGTGCTTTATTCACTAATGACCATGATATGCACAGCGCGCCAGATCCCTTGGATTTGATTACTAACGCGTTTTGACAATCATACAATGGTCCACATATTTTTTACGTTTATTTTATTTTTTGATTTTTTATATTTAATTGTTTTATACTTCAAAAAATCATAGAAAATTCATTTTAAGTCCAAAAAATCTTAAAACATTATGGAAATATTTTTGATTATTCTCTTTCTGAGTTTTATTTTTTTACAATTTAATTTTGTGTGTTGGTATTTTTTATATATTTTCACTTTATTTGAATTTTTTTAAATATTTAAAAATACTTTTATGCATTTTTAAATTCTGAAAAAATTATGGAATGATCCAATGATATTGTGACAAATATTGGTGACCTTATTTTATTTTTGTTTCTGACTTTACTTTTTTTTTATCATTTTTGGTTTATTTTACCCATTTCTTTTAATTTTAAAAATAGTTTCTGACTTTAAGCAATTACCAAAAAATTTATAAAATCATTTGAGCCATTTTCTAATTTTTCTATGGTCTTACATTTTATTTCTTGATTAATTGGAACATAGTTGATATTTTTTTCTTTTTATTTCTATTTTTAAACCTTTTTTTAAAATATATATTAAATGCAATATTATTCTGTGACTATTTTCTGGATGATCTTGGGTTAAATTTTTTATCATGAACTTTATTAACATCATTGGATCCAAAGTGTTGAGTCTAACTCCACAAAAATGGATGAATGATTTTAATAATAGTTTGATTAAATTTAATTCAAAAGTGGTTTATATTTTCTCTCTCATCCTACTTTATCTCTTCCCCTTCTTATTGCACTAAGTGTTATTGGAGCATGATCTCTATATCATGTCTCAAAACAAATGGTGCATAGATTGCTATTGAACGGCCTCAAAATAGGTGCGACTTCTATATATGTCCACTTACAATTACTTAACATAGCACTAAATTTTGTCATGATTCGAATAAATAACCATACATGGCCCAAACTTATGTTTGCAAGCCCAAGTATGTTAATTTGATCTCTTAGATCCAATAACCTTGAGATCCATTGTGTGGAGGCTTTGGTTCTACCAATCCTCTAATGGATCTACAACACCTTTGGTCAACGCGGATCACTTAAACATCGTTGATCATTAAATGGTACTTATGAGGATTCTAAATGGATGATATACTTGACAAAAAGCAAATGCAAGTTGTTGTGTGGAGGATTTGGTTCTACCAATCCTCTAACAAGTTCCAAATGCAAGTTTCAAGATGATCATTCAACTAACCACTAATCATTAATAATTGACTTTATCTTGTATTTTTATGATATGCCCTTTTATTTTTATGCACTATTTACTTTTAGCATTTACATTTCATGCCATTTTCATCTTTTCTCATTTGAGCATTTACTTTCTTGTCATTTTAATTTTGCTCACTTGAGATTTTCTTTCCTTTTCTTAAGATACTTAATAATCAATATGGACCATAAAATCCTTAATGAAGCTTGGACTATTTGGTTACTATCCTTGGCATTATGAAGCATTGGACTTCTTGAACTTAGGATTAGAAACCTTGGCCTATGTTGGAGACCTTGTGATCTTAATTGATATTTTGTCTGGAGATCTAGAGGTTTACCTCAAGACATTGGTTTGTTTGTTTGTTTGTAATCTGGAATCAACCCGTATACAGCTGTTACTTTGTCAAATTTTTGTGAAGATTTAATACACTTGAAGTTTGGTTCCTACAAGAGGTCTAGTAACTTTGCTTGCTTGGCTTCAATCCAAAGAATGAGAATTTTATCTTGGCTCATAAAGTTAAGTATTGGCTTCTTGTTAGTTAGATGGTTCTTATCCATAGCTTTTACCTTATGCTTTAGGATAGTCTCTTCTTCTCCTCCCCTCTTCTTTAATTTCAGAAATCTTCTTCCTCCTTTTGCAAACTCTTATTGTTTTTTAACTTGAACCACTTTCATAATAAACTTGGACTTAGGTCCATGCATTTTCAAAACATTTTCATAAATAAACCCTAATCAATCTAATAATACCTTGACCTTTTTATAAGAATACTAAAAGTCAATCAATCTCATTTCAAATCATTTTTTCCGCTTTGGCTTTTTATTTTAAAACCTTTTCTCAAAAGATTGGACTCTTGTCAATCCTTGTAGTGATGCAAACAATTATACTTCTACAATATGTAGTAAAGTGAGATATTTTCCACTTGGGTGTAGAGTGAAGCATTGTTGATTTTAAAATCCAAGCCATATCTTCCACTTTGAGATGATGCAAATTCTCCTTTCTCATGATCGTGGGTAGTAAGTATGTTTTCCACACGGACAATGACGTTGATGTCTTATCTCATAAAGTTAACCAACACACTTATGTTTTAAATTTTTTTTAAAGGTGAACTATGTGTACCCTGATACCATATTGCATGAAAGGTGGTACATAGGCACTAAAGATCTGCAACCGCGGCGGGTGCAAAAATCATTTAAAAAAATTTCTTTTCTCACCTCCACCATTCATTTTTATACAACATTTTTATAGCCAAAATATACAGATTTTACAAAGATGTTCCTGCGGAGTACCGTAGATGTTTAGGGTGCTAATACCTTCCCTTTGCATAATGAACCCCCTTACCTTGAATCTTTCCCCCCTCTTTTGGGTTATTCGCTCTTTTCCCATTCCTTTGAAAATAATAAAGCGCGGTGTGGATTTTTATTTTGATCTGTATAAGTCAAGTCAATCCAATGGCTTAGTCTTGAACATTTCTACCGCTACACGAAGGGATGTATATTATTTTGTGATTCAAATTAAAATACCTTTGTAATAGCTTTGGAAGTGGTGGTTTCTTCACCTTTCTTGAGTTCCTTTGCGGAGACAACAACCTTTTTGCAGCTTTATCCTTAGTGCTTTTCTTTGTCCAATTTCTAAAAGGAATAAAGAAAAGAGAGGGTAGATTTAGAAAAATAGTCGAAGGATTTGATGTTGCTTTTGATTTAAACCAAATGAATAAGATTTGTTCATCTCACGCCTTCATGCATTGGGTAAAGTATGCGAACATGTTCTACATTGACATGAAGATGGCCTTTGAAACTATCAAGCGTGTGTCTAGTCGAAACCACCTGTTCAACAGGTTTTTGTGAATTTTGTTGAAGAACCTTTGAGTGAGATCCACATACGAACCATTATGGGAATAGAGGTACGAAAGCTAAGCTGAAATCAGCATTTGGAAATTTTGGGAATCTCGAGGGTTCGAGCTTAAAGCTAGCTCATATCGATGTTTAGGACAAACACATAAAGGACGGTGAAAACTGGGTAGTTTTTTGATAAATTTTTCCTTCAAAGTCACAACTGCATCATGGATAGTTTGACTAAGATTTTATGGCTGATACGCAATTTCAAAGTATTTTTGGAACGCGTGAATCTCCTTGATATGAGTGGCCATACCTTTCTTGAAGTGATCTTGAATAGAAGAAAAAGCATGAGTTAGATGTCTAGTGAAGTCAGACACACTGAAAATTGCATTGGTATAGTAACTCTTCCACCAGTCGTCAAATTCTTGTGTGCAATGAAAAGATGGTCAAAAAGAAATGGGGGTGAGCACGGTTTTGTCAACAAATGGAGCCAGATGTCTTTTGCTTCCTTCTTTATTAGAAAACACGTTATAGAGGCATAACTATTTTTTCTCATGAAGGGGCTTAGGTTTAATTTGAATAAAGCCAAGTTGTCAAGAAACCAAGTTAGGTTGATAGCTAAAAAAGGTGTAATGGCTCCTTGAAGGCCTAAGCTGTAAGAACAAGATTTGAATCTATGTTTAATCTCTAAGTTTTGATGACAACAAACATATATTTTATAATGAACAATTTTAGTTCTAATGGTTGTTAGAACAAGATTGGTTCTGATCATATCTCAGAGTTTTGATGATAACAATAAATTATATTTTATATAATTGATACTCTGATGAACGTATTTAATTATTTCAGATAATGTTCTGACAGAAGCATTTTGATGTGTTGAGCTGAAAACAAATGAAGAAGTTCTTTGATGAAAGAACTATTTGTTTTAGCGCAAGTGCTGATGCTGACTCTGGTAAGATAATTATTTAAATACATCTTCTAACGCTTAGCAAGTTTTTGTGTAAGCTATGTTTCAGAAGTTCCTTGAAAGCAAGCGCTGATTAGAAGTACTTAGCAAGCAAGCGTTGTTTAGAAGATATGCAAGCATGTTATGAATCAAGACGTGAAGCGAAATTTTGAAAGAATATAGAAGCTAACAAGTCTTGTCAAGGATCAGGAAACATGCTCTTACAAGTGTCGTTTTCTCATTTAATGCAAAGACGGATACATGCACTCAAGTGTCTACACTAGTTCATTGGAAAATGGAATAGTACAAGAAAACACGCAAACATTTAATGCTCTCCACATTTGAAGGTAGCAGAGGTCATTTTGTTCTTACTATATATAGAAGAACATTAATTGCAAGCCAACAACTTATCAATTTCAAAAGAAGCAAGAACTACGTGAAAATATTCTGGGCTCACAAATCATTTTTTCATACACTTTGTGCAATACTATTCTTAGTGAAAAATCATAGTTGTGATATAGCTTTCTTAGAAGAAAACTTTGTTTCACTATCTGTAAATATTTAACTCTAGTAATTGTTCCTTGAGAGACCAAGTTTGGTCGGACTTCTCAAGTAGACTAGGACTAGTTTAAGTCTTAGTGGTGTGAGTCACTTGTAAGAATACTTGTGCATTGTTAGTCACAACAGTTATTGTGTGATTGTAATCAGTTGATTATAGTGAATTAAGTCCTTGTTGAGAAAGGCGAAATCACCTTGGCGGGTGGACTGGAGTAGTTTGAGTTCAAACGAACCAGGATAAAAATAACCTTGTCTTTCCATTATTGTTGAGCCTTTAAGAACAAGAAAATTAGAAACTTATTCAACCCCCCCCCCCCCCCCCTTCTAAGTGTTTTCTCACCCTTCAATTGGCATTAGAGCTTGACTCTGAGCATAACACTTAACCGTGTCAGGAAAAGATCCATAAGAAAACACTAATGGCTACTGAACAAAACAACAATAGTTACAACAAACCTCCTGTATTTGATGGAGAAGATTTTGATTATTGGAAAGATAGACTAGAAAGTTTCTTTGTAGGTCATGATAGTGATTTATGGGATATAGTCTTGGATGGTTACACATATCCCACAGACTCAGAAGGAAACAAGATTGATAGAAAAATATGAATAGACAACAAAAAGATGATTTCAAAAATCATCATAGAGCTAGAAATATTTTTCTAAATTCTATCTCTAAAATGGAATATGAAAAAATCACAAATAGAGATACAGCACATGATATGTTTGAGTATCTTAAAATGACTCATGAAGGAAACGCTCAAGTGAAGGAGTCTAAAGCTCTGGCTCTCATCCAGAAGTATGAAGCCTTCAAAGTAGAAGAAAGTGAATCTATAGAAGCAATGTTCTCAAGGTTTCAAACTCTGATCGCTGGTCTGAGAGTTTTGAACAAGGGATACACTAAAGCAGACCATGTTAAAAAGATCATCATAAGCTTACCCAGAAGATGGGCACCTATGGTCACTGATTTCAAAGTTTCAAAAGATCTGAACAACATGTCTCTTGAAGAACTCGTCAGCGCTCTCAGAAGTCATGAGATAGAACTTGATGAGCACGAGCCTCGGAAGAAAGGTAAGTCTCTAGCCATTAAATCAATTAAGAAATATGATACTAACGCTTTTCAGGCTGAAGAGGAAAACTCTGAAGAATCAGCGTCAGAAGAAGATGAACTATCCTTGCTCTCCAGAAGTATCAATCAGCTGTGGAAGCACAGACAAAAGATGTTTAGGAACTTCAAGAAGTCAGAAGATAAACCAGAATCTTCTGGGCACAAAAAGACAAACAGAATAGAGATAATCTGTTATGAATGCAAAGAACCTAGACACTACAAGAGTGATTGTCCAAAACTTCAAAGAGAAAAACCAAAGAAAAAGTTTGGTAGAAAGAAAGGGATGATGGCAACTTGGGATGATTCAGAATCCTCTGAAGATAAATCTGATTCTGAAGATGAGAACGCCAACCTAGCTCTGATGGCTACAACAGCAGATGACTCATACTGTGAGTCAAACCCAAAAGAGGTATTCTCTTGATTTACTAGAGAAGAACTTGCTGAAAGTTTATCAGAACTTCTGGAAAACTATAGTAAGATCAAAATCAAATACAAGAAACTCAAGAGGTTCTTGCATCTGATCTTGAGAAACATGAAACAGAAAAATCAGAACTCAAAGAAAATATTTTTAAACTTAAAGAAGAAATTCAAAATGTTCAAAAAATTTCTAGTTCAGATTCTGTGTCAAGTTCAAAAGATATTCTGAAAGAATATGACTGTAGCTTTCAAACCTTTCTTGCTAAAAGCATAGATAGAAGCAAAATGGCTTCAATGATCTATGGAGTTAGTGGGAAAAATAGAAGAGGAATTGTATATGAACCTCCCAAAGGGAAGGAGACATATATACCAAAACCTGTTGCTAAGATGACTTTCACTTACAAACCTCTTAACAAACAATTCAAGTTTGGACACACACATGATATTAAATATACATCACATTCTGGAAACTCTTATGCTAACCCAAAGTTCAAACAGAACTTAAAATACTCTAATCCAAGAGGATCCAAAAAGATATGGGTACTTAAGGATAAAATAATATTTGTTGCAGATGTCCTTAACAGCTCAATTGAGACACCAGTCATGGTACCTAGACTCTGGGTGCTCATGACACATGACAGGAAAAAAGTCTATGTTCCAAAACCTGGAATTTAAAGCTGGAGGAGACGTCAAGTTTGGAGGTAATCAGAAAGGGGAGATTATTGGTTCTGGAACCATTGGAAATGGTAACATTCCTTCTATCTCTAATGTTTTATTAGTAGAAGGATTAGTGCATAACCTGCTGTCTATAAGTAAATTAAGTGACAACGGTTATGACATTATCTTTAATCAAAATTCCTGTAGAGTTATTAGTCAAAAAGATGGAATAATCCTCTTTTCTGGAAAGAGAAAGAACAACATATACAAAATTGATTTATCAGATCTTAAATCTCAGAATGTTAAATGCCTTTTGTCTGTTAGCGATGAGCAAGGTATGGCACAGAAGATTGGGATATGTCAGCTTAAGAAAAATCTCTCAACTAAATAAATTAAATTTAGTCAGAGGACTTCCCAATTTGAAGTACAACTCAGAAGCTCTGTGTGAAGCATGTCAAAAGGGAAAATTTTCAAAACCTTCCTTTAAATCCAAAAATGTTGTTTCTTCCTCTAGGCTATTAGAACTACTTCATATTGATCTGTTTGGGCCAGTTAAAACTGCATCCATCAGAGGCAAGAAGTATGGATTGGTCATTGTTGATGACTTCAGCAGATGGACATGGGTTAAGTTTTTAAAACACAAGGATGAGTCACATTTTTTATTCATTGACTTCTGTAACCAAGTGCAAAACGAAAAATATTTTAGAATTATAAAAGTCAGAAGTGATCATGGTGGAGAGTTTGAAAACCATTATTTTGAAAAATATTTTAAAGAAAATGGTATTGATAATTTCTCTTGTCCTAGAACTCCCCAACAAAATGGAGTTGTAGAATGAAAGAATAGAACATTACAAGAAATGGCCAGAACCATGATCAATGAAACAAATATGGCTAAGCACTTTTGGGCAGAAGCTATGAACACAACATGTTATATTCAGAAAAGAATCTATATAAGACCTATTCTTGAAAAGACTCCCTATGAATTATGGAAAAACAAAAAACCCAACATTTCTTATTTCCATCCTTTTGGATGTACTTGTTTTATTCTGAACACTAAAGAAAATCTGAACAAGTTTGATTCTAAAGCACAAAAGTGTTTTCTTCCTTGATATTCTGAACGCTCAAAAGGCTATAGAGTATACAACACAGAAACTCTGATTGTTGAAGAATCAATCAAAGTCAGGATTAATGATAAGCTTGGCCAGCAACAGCCAAAGCAAATTGATATTTCTGTAGGTACAGAAGATCATCCCTCAAACTCTGAAACTTCAGATGCAAAGGAAGACTCTGAAGCAAAGAAAGACTCAGAAGCAAAGGAAGACTCATAAGATCATCCTCTTGACAATGCTCTAGATAATCTCAGAATCTCTGAACAACCCACTCAGAAAAGGTTTCCTAGAATCTCTTCAGCTCATAAAGAAGACGTGATTATTGGAAGTAAAGAAGATCCTATCAGAACAAGATCCTCTCTCAGAATCAATGGAGAATCATTGTTTGGATTGGTATCTCTGATTGAGCTAACTTCTATTGATGAAGCTCTGGAAGACAATGATTGGATCTTAGCAATGCAAGAGGAACCCAATCAAGTTTCCAAAAACAATGTATGGGATCTAGTTCCAAGACTCAAAGGATTCAACATTATATGAACCAAATGGGTTTTTTAGAAACAAACTAAATGAGCAAGGAGAGGTGGTCAGAAACAAAGCACGACTGGTTGCACAGGGTTATAGTCAACAAGAAGAAATTGATTATAACGAAACCTTTTCCCCAGCCTCCATGTTAGAGTCTATTAGATTATTAATTTCTTTTGTTGTTCAAAATAACATTTCATTATATAAAATGGATGTTAAAAGTGCATTTTTAAATGGCTATATAGAAGAATAAGTTTATGTCCATCACCCTCCTGGCTTTAATGACTCAAAACATCCAGAACATGTTTTTAAATTAAAAAAGTCTTTGTACGGTTTAAAACAAGCTCCCAGAGCTTGGTATGATCGTCTGAGTAATTTTCTTTTAGAAAAATATTTTACCAGAGGGAAAGTCGACACAACTCTATTCAGAAAGACATTTAAAAATGATATCTTAATTTGTCAAATTTATGTTGATGATATTATTTTTGGAACCTCTAATATCTCCCTTGGAAAAGAATTTGCTGAGAACATGCAGGCAGAATTTGAGATGAGCATGATGGGAGAATTGAAGTTATTTCTGGGAATTCAAATCAACCAGACTCCAGAAGGTACTTCCATACATCAAATGAAGTATGTGAAAGAACTTCTGAAGAAATTTCAGATGTCAGAAAGCAAAGATGCTAAAACACCAATGCATCCAACATGCATTCTGGGAAAAGATGAGGTAAGTATGAAGGTAGATCAGAAGCTCTACAGAGGTATGATTGGATCCCTTCTCTATCTGACTGCATCTAGACCTGATATATTATTCAGCGTATGTTTATGTGCTAGATTCCAATCAGATCCTAGAGAATCTCACTTAACTTCTGTTAAGAGAATTCTGAGGTATCTGAAAGGTACTACTAATCTCGGTCTGTGTTACAGAAGATCAAAAGATTCCAGACTAGTAGGTTATTGTGATGCTGACTTTGCTGGAGATAGAATTGAAAGAAAGAGAACCTCTTGAATCTGTCAGTTTCTGGGTGACAATCTTATCTCGTGGTGCAGCAAGAAGCAAGCAACAATTGCACTTTCAACAACAGAAGTTGAGTATATATCTGTTGTTGGATGTAGTTCTCAGATGATTTGGATGAAAAGTCAGCTAGAAGATTTTAATCTTTATGAAAGTAAGATTCCTATCTTCTGTGACAAAACTTCTGCAATTTGTCTTTCTAAAAATCCTATCTTACATTCTAAAGCTAAACACATTGAAATTAAATATCATTTTATAAGGGACTATATTAAGAAGGGAATTTTAAATTTAAACTTTGTAAAAACAGACCTTCAATGGGTTGATATTTTTACCAAACCCCTTTCAGAAGATAGATTTAAATTCATTTTGAAAAATATTTGTATGGAATTATGTCCTGAATAAAATAATATTTATCTTCTGTGCTTGACTTCAGAATATTCAGAAATGAATGTTCTGATTAACAACTCTTCAGAAGTTAGAAAAAAAGTTACATCAGAAGCTATATGTAAAGTTCTGAAATGTTCTAACGTTTCATTTCAAGTATAGCTCAGCAGTTCATTAGATCAGACAGTTGTCCCATGCAACCTTCAGGAGATGAACACTTGGTGTGTTTCTGAAAGGTCACGCGTGCTAAGCTATTGACACCGTTCCAGGTAACTGTTATGATTTGATTAAAATATCACGCTTTCCCCTCACTTTTCAATATCATTAAATGCTAAGTCATGATTAGATTCTTTTTATTTAAATTTTTTATGAAATACTCTTTTTACAGTTTTATTTTCTAAAACCTATTTCTGAAAAGTCTTCATATAAATACCTTTGTTAAAAACCCTTCTCACTTTTTACCTTCTCACAAAACTCAACCGTCTCTGTGTATTTTGTAACACCCCAGTTTCAATTATTTGATTTATTTGATTGGAAAATTATTTTATTAGAATTAATAGAATGAAAAGGAATTATTTATTTTGGAATATTGGAAGAAAATAAAAGAAATAGGAAATATGGGTTTCTTTTAAGTATTGGGCTTGGATGTTGTTAGTGAAGAGTGGGGGTGCAAGAGAAATAAAGATATGTTTTGGAACTTAAGCTATTTTTCTCATTATTCACGATAACACAGAAAATTTGGGATTTGGGGAAATAGAGCTCTGAAGGTGAGAGGACGAAGAACATCGCTCAAGAACTCAAGCTGCAAATTGATAAGGTAAGGGGGGCTAATACTCAATTTACTTTTTCTTATGGGTTTATGTACGGTTGATTTGGGTAATCGTAGGAAGAAACCCCAATTATTAGATGTTATTAGGGATCGATACCCTTAGGATTGAACTTTGTAAGAAAAGGTTTAAGTTCCCGATTTTATGAATCAATTAGGGAGTTTAGGTTCCTATGATGGATTGTATGTCTTTGTACTATATTGCACCGCCGTAGAGAGGTATTTTCGTGCAAAAATATGGGTATATGAGCTGCTGCAAAAACAGAAAAATTGGGTTCGCACTCATCAACACGGGCGCGTTGATTTACGCGGGCACCCGTGTTGATTCATTGTATGCTGATGAAAATGTGTTTTCTGGCCATAATTCAACACGGGCGTGTTGATTAACACGGGCGCCCGTGTTGATTCACTGTGTTGGCATAAAAATGGGTTTTCTGGGCACAATTCAACACGGGCCGTGTTGATTTACACGGGCGCCCGTGTTGATCCCCTGTTTTGTCAAAAAAACGTGTTTTCTGGACACATTTCCACACGGGCAGTGTTGTTTTACACGGGCACCCGTGTTAAACCTCCTGTGTTAGTTTTTAAACTATGTTTTCCGTGCATGTTGTTAAGTACGGATTGATCCGGTTTTGATGTGCAGTGTTTGACATGTTTTGAATATGTGTTTATTGAATTCCTAGTGTTGATTGATGTGTGTATTGAATAACGATTGTATGTTATGATACCAACACTATGTGGATCTTATTGTCATGCTTTTAGATGATGTTATCAAGCATGAATTATGATATAACTTGATATGATTGATGTTTAATAGTATGCTGAGTGGTTACATGCTATTCCTATCATGTTATGTTTGATATTGTTGATGTGCATGATATGTTGATTGATGTTCATAGTATGCTGAGTGTTACATACTTACATATCATGTTGCATTTGTTAATTCCCATTGTGTGGAATTAACATGGTGGCCAATATACGTGTCCGCGATCTAATGGAACGTTGAGGTGGTAGCCGTGTCCGCGATATAATGGAACGGTGAGTTATCCGTGACCCGCGATTTAATGGGGCGGTGAAGTGGTACCACATGCATGGGTGTGTTGCATTACTCGAATATAACATGAATGGATGATTTTTCCAATGTTGTATTTGATTGTTTGTATGCACGTATGATTGATAAATGGTTGATGATGTTTGATGAATAATTGCAAATATGAAAGGCAATATGTCATGGATATATGAATTGTAAAGGTTTTGTAAACTAAGAAAAATGCTAATTATTGGGTGATGCTTATGATTTCGTGAATTGATTGTTATGAATGTATAACCAAATGTATATTTGAGAAGCTCACCCTTACTGTTGAATATTTCAGATTGAGGAGCTTCGCTCAGGTGCTTGGCGAAGGCTTATCGTGTCTAGTTTAGTTTCGTTTTAGTATGTCCGGGTCATGCTCTGATAGTTGTAACTCCGGGAACGTTTGGTTGTCGAGCTGCTTTAGTCAGACTCGTTTATTTTCTGTTAATTGTTATAATATGACGTTGACTTTTCCAAGTGTTAATCCCTGATGATTTTGGAAAGTATTATAACATTTGATTTATTAAATAAATTATTCCGCTGTGTAGACATGTATGAGTTACCACTAAAATTATGCATGACAGGAATTTATTTTATTAAAAGAGAATTGTAGCATTCCTCGATTATTACATGTACTCTGAGTTTATAATTTTTAATATTTGCGAAAATTATATGCGGGGTTTTAGAGGGTGTTACAATAGTGGTATCAGAGCATAGTCGGTCGTTGTGACCAGAGTCTTGAGTCAGTCATTCCTTTTCGTAGGCGACTAGTGCAAGGTAACACTGTCGATACTGTATTCTGATGTGGAGTATGTTTTAATTCTCAGGAATATGGCTGGAAGAGGTAATGGACGAAATGATGCTGCACTAGCTGAGGCTTTGGGGATGTTAGCTGGTGTACTTGCTGGAAACCCAACTGGAGGCGTGATTGGTGCTGATAGGCAATTGGGAAATTTCCAGAGGAACAATCCTCCGTTGTTCAAAGGTACACATGACCCCGAAGGTGCTCAGAAGTGGCTGAAGGAAATCGAAAGGATTTTCCGTGTGATCGATTGTGCTGAAGATCTGAAAGTCAGATATGGTACGCATATGTTGGCAGAAGAGGCCGACGACTGGTGGGTTGCCACAAGGACTGAAATGGTTCAGGATGGAGAGGCACTGACTTGGGCTAACTTCAGAAGGGCTTTTCTGAGGAGGTACTTTCCTGAAGATGTTCGGGGAAGAAAGGAAATTGAATTTTTGGAGCTTAAGCAGGGCAATCTGACTGTTAGTGAGTATGCTACTAAGTTCACTGAGCTGGCAAAGTATTATGCACACTACAACAATGATGAGGCTGGAGAATTCTCTAAGTGTATCAAATTTGAGAATGGTCTCCGAGATGAGATTAAGCATGGAATCAGGTACCAGCGTATTCGTAGATTTTCTGATCTCGTGGATTGTAGCAGAATCTTGGAAGAAGATATTACCAAGAATCGGTCGTCTCACTCTCGTGGGGCTGTTGATAAAAGAGGGAAGCAACATATGGACCGTGGCAAGCCATATGGTAGAGATAACCAGAGATCAGGCGGTTGGAAAAGGCCTAGTGGGGGAGATTCTAAGGCTCCTATCAGATGCTACAGGTGTGGTGAGTCTGGTCATCACATTCGAGATTGCAAGAGTGATGAGAAGAAGTGCTATAAATGTGGAAAGGCTGGTCATTTGTCTATTGATTGCAAAGGGAAGTCTGTTACTTGTTACAATTGTGGCGAAGAAGGTCACATTCGTCCGCAGTGTCCTAAGCCTAGGAAGGATCAGTCAGGTGGAAAAGTGTTTGCTTTGTCTGGATCTGAGACTACCCCAGAGGATCGATTGATTAAAGGTACGTGTTTTATTCATGGCACACCTTTAGTTGCAATTATTGATACTGGTGCAACTCATTCTTTCATTTCTTTGAATTGTGCTGAGAGGTTGAAACTGGACATATCTGGTATGCGAGGTAGCATGGTTGTTGATACTCCTGCATCGGGTTCAGTGACAACTTCACTCGTATGTAGGAATTGTCCTATTGAGATTTTTGGTAGAGGTTTCGGTATGGATTTAGTGTGCCTACCGCTTGAACAAATTGATATTATCCTTGGGATGAACTGGTTGGAATTTAACCGGGTTCATCTGAACTGCTTTGCTAAGACGGTGATTTTCCCAGAAGCAGTTGGTGTCGAGAAATTGACTATGACTGCTAGGCAGGTGCAAGAAGCAATGGAAGATGGTGCTAATGTGTTTATGTTACTTGCTTCGTTAGATGCAACAGGAAAGGTCAGGAGTAGTGAATTGCCAGTGGTGTGTGATTTTCCAGAAGTCTTTCCTGATGATGTTGGCGAGTTACCTCCTGAGAGAGAAGTGGAATTTTCTATAGATTTAATTCCTGGTACGAGACCGGTGTCGATGGCGCCATATCGTATGTCTGCGTCTGAATTGGCTGAATTGAAGAGTCAGTTGGAAGATTTACTGGAGAAGAAGTTTATTCGTCCAAGTGTTTCGCCTTGGGGTGCTCCGGTATTGTTGGTTAAGAAGAAAGAAGGTTCTATGAGACTGTGTGTTGATTACAGGCAATTGAACAAGGTAACCATTAAGAATCGGTATCCGTTACCGAGGATTGATGATTTAATGGATCAGCTAATTGGAGCCAGTGTATTCAGTAAGATTGACTTGAGATCTGGATATCATCAGATTCGTGTGAAAGTGGAAGATATTCAAAAGACTGCTTTTTGAACGAGGTATGGGCATTATGAATATTCTGTTATGCCGTTCGGAGTTACTAATGCACCTGGTGTTTTCATGGAATATATGAACAGGATTTTTCACCCGTACCTGGATAAGTTTGTTGTGGTTTTTATTGATGACATTCTGATTTATTCCAAGAATGACGAAGAGCATGCGGAACATCTCAGAATTGTGTTAGAGTTGTTGAAAGATAAGAAGTTGTATGCAAAGTTGTCCAAATGTGAGTTCTGGCTGAATGAAGTTAGTTTTCTTGGACATGTGATTTCTAAGAATGGTATTGCAGTGGATCCTACGAAAGTAGAAGCGGTATCTCAGTGGGAAGCGCCGAAGACTGTTTCGGAAATCAGAAGTTTCCTTGGTCTTGCAGGTTATTACAGAAAGTTTATCGAAGGATTCTCAAAGTTAGCATTGCCGTTGACGAAGTTGACTCGTAAAGGACAAGCGTTTATTTGGGATTCTGATTGTGAGAAAGGTTTCCAAGAATTGAAGCGGAGATTGACAAGTGCTCCTATTCTGATTTTGCCGAATCCGGTGGAATCTTTTGTGGTCTATTGTGATGCATCTCTGTTGGGTTTAGGTGGTGTTTTAATGCAGAATCAACAGGTAGTTGCGTATGCTTCGAGACAGTTGAAGGTTCATGAAAGGAACTATCCTACTCATGACTTAGAGTTGGCAGCAGTTGTGTTTGTCTTGAAATTGTGGAGACATTATCTGTATGGTTCGAGATTTGAAGTGTATAGTGATCATAAGAGTTTGAAGTATCGTTTCGATCAGAAAGAGCTCAATATGAGGCAAAGAAGGTGGTTGGAATTTCTCAAAGATTATGATTTTGGTTTGAATTACCATCCTGGTAAGGCAAATGTGGTTGCAGATGCTTTGAGCAGGAAATCCTTGCATATGTCTATGATGATGGCTCGTGAATTGGATTTAATTGAACAATTCCGAGATTTGAGTTTAATTTGTGAAAGTACTCCGAAGTGTGTTCGTTTGGGTATGTTGAAACTTACTAGTGGTATTCTAGAAGAGATCAGGATCGGGCAGAAATCTGATGTTAATTTAGTTGATAAATTGACATTGATCAACCAAGGTCAAGGTGGTGAGTTTAGAATTGATGAAAATGATGTTATGAGATTTGGCGATAGAGTTTGTGTTCCTGATGTCGCAGAAATCAAGAAGAGTATATTAGAGGAAGGACATCGCAGTGGGATGAGCATTCATCCGGGTGCCACGAAAATGTATCATGATTTGAAGAAATTGTTTTGGTGGCCGGGAATGAAAAAGGAAATAGCTGAATTTGTGTATGCATGTTTAATCTGTCAGAAATCGAAGATTGAGCATCAGAAGCCGTCTGGAGTTATGCAGCCGATGTTTATTCCAGAATGGAAGTGGGATAGTATTTCTATGGATTTTGTATCCGGGTTGCCGAGGACTCCTAAGAATTGTGAAGCGATATGGGTTGTTGTGGATAGACTGACTAAGTCTGCTCATTTTATACCGGTGCGAATGGATTACTCGATGGAGAGATTGGCACAGTTGTATATTGAGAAAATAGTGAGTTTGCATGGAGTTCCTTCTAGTATTGTGTCAGATAGAGATCTGAGGTTCACTTCGAAATTTTGGGAAGGATTACAGAAGGCTTTGGGTACTAAATTGAGGTTGAGTTCAGCTTACCATCCTCAGACTGATGGACAGACGGAGAGGACGATTCAATCGTTAGAAGATTTATTGCGTGCTTGTGTTTTAGAGAAGGGTGGAGCTTGGGATAGCTATTTGCCATTGATTGAATTTACTTATAACAATAGTTACCATTCGAGTATTGGTATGGCTCCGTTTGAGGCATTGTATGGTAGACGGTGTAGAACGCCTTTGTGTTGGTATGAATCTGGAGAGAGTTCAGTAATTGGTCCAGAGATTGTTCAGCAGACTACTGAAAAGATCAAATTGATTCAAGAGAAGATGAGAGCTTCTCAGAGTCGTCAGAAAAGTTATCATGATAAGAGGAGAAAGAATTTAGAATTCAGTGCTGGAGATCATGTGTTTATGAGAGTTACTCCGATGACGGGTATTGGTCGAGCGTTGAAGTCTAAGAAGTTGACTCCGCGTTTTATTGGTCCGTTTCAGATTACGGAAAGAGTTGGAGAAGTTGCTTATCGTATTGCTTTACCTCCGAGACTTGCGAATTTGCACGATGTTTTTCATGTTTCTCAGTTGAGGAGATACATTCCAGACCCATCTCATGTAATCCAAATAGATAATGTACAGGTGAGAGATAACCTGACAGTAGAAACATTGCCTATGAGGATAGAAGATCGGGAAGTGAAACAGTTAAGAGGTAAAGAGATAGCATTAGTGAAGGTTGCTTGGGGAGGTCCAGCAGATGGAAATATCACTTGGGAGCTGGAGAGCCAGATGAAAGAGGCTTATCCGGAACTGTTCGTCTAAGGTATGTTTTCGAGGACGAAAACTCTTTTAGTGGGGGAGAGTTGTAACACCCCAGTTTCAATTATTTGATTTATTTGATTGGAAAATTATTTTATTAGAATTAATAGAATGAAAAGGAATTATTTATTTTGGAATATTGGAAGAAAATAAAAGAAATAGGAAATATGGGTTTCTTTTAAGTATTGGGCTTGGATGTTGTTAGTGAAGAGTGGGGGTGCAAGAGAAATAAAGATATGTTTTGGAACTTAAGCTATTTTTCTCATTATTCACGATAACACAGAAAATTTGGGATTTGGGGAAATAGAGCTCTGAAGGTGAGAGGACGAAGAACATCGCTCAAGAACTCAAGCTGCAAATTGATAAGGTAAGGGGGGCTAATACTCAATTTACTTTTTCTTATGGGTTTATGTACGGTTGATTTGGGTAATCGTAGGAAGAAACCCCAATTATTAGATGTTATTAGGGATCGATACCCTTAGGATTGAACTTTGTAAGAAAAGGTTTAAGTTCCCGATTTTATGAATCAATTAGGGAGTTTAGGTTCCTATGATGGATTGTATGTCTTTGTACTATATTGCACCGCCGTAGAGAGGTATTTTCGTGCAAAAATATGGGTATATGAGCTGCTGCAAAAACAGAAAAATTGGGTTCGCACTCATCAACACGGGCGCGTTGATTTACGCGGGCACCCGTGTTGATTCATTGTATGCTGATGAAAATGTGTTTTCTGGCCATAATTCAACACGGGCGTGTTGATTAACACGGGCGCCCGTGTTGATTCACTGTGTTGGCATAAAAATGGGTTTTCTGGGCACAATTCAACACGGGCCGTGTTGATTTACACGGGCGCCCGTGTTGATCCCCTGTTTTGTCAAAAAAACGTGTTTTCTGGACACATTTCCACACGGGCAGTGTTGTTTTACACGGGCACCCGTGTTAAACCTCCTGTGTTGGTTTTTAAACTATGTTTTCCGTGCATGTTGTTAAGTACGGATTGATCCGGTTTTGATGTGCAGTGTTTGACATGTTTTGAATATGTGTTTATTGAATTCCTAGTGTTGATTGATGTGTGTATTGAATAACGATTGTATGTTATGATACCAACACTATGTGGATCTTATTGTCATGCTTTTAGATGATGTTATCAAGCATGAATTATGATATAACTTGATATGATTGATGTTTAATAGTATGCTGAGTGGTTACATGCTATTCCTATCATGTTATGTTTGATATTGTTGATGTGCATGATATGTTGATTGATGTTCATAGTATGCTGAGTGTTACATACTTACATATCATGTTGCATTTGTTAATTCCCATTGTGTGGAATTAACATGGTGGCCAATATACGTGTCCGCGATCTAATGGAACGTTGAGGTGGTAGCCGTGTCCGCGATATAATGGAACGGTGAGTTATCCGTGACCCGCGATTTAATGGGGCGGTGAAGTGGTACCACATGCATGGGTGTGTTGCATTACTCGAATATAACATGAATGGATGATTTTTCCAATGTTGTATTTGATTGTTTGTATGCACGTATGATTGATAAATGGTTGATGATGTTTGATGAATAATTGCAAATATGAAAGGCAATATGTCATGGATATATGAATTGTAAAGGTTTTGTAAACTAAGAAAAATGCTAATTATTGGGTGATGCTTATGATTTCGTGAATTGATTGTTATGAATGTATAACCAAATGTATATTTGAGAAGCTCACCCTTACTGTTGAATATTTCAGATTGAGGAGCTTCGCTCAGGTGCTTGGCGAAGGCTTATCGTGTCTAGTTTAGTTTCGTTTTAGTATGTCCGGGTCATGCTCTGATAGTTGTAACTCCGGGAACGTTTGGTTGTCGAGCTGCTTTAGTCAGACTCGTTTATTTTCTGTTAATTGTTATAATATGACGTTGACTTTTCCAAGTGTTAATCCCTGATGATTTTGGAAAGTATTATAACATTTGATTTATTAAATAAATTATTCCGCTGTGTAGACATGTATGAGTTACCACTAAAATTATGCATGACAGGAATTTATTTTATTAAAAGAGAATTGTAGCATTCCTCGATTATTACATGTACTCTGAGTTTATAATTTTTAATATTTGCGAAAATTATATGCGGGGTTTTAGAGGGTGTTACATATTTTTCTCTGAAACCCATTTTTCTTCTCTCAACCTAAGTGCTCCAATGGCTTCCTCCTATGATCATTCTGAGAACACCCAAGCTGAACAGAACGTTGTTTTTGAGAGAACCACTCTCATTCCAGTGGATATCTTAGAGGTTATAAGTGAATTAATGGTGGATTTTGAGAATCTTAAAGCTAATGGTTTTGATCTTCTTCCTTCTGTTCAGTTTCAAGGTTGGGGAAACTTTTTTGACCGTCTAGTTGGTCCTGTTTTTCCACACCTTGTTAAAGAATTTTGGATACACGCAATTGCTTCTCCAAAAGTCATTCTCTCTTTCGTGATGGGTAAGGAAATCTCCATTACTGAAAATCTAATCAGGAAACTTCTAGGTTTTGAAGGAACTGGAGTAACTGGAATCTCTAGTAACAGAATGGAAATGTCAAAGGTTTATGCAGAATTTTTTACAAATTGGCAAGGGTCTTCTAAAGTCAGAGACTTGAAAAATAAGTACAAGATATGGGCAAGAATAATCCATGGTTGCATTCATCATAGGAAGGAAACTAGCTCTATAGACTATATAAATGCTGACCAACAATACTTGTTGTTCTGTCTTGGAACAAATATTAAAATTGATTTACCTTATCTCTTGTTTGATCATCTTTGGACTCATGTCAAAGAAACGGGAGAAGCAGAAAGAATGAAGAACCCTAAATCCAAAAGGAATTGGATTCCAATGGGGAGATTGATTTCAGACATTCTGACTAAGAATGGTCTGATTGCTCACCTGGATGAAGCTAATCTGTTGGGGGAGTTAGAGCCTACTTGTGGAAAGGCTCTGACTGGAAAGAACTTGGTGAAGAGGAAAATTATTGACAAACTGCTGATAGAACCAACTCGTTTGTTTCAGCAACTGTTAAGAGAAGGAGGATACCAATTGTTTATTTTCCATTGTTCAACTCATGTGATCACCCTCGCATCATCCTGCATTACATTTAAATTTGTAAAGAAAGTGGAACACCCATTGATCCTGCTTGGCTTCAAGGAAGACATGAAGCTGCTCTTGATGTTGTCTTTCAGCAACCATTGAAGAGGAAAGTAGTTTAAGGACCATCTTCCAAACCTCAGAAGAAGAAGAAGAAATCAGGTACACCTGCTAAAACTATTTTTGTTTATGATTCTGAAAATATATCTACATCTGCTGAACCCCAAACCTTAGGAGACATAGATGTTGATATAGACCTGACCATACCCTCTGACCCTCTTGCTAAAAATCCTCAAAGAGATCAAGTTTTATCAGACTTGAGTGATTTTGATTATGATGATTTCTCTGAAACCCAAACAGAACCATCCCAATCAGAACCATCTCAATCAATTCTTGTTGAAAACCTTTCTAGACCTCCTACCAGACCTTTATCACCCAGACCTTCTAGATGGTATGATGCTGGCTCTTGGAGAATACCAGGAATCAACGAACCTCTGGACACCCTAAAGCCACCATTCAACCTACCTTCTAAAACCATCTTTGCCTTAAATAGAACACAACCACAAAATCCTACCCCCACTGCTGACAACACAATAATCATTTCACATGACGTCACACAACCCACATTTCCACAACTTCCAACTCCTAACTCACCAGTGATTTCACCCCCTCACATTCCGGAACACCAAACTCATGAACCATCAGAAACACATGAACCATCTGAAACTCATACACCATCTGAACCTCATGATCAATCAGCAACTCCTGACCCTTTTGAACAACCTGGCCAATCACCAACACATGAACCCTCTGAAACTCTCAATCCATTAGAAACACCTGAATCTTTTAAACAACCTGACCAAACTGAAACCTCTGAACAATCAGAAAATCATGAACCAGCTGACTTTCTGAAAACTGTACTTGATTTTGAATCTCTACAATTTCTGAAAAACAAAACCTTCAAAAAGGTTGTTCCAAAACCTGTCCAGTCAGATGTAAATATATTTTTTCAGAATTTTTCAACAGAAGTTCAAGCTTGGTTGGACCTGTTGAAGGCAGATTGCACCAGAAATGTGAACCCAGCAGCAACAGATCTTCTGTGGGAAATGTTCAGAAGAACCTTAGATGTTGAGTCACTGAAGCTGCAAGACTTATGTCACTCTCAGGTTATTGAGAACTTCTCCAAACATCTGCATGCCTTTCAGTCAGAAGCTGCTGATATTTGGGACAAGAAGTCTTCTCTGATGATTGCTAATGCTCCAGTTGATCAAATGGACATTTCAGAAGATGAATCTTAAGAATCCTCTGAAGATTCAAATCCTCTGGAAATTGTTTTGTTGAATCAACCTTCTGCAAAAGCTGCACCTGAACCTGTGCCAACTCTTGTGATGGATCTGGGCACTCTTCTTTCAACTTTTGTTCGTTTTGACTCAACGGTTGTTTCTCCAAAGGTTGTATCTGCTGAAGCTTCTTCATCCTCTGATCCTACTTCACTTGTAATGGATACTCTCAATGAGATTAAGAGGGATAACGAAGCTATTCATGAGCACTTGGACAAGCAAGATCAGACAAACCAAGAAATCTGAAGTTGGATGATGAAACAAGAGGAATCTGCATCTGAGATCAAGAATCTTCTTATGGCCCTTGTTTCTAAGAAATCTTAGTGTCATTTTATTTCTTGTTTTTGTTTGTTGTTTTTTTGAACCTCTGAATCTTTTATTAAAAAATTTCATTTTATGCTCTTCAACTATTTTTATATACTTTTTTATTATGCCAAAAAAGGGGAGAAAATGAGTATTTTGATCTAATCTCTGATTAACAATTATGGGACTAAGTCTCAAACATTCTAACAAAATACAAGATTTCTTTTTATGTGTAAAAGAATTTTGTAGGTATCATTTAAACTATGGAAGTTTAATTCAAATGAACATTATCTTCAAAAGACCTGATGAAGAAATCCCAGAAGAAAATTTCAATGCTCTGATGAAAATTCTCAGGAATTTTTTCTTATAGAAATATTTATTTCAGGGGGAGATTCCTATCTCTTATTAAATTTTATTTCTTATCTGAATATTTTTTGTCATCATCAAAAAGGGGGAGATTGTTAGAACAAGATTGGTTTTGATCATATCTCAGAGTTTTGATGATAACAATAAATTATATTTTATATAACTGATACTCTGATGAACGTATTTAATTGTTTAAGATAATGTTCTGACAGAAGCATTTTGATGTGCTGAGCTGAAAACAAATGAAGAAGTTCTTTGATGAAAGAACTATTTGTTTTAACGCAAGTGCTGATGCTGACTCTGGTAAGATAATTATTTAAATACAGCTTCTAATGCTTAGCAAGTTTTTGTGTATGCTATGTTTCGGAAGTTCCTTGAAAGCAAGCGCTGATCAGAAGTACTTAGCAAGCAAGCGTTGTTTAGAAGATATGCAAGCATGTTCTGAATCAAGACGTGAAGCTAAATTCTGAAATAATATAGAAGCTAACAAGTCCTGTCAAGGATCAGGAAACATGCTCTTACAAGTGTCGTTTGCTCATTTAATGCAAAGACGGCTACATGCACTCAAGTGTCTACGCTAGTTCATTGGAAAATGGAATAGTACAAGAAAACACGCAAACATTTAATGCTCTCCACATTTGAAGGCAGCAACAGCCATTTTGTTCTTACTATATATAGAAGAACATTAATTTCAAGCCAACAACTTATCAATTTCAAAATAAGAAAAAACTACGTGAAAATATTCTGGGCTCACAAATCATTTTTTCATACACTTTGTGCAATACTATTCTTAGTGAAAAATCACAGTTGTGATATAGATTTCTTAGAAGCAAACTTTGTTTCACTATCTGTAAAGATTTAACTCTTGTAATTGTTCCTTGAGAGACCAAGTTTGGTCAGATTTCTCAAGTAGACTAGCACTAGTTTAAGTCTTAGTGGTGTGAGTCACTTGTAAGATTACTTGTGCAGTGTTAGTCACAACAGTTGTTGTGTGATTGTAATCAGTTGATTATAGTGAATTAAGTCCTTGTTGAGAAAGGAGAAATCACCTTGGCGGGTGGACTGGAGTAGTTTGAGTTCAAACGAACCAGGATAAAAATAACCTTGTCTTTCCATTATTGTTGAGCCTTTAAGAACAAGAAAAAGAGAAACTTATTCAACCCCCCCCCCTCTAAGTTTTTTCTCACCCTTCAATGGTTTCATGGATTGTGCAGATACATGATTAGAATTTTGGATAGTTTTCATCAAGATATCATCAGAATCACATTACACTTAGAAGAAGAACCATTGAGTTCTGTTTCTAATGAAACATCAATAGTTTTATGGAATGTTGAATGTTCAACATTAAAAGAATCTCAATGAGTCTCCAAGAAGAAAGAGTTTCTGATAAGTTGTTGCTACAAGATCAGAAACCAAGAGTATACAAGAAACAAGCTTACAACGCATAAGATCAGTACTTAGGATTTGCTCATCAGAAGAGTTTCTACTCATAGTTCCAAATACAATACCAAGATTTTGAAGACTCAGATTTTTTGGAATACATACCTTCATCAGAAGATTTTATGGTTGTGTGGTTCTAGAGTTCATCAGAAGTTTTCTTTGGTTACGTGTTACAGTCAAAGTCAAGATTCTAAATACGTCTTATGCAACGTGTCTAAGGAACGTTAGTACAAGAGGTTTTGATCATGACTTTGTGATTAAGCTTTGGAGGCCTTATAAAGCTTTGCTTTTGTGTGTTACAAGTTTTGAAGATTATGAAGACAAGGTTCTGCTGAACAGGTTCTGATGATCTAAAGAAAAGAAAGTTCTTACAACCAAGTGCTGAAGACTATGAAGACGAGGTTTTGAGAGGACAAGTTATGAAGACTCCAAGACTTAGGTTCTAAGACTGAAGAGTGATTCTTCTACAACAAGCTTCAACATTTAAATTATCTGAAGCCTCTGAAGATAAGAAGAAGTTCAAAATGGTTAACGTGTGATGGTGTACAAATGGTACATAAAGTGTTTGTGACCTCTACTCTTCTAGAGTGGCGTAAGGAAAGTCCTTTCATGTTGTATTATCAACTACCCTCATTATGACCGTTAGATACAAACAACTAGATTCACAATTACTTTCTTTCACTAACGGATCTCTATTTGTAAGCTTATTAGAAAAAAACATTATTTAGAGAAAAGGTGGAAAGCCAGCATTGAAAAAGGACAAGCTGTGAAAATATTATTTTATATTGTCTAAAATCTTACACCTTTTTCTATCTATTGAGAACTAATCGTTGGTGCAAGTAAAGACTTTTCTATCCTCACAATGTCTCTCTCTTTCTCTCTCAAGGCTATAAAATAAGATCAACGATTTGAAGAAAGCTGCCTATGGCCATCAAGCTGAAAAGAAGTGGATACTGAAGATGTTAAAGCTGCAATGCTACATATTCTGAAGACCGCCGTCGAAGAGAGAAAAGAAATCAAGAATAAGAAGAAGATTACAACAGGATGTTATTCAACTATTCATCATATACATCTTATATGAAATAGAAAAAGCAAGGATTTTTTGTTCGTATCTTGCTAAATGAAGAAGATGATTCTACAAGATGCTAACCAGCTATCATCATATACATCTTGGTAGATCTCAGAAGAAGCAAGGAGTTATTTCTCGAAACTTGCTCAACAAGAAGGTGAAGAAGAACACTACAAGATTCTACCCAACTTCTGATTATATACATCTTTGTAGAACATTGTAATGAACACAAGAGTTGTTGCTCATATTGTGTCTTAATTCTGATCTCTTCATATAAATTGTTTTAACACTAGAATTGTTTCTCAAAAATATGTTAAACAATATTTTCTTAAAACACTTGTGTAATCTGCTTAAGAGAAGCAACCATGTAAACACATGAACTTATCAACTGTTGTTGATTGATTCCTTGAGTGACCATGAAGGTCTGATCTCAAGAAGATAGTGGTTGCGGTCATTTATAGGAAATCTTAATAGGAGATATTAAGTGATCATATTATGTTGGGTCAATGATTATTATATCCGTTAGAGCGGATCATTGAACATATCATTGAAATGTTCCTTGAGTGACTTGTGAAGGTTTGATCTCAAGAAGACAATGTTTGTGGTCATTGTGGGAAATCCTAACAGTAGATCTTAAGTGATTAGATTATGTTGGGTCAATGATTGTTATATCCGTTAAATAGGATCACTGAACAGATCATTGAAAAGTTCCTTGAGTGAATTTGTGAAGGTATGATCTCAAGAAGATAATGGTTGTGGTCATTATGGGAAATCCTGATAGGAGATATTAAGTTATCAAATTCTATTGGGTCAATGGTTGTTATATTCGTTAAATCAGATCATTGAACATATCATTGGATGGTGCCTTGAGTGAATGCGTGGAAGTATGATTAAGAAGACAGTGGTTACGATCATTGTGGAAATCCTTATAAGAGACCAAGTTGGTCGGATCTTATTAGGTCAATGATAGTCATATCTCAAAGGAGACCAAGTGAAGGTCATACTCTTGTGAGATTGCTGATAGATATCATTATGGAGAAAATCCTCATGGATGACCTGGTTGGTCAGATTCCTTATAGAGGTCAGTGAAAATTATATCTATTAAGTTAGATCATTAAACGTGTCATTATTTGTTAGTTTCCAATGGTTTCCTGTGCATTTGTAATCAGTTTGGTTATAGTGGGTTAAGTCTTTGTTGAAGGAAAAATCACCTGAGAAGGGTGGGCAAGAGTAACCTAGTTAATGGTGAACCTGGATAACCAAATGTGTTATTTATTCTTCATTTTCTTTATAGATTTTATCATTTGGGTAATCATAATTTCTAAATGGGAATGCTTTCTATAAACACAATTCAAACCCTCCATCTTCCTTGTGTTTTCTCTACTTTCATTAGCTTGTTGACAAGCAATCTGAGAGTGAGAAATTCTTCCCAAATAGCCATAGATTCTTCTTCTTGATCAGGGAAGAGGCAGAAAAATCTCTTGTCAACCATTCAGGGCCAAGCAGTCTTTTAGCAAACGGAGCCATCGAAGGGGTAAAGTTGTAATGTTTGGAGAACATCATCGTAAACGAAGTAAAAGAGTCTAGAAGATGCACTCTTTCATCACGAGGAGTTAAGTGATCTAATATCCGTGCTTAGATGGTTCTATTCTTGATAATGTCATCCTCTTCATTGATGGTGGTATAGGTTGGAAGTGATGGTTTGAAAGTTGCATTTAACCATAGCTGAAGTAGCCATAAAGGTCCCGCGAAGAGAATGTTGTTTCCCATCTTATAGCTCCTTAGATAATAAACAACTTCTCCAATAGATTTGTAAAGTGAACCAAGGATCATTTGGCTTAAACACATCTTGCGCCTAGCATTTAGTTGATTTGCCATAATAAGATATCACTTTGCTACCTGAAGAGATCTTGAGTAAAAGACACATCGAGACAGCCATAGGGCCAAAAAGGAAATATGTTCTTCGTCTAAAAAATCTTTGTTGTTAGTAACATGGTGATCAATAGTGTACTGAGTGAAGGTGGATTTTTCGAAATCGATGGTATCCTCGTCCATTTCTATCAAATCGAAGATTTCTCCCGTGGTTCGAAGCTCAGCGATGGCAGACACATCGAAGAGGGTAGGGGTCATCATTCCACAATGGAAATGGAAAGTATTATAGGATGCATCCCAGAAATATAGCAAGGATACTAACACATTTTGACTGTATTCTAGACCATATTTTGATATCATCATTAAATCATAAATCCCTAGATCTTTCCGCACTTCGGATTTCTTATTCTCTACTTTAGATAACCAAGCATAATATGCTTCGGGGTCTTTGGCTAAGGGGGTAGCTCGAAATACCTTAAGAGCATTCTTCTTATAATCTAGAGAAATGGAATCATGAACAACTTTAGCGTCAGTCGAAGACTTCGCTTGTTCTTTCTCAAGTGAAGATGAAATTGCATAAATGGGTTTACTTGTATCATCCAATTTCTTTTTGCTAGCTAAAGGCCTAGAGCACTAATAGACAGGAAAAAACTCCACAAGAGTTGTAGCATCTACATTTGGGTCAGGAAAAGGACCCGTGAATTCGTGCTTTTCACCAGAAACAGTTAAAGGTATGAGTACCTGAGATTGATAGATCTTTGTTTCCTACTTGCACAGGCTTTACAATCTAATTATAGGTTGAGAAGCATCTAGTGTTTGTTGTTGCTTGAGATATTTTGATGGTTTAGGTGCCATTGTTGAAATCTTGAAACTGATACTATGAAGTTTGAAGGTTGAAGAAGAGAGAAGAGTTTGAGGAAACGATTGGGTTTTTTAAGAAAGATGAAGATGTGAAAAGTGTTGAATGTTGAAGATATAAGTATTTATAGAAATCTACAAGTCATTTTAGTTTTATGAAATGATGAATACAAAAGTGAGTGGGGCACGTGGCATTTTCCTAATAGGAGAAAGAAGCAATTGTGCAAGTTACAACCTTGCTCCTAATTTATAGGGGTAATCATCATTCAGTAGCTACCCACGTTTGATGAGAAGTTTTTGGAAAAGTGGTCATTATGATCATTACATCACGGAGATGTTGATATTAACATCAAAAATAGTGCTTCAAAAATGTCCTTTTCTAATAATTGTCGAAAAGAAACATTCTTAGGGGTAATTTGTTAGTTGTAATTCCAATATTTCCAATGAAACAATGTTCAAGGCAAATTGAAAAGTTAAGTGTTGGATGACGGAAGTCATTGTTTCGACAGGCATTGGTAAAAGATATATTTCGACCGAAATTATCCAAAACGAAGCAATGTAAGGCAAAAACTTAGCAAGTTTCTGAAGAAATTCGAAGTGCGTTCGACGAATATTCAAATTGGTTTTGGAGCTTATTTGATCTTTGAAAAAGAGACATGTGGAGGCCTATGAAGGGCTAGAGACATGTCAACGAGAACGTGTTAACTTATCAAAAGAAGTCCTTTCGTGGTAGTTAGTTTCGAATTACTATACATAGGGGTTTCTTGTGTTAGAATTATGTGTGTTCACTTTTGTACAAATTACTCAAATAAACTCAAAGTAACAAGTGTTAGAGAAATGGGTTGTTGAGAATGTACGTATGAAACACCAGTTTTTTTCATTCAATGTTATTCATTTTCGAATAAAGTCTTTTACATTTCATTTAAGTTTAAGTTTAAGTTCAAATACATTCCAGTCCTTATCTTAAAGCCTTTTATCTTTATTTTAGTTTTTTATCTTTACTTTCATTATAATTATTTCTTTGATAGAGATTGAATACCAGAAATATTAGAAAACACAAGACATGCACTATGCCCTAGGATCAATCTAGTTGATCCTGTAAGTTACCAGAATTTTTAGAATTTGGAAGACTAGCGCTTGTTTACCAAATTTTATGGTAAACAGTTATACGATTTGAAACAAGCTCCAAGATCTAGGAACAAGAGGATAAATGTTTTCTTAATTGAGATTGGCTTCAAGAAGTGTGTATCTGAACATGGTGTGTAAGTGAAGATGAATACAAGTGAAAGGGTGATCATCCTTTGACTATACGGAGACGGTTTTTTGATCATGGGAAGCAATGAAAAGTGTATTTCTAAGTTCAATAGTGAACTTATGAAAGAATTTGAGATGAGAAACCTTGGGCTCATTACATATTTCCTTGTGTGTGTGCCAAATCGCCTGGTTAATGAATCTATCGAAGGAGCTGGGCAGCGATGAGGGTGACATTTTAATGCTCATGGTTGATAACATTTTCGCTATTAATCTTGTTAAGAACCCAAATGCACTTGGGAGGAGCAAGCATATTGAGATGAGGTTTCACTACTTGAGAGAGTGTGTTAGTGAAGGAAGGTTGAGAAGGAAGGTTTCACCACGGGGGTGTAAACCAGTTACTCCATGGAGAAAGTCACTTCTAGGATGAAAAACTAAATATTTATCATGGGTGTATCTAGTTAACATAACCAGTTACCATTGTATTGATTTTATTTTGTAACCAACTACATGTTTAATGTAACTGGTTACAAGTCCAATAATTTTGTTTTTCCAGTTATTTTGATGTGTTGCTTGTTTTCCAATCTACTTGTAATTGACATATAAATATCTTGGAAGTATTTTTGTAAAATTTAATAAAAATATAAATTTACATCCTCGATTATCTTCTCTCTCTAATTCTTCTTTATCTCTCTCACTCTCCAAATTCCAAACCCTCCATTTTCACCAATAAAATAATTCCAAGTTCTAACAGCATCTGCATACTGAATCAAGACATTTTCCTGTGTCTATTACAGAGTTATATAATTATTTTATAATTGTTTCCCTTCTAGAATTAGTGGGACATGCAATCACACAATTGGTTAACAGTGGAGTATGTGGAGAAAGAGATATTGAGAGAGAAGAGAATTAGAAAGAGAGATAATTGAGGGTGAGAATATTCATTTTCGCATTAACTATGATGAGGATCCCTCCAAGGAATTTATACAAACATTAAAAAATGATTGGGACACAAAACACACAATCCAAAAATTAGAAAAAGCAAAAACTCGAGTTTGCAATCGGTTAACACAAAGTTGTAACCGGTTACAGCTGACACAAATTAAAAAAATACAATCAGGTGTAACCGATTACTACAAATGTGTAACCAGTTACGCCAAATCCGAAAGTGATTTTTCTCCTTTCATAAGTGCTTTTCACCAAGCTGTAACAGGTTATAACACTTGAATTACTTGATTTTCTCTTAACACACCACCTTAATTCAAGTGCCCTAACTCTTCCATGAACATGCTCATCTTCAACCTTTTGAACACATTATTTATGACTCCTTAGTCAACAAATCAACAACTTTTTCTTCACTTTTACAATATCCCAATCTTAATTTTCCTTCACTAACAAGTTCCCTCAAGTAGTGAAACTTTATCTCAATATGCTTGCTCCTCCTATGTGCAATTGGGTTCTTATGAAAATTAATAGCAGAAACATTGTCAACCAAGAGTTAATAACCTCACCCTCATTGTTTCCCAACTCCTTCAATAGATTAATTAGTCACACGACTTGGCACGCACATAACAAAGTGATAGTATACTCGGCCTCACAAGATGAGAGTGCAACTATAATTTTCTTCTTCGAACACCATGAGATTAGTGCTCCACCGAACATAAAGATGTATCCCGGTGTAGACTTTCTATCATCTTTATCTCTGCACCAATTGTAATCAGTAAAACCCATAAAATTTCATTTTATGCATGTATCCACTGCGGAAAAGAGGATTATATGGCCAATAGAACATTTGATGTATCTTAGGATTCTCTTGACTTCTTCCAAGTGAGACACCTCCGGTATCTCCATGAATCTACTTGCAATACTGACACTAAACACGAAATTTGGTTGTGTATTTCACAAATAACGTAATGATCCAATTCACCTTCTATATTAAGTTGGATCTATGTTCTTCTCCTTTCATTTTTTATAGCTGCAACCTTGCTTCAACTGGTGTAATGACATCATTACAATGCTTAATTTCACACTTCTTCAATATCTCAAGAGCATATCTCATTTGATGCATAAGCAATCCCCTCTGGAATTTGTGGAACTATATACCATGGAAGTATTTCATGATATCAAGGCCACTCATCTCGAATTCTTTCATAAGCTCGCTCTTAAACTTAGAAATACTCATCTCATTGTTTCCCGTGATCAATAAATCGTCTATGTATAGACAAAGAATGATCATCATTTAATTTTTATTCACCTTCATATAAACTCAATATTATGATACACATTTCTTGAAGCCAACCATAATTTGGAAACAACCTATCCTTTTGTTCAAAGCTCTCTGAGCTTTTTTCAATCTGTATAACACTTTTCTCAACTTGTAGAACCTTTCTTCTTGGTTTTTCACAACAAAACCAGGGGTTATTCTGCATACACTTATTCTTCAAGTGGGTCGTTCAAAAACGTTGATTTCACATCTATTTGATAGATAGAACAATTGTTGTTATTCGTAATACCAACAACTAGCCCTAAGGTTTCAATCCTAGCAACCGGTGCAAATACCTCATAATTATACCTTCTATTTGCTAAAATTCCTTTGCAACTAATCAAGCCTTATGCTTGATTATATCACCTTTGAGATTTTCCTTCACCTTATAAACCCATCTTACACCAATCGACTTCTTTCCTTTCGGTATATCAACCAACTCCCACGTAATGTTTTTCTCAATCGATTCTAGCTCCTCTTTCATAGCACAAATGCACTTTGGATGACTCAAGGCCTTTTCCGCCTTAACGGGTTTGGATTCGGCCATAAGGGAAAAATGGATGAAATCACTATCGTTGTTGATTTTGTTGTCGCAGAATATATCACAAACTTGGAGTATTTGAGGAAAAACTCTTTGCCTAGTTGGTCTTCTTCATTTTAATCAGTTCAAGCTTCAACACGCGGTGCTTCTGCATTTTCAGCTTCTCCAAATGCTGGAATTTGGAAGATGTAACCAATTACTGTTTTTTAGTAACTGGTTAACAACTACATGTAACTGGTTAACGATTGTCTATAACCAATTAGAGGCTACTTCACTTACTTTAATTCATCGACTAGAAAATTTCGGCTGATCACAATCCTCCTGTGTGCATCATCAAACAACTTGTGACCTCCAGTAATGTGATACCATACAAGTATCATCATCTCTCCTTTGTCATCCAACTTCTTTCTAAGTTAGCCTAGAACATGTTGATATACCACAGAACTGGAAAATCTCAATTGGTTCAGATTTGGTTTGAACCCAGACTATGCCTCTTCTAGTGTTATCTTCTAAGGTTTCTTTGTAGGATATCTATTCAACAAATAGGCAGTTGTGGATATCATTTCTCCCCACAACTCTTTCTGTAAGTTCTTCCCCTTTAACATGTTTCTCACCATGTTCATAATCGATCAATTTTTCCTCATGGAAACATCATTTTACTGCAGTGTATAAGGTGGTACTACCTCATGCACTATCCCCTCTTCATCACGAAAATTCCAAAATTCATTTGAGACATATTCACCTCCATCATCCATTTTTGAGAACCTTGAGGTTGTGACCTCTTTTCCGCACAACCATGGACTTGAACTTCTTAAACGCTTAGAATATCCCATCCTTTCTCTTAATTAGGTATGCCCATAGCTTTCAATTATAATCATCAATAAAAGTGACAAAATACCTTCCACCAAACGAATTAACTTGCATTGGCACACACATATCAGAATACACAACATCAAGGTGATACTTGCTTCTACAACTTGTATACTTTCTAAATTCACCCTTGTGTTTCTTCGCTTGCACACACTCTTTGCAAATCTCAACTAGTATGTTGAAGAATGGCAACCCAATTACCATTTTGTTCTTTTACAATGAATTGAGATCTCAAAAACTGAGATGCCCAAGACTGTAGTGTCACAACCATTCTTCTCAACTTCTCGTTGTAGAAATACACATATGCTCCATCACCTTCAACTCAATCTTGAAAGTTCTATTGGAAACCATGGACTCCTTCTCTCACAGTCACTATAACATTTTCTTCTACAAATGTTTCTACATCATTCCTGGAACTGTTGTTGTTGTTGCATTCACCTTCAGTGATCATGACCAAGAGTGTATTATCTTCATCAACCTCTTGTCTTACAACTTTGGCTTCATCTCCTTGAGATTCCCTTTGTTTCGTGTTGCATTCTCTTGCGAAATGACTGGACTTTTGACAATTGAAGCATTGTGTCTTGCTCATGTAAATCTTTCCTCTTCCGCCTCTAAAGTTTCCTTGAACACTATTTTTATTGCAACTTCTCTCACCCTTTTGACAAGTCAAATTCTTCTAATTTTGTGACTATTCTCCACCAAAAATTTGAAAATCCCTTTACTCTTCATGGGCCTTTTTCCTTTCGAATTTTTGTTCTTATTTTTTAACCGGAGCTTGCAAAGCAATCTCCGCCTTTTCCTTATCGTTATTTCTCTCTTGCATCATTTGCTCACGAGCCTCGAGAGAGCTTTGAAGCTCATCTTTGCTCAACGTTGTAAGATCCTTCGACTATTCAATGGCCACTACAGTGTTGTCAAATCTTATTGTCAAAGAACGCACAATCTTCGTCACAATATTCTGCTCAGAAATAGTTTCTCCACATGATTTGATTTGGTTCACCAATCACATAATTCTCGTAACAATCGTTGATCGTCTCCTTTTCCTCCATTTGAATCAATTCAAATTGACATTTGTAAGTTTGTAACCTCGCCACATTTTCCTTATCATTCCTTGCATATACCTTTTCCAAGATTTCTCATGATTCATTTGATGACTCGCAATCAGCAACTTTCTCGAAGTTGTCACCATCCACGCATTGATGGATCCGTTGCACCTTCGACAAGGGGATTCACTCTATTCTTCATCACTTCAAGAACATTTTGGCATCCAAACAACACCTTTATTTGTTTGCACCATTTTTCATAATTCTTCACAACAAGGGTTGTAGATTTGTAGAGACTCTATCAATGGAGATAGAATTCATGTTGCACACTAGGTATTTGTGGATCAGAGTCAAGCTCTAGTACTAAATGTTGGAACATGCAATTACACAATTGGTAAAAAGTAGAGTATGTGGAGAAAGAGATAGTGAGAGATAAGAGAATTAGAGAAATAGATAATTGAGGGTGAGAATATTAATTTTTGCATTAACTTTGATGAAGATGCCTGCAAGGCATTTATACAAACATTACTAAATGATTGGGACACAAAACACACAAATTTAAAAAACCAGAAAAATCAAAAAACTCGGGACTGTAATCGGTTAAGACAAAGTTGCAATCGGTTACAACTAGCACAAATTGCGAAAAATACAATCACGTGTAATCGGTTACTACGAATGCAAAACCGATTACCTCAACTCCAAAAATATTTTTTTCTTCTTCCAAAAGTGTTTCTCACCAAATCGTAACCGATTATATTCTGTATTAACCGATTACATCATTTAAATTACTTGATTTTCTCTTAACAATAATTACGTATAAGAATATTTATTTTATAATTAAATATCATAGCTAAAACATTAATCTTTATTTTAACAAATAATAATTCAATATTTATTATTTTTGTAATTTGTTTAGTACATTAACAGAATAGAATTTAGTAAAATGCCACCGTGAAAGTGTAAAAAAAGGTGCAACGAATCCATAAATTGGAAAAAAGTAGACACTAAAACTTTGTTAATAGAAACACTAAAACATGTTTATTTATGAAATAAATAAATAGACACCTACATTACTTCATGCATGATCCAATTTCTAATGTCTTCCAACTTTCGATCATTTAAATAACAATTTCTAACAAAAATTTTAATCGCTTTCGAAAAAAAGAAGAAGTTTTGAATCATAGTAGTTCAGAGTCCTGCTAAAGGTCATCATCAACGATCACGAACTTTTTGGTAAAACTACATTCATTTCCCTCGCATTGAAACTTAACAGTTTGATATCTCTTTCATATTGTTGAATGAAGAAAATAAAATGTAACATCGTAATAATAACATGTTGTTTCCGAGGAAACAATCCTTTTCCATCCCAACTAGTATGAATCTGCCACTCACACTAACCAGCAAAAGGTGACAATCCAACCCATCTTCTGTTGGAGGCACTACCTAGTAGCTACTCCCATCATTCACTTCTTCGTTTAAATTTTTTAAAAAGTGAACTTATAGTTATTCTTCCTAAAACTAATTAACTTATAATTGTAAGACAATATAAACTGATTTACATATTCAATACTCAATTTTTTTTCATTTTTTATATTCTATATTATTTTCTCTCTTTTTCACATAATAATTTAATATTTATTCAACTTTTACTTATTACAATAATTTTATTTAATAAAATTCAATAACCTAACACATCAATTTTAATTCATATTCTTATTTTCTTTTATATTTTTTATTTAATAAAGTCAATTTTTTTGTCCAAATCAAATGAATCAAATCTTTATTTATAGATTAAAAAAATAATGAATTTTGATGAAAATAAATAAATAAATAAATAATTGATTTATTATAAAATAATTAAACTCAAATAATTAAGATGAGATAAAAATTTAAACATTTACAACAATCAAAGGAAATGAATTGTTTAGATTTAAAAATGTGAAAATCAAAGTTTAAATCCATTTGTAAAATATATAAAGAATTAAGCAGTGAAAAGGAAATAAAAGAGGAAAGAAAATAAAGTAAAAGAGAAAGACATCAAAGATTTATACAAATTTGATATACGGCAAGTATACAATAATACCAAAGTAGTAAAAAGAGTTATCATCCTCGAAGATCAATGATCCATTATCGTTCTCTATCGTATCTATGTTTATCTAAGGCTATATGATAAGCAATTTGCTCGCACGGAAAAAGTAAATATTTGATTTCCCTAATAAGAAAAATAAGAGTCTAAAACTATGATTCTTGTCTCCTAACTTCACTCATACAAATTGTTGTATCGATCATAACAAGAATTTTATATTTTGTAGGAAATACGAAAATTAGTGGTAATGTCCACTTTCATTAGCGTATTATCAAACTCCGAACTCGCAATCCATCTACTTTTATAGAAAGAATTGTAAATTTAAAGATCATTTATAAAATAAAAGTAATGTCTCAATTTATTTAGAAATACTTTTATAATCTCAAAATCAATAGTTTGAATTTCTAATTCGAATATCGTTTACGCCCTTTCGGCGCACAAACAATATCTATGTGTTCCTAATTTCGTAACGAACATATTTCTTTTTAAAACATAAATTTTAAAATAAAATACTATTCTCGTTATAATTAATACTCAAGAAACATGCATGAGGTCTATCGGGACAAGAGTTCTCACGTCTCAAACTCTAACCTAAACTACTCGAACATGATTAATGATAAAACGACAAAGACATATATAGCATACATTGTAAAAGCAGTATAATGAAAACATGGAATGCATTGAATATCTCAGAAATTAAGGGTGTTGCAAAGGAGACTTTGTTCCAATACAACATCAAATAAAGAAGACAGGCGTGAAATAAAGTACAACAACCAGAATGAAGGAAAGCTTGAAGATCAATGGTTTTTCCACCTTTATTTACAGTTGAATTTAGTTATAATTTCTTTATTTTTCCAAGTGTTTTATTTCATTTTTCTATGTTTTATGTGTTAGTTGTGTATTTTGTTATTTTCAGGTTTAGAGGAATAAAATCAGGAAAATCAGTGCAAAAAGTGCCAATTTGGAGTGTCGGAGGAAGTCTCAGAAACTAAGCTATATGGTGCCTGACACGGCCACCCGTGTCACCTGACACGGGTCGTGTCAAAAGAGGATTCGCAGCTTTGAGAAAGGAGGCAGAGGCTGACACGGATGCATGTGTCAGCTAACACGGCCCGTGTCAGAATGTTTGGGCGAGAACATGATTAGAAGTGAAAAGCAGAGGCTAACACGGAAGCTATGAGTTCTAATTTTTGGAGTTTTAAGTGTCTTGGGTCATTAAGGGTACTTTATACATTTTGGCATTGATGAGGGATGACCTAATACTATTAAAACATGTTTTTGAGAAGGAGACAGTGACTTTTGAACAAAAGAAGATTAGGAACGATAAAGATTTGGGCTTTCAAGAGATTTGGAGACAGAGATACCTTCATGCGCGGAAGCAATTGAAGATCGATTAATCCTCACCTTTTGTAATGTTTAATTTTATTATTGCTTTTCTTTTTAATACTATGAGAGGCTAAACCCCTCAATACTAGGGGGTGTCCCTGATTTGAAAATGTATTGATTTTGAATTCTCGGTATTGATACAATAGTTGCTTTTCAATTTAGTTGTTCAATGTTCTTATGCCTTTCCTATCAGATGAATAGGGATTGATCCACGGTTAACAATTAGGGTTAGACCGCCATTGTTAAGGTTTTTAAATAATTAGACTATAGTAGATATCACCTAGGACTAGGGATACCCTATAGGTCACCGGTAAAATGTTGATCGCATAACTGCTTGGTTTCATCATAATTCACTAAGGACTTAGGAATTAGGATGAAGGACCAAAGGTTTTCTCACTAAGGACTTAGGGGGAAAAAGCTAAAGATTCAGTAGTTGAAAGCAATGAAGAAAATATTAAGAATGAAGGTTAATACAAGTTCAAATCCCACACTTACCTTAGCATGCTCCTCATATTTGTTAAAAAGCCATTTTATCTTTTTGTTGATTAAGTGACAAAAACAAAACCTTATCCCAACGTAAATCTTTTGTTTAATTGAACTATGCATTATCCTCAGTAATACACGCAGTCCTCGAGATCAATATCCGAGGAAAATTCCCTATTATTACTGCAAGGCAAAATAATACACTTGCTATTTTCCCATCAACTTTTTAGTGTCGTTGTCGGGGGCTGCCTAGTTATTGAGAGTAATTTGAGTTCAATTAAAATTTTGTTGCTCTGCAACTAAAATTTCTTTTTTGTAATTTTTTAATATTTTTGTTATTACTGATTTTTTATAACGTTTGCATGCGAGGAAAGCCATCAGCTGAATTTCCTTTTGACACAGAAATTGAAATATCTTTTCACGCAAGGCGCAGATAAGCTTGGCTAGTTAAACAAGAATCAGAAGGTTCATCAGATCATTCAGATTTAGAGTCTGAAAAGAAAAAAACAATGGCTGAAGACCCACCATCACTAGAGAGACTTCTTGAGGATTGCGGAGGAGAAAATGCTTCAGCGGGTCGGTTGACTATTGTGAATCAACCTGTCAATGTTGCAAATTTTCAACTGCATCCTTCAACCATCTGCCAGCTCGAGAACAGATCTTTCACAGGAAAAATCAATGAAGATGCCAATAAGCATTTGTAGAGATTCCTCACCATGGATACTACTTTAATGATTGAGGGGTACTCTGAAGAAGCCAAGAAATTAAGGATGTTCCCGTTCACGCTGTCTGAAGATGTTGAAGAGTGGTTTTACTCATTGCCTGTTGGAAGTATCACCACTTGGGAACAGATGGAGAAGACTTTTCTTGATGAGTACTTTCCTTCTTCTTTTTATATTCACAAAAGATATGATATTATGAATTTTAAGCAGAAGGAAGGAGAGTCTCTAGGTGATGCTTGTAAGAGGTTCAAGAGGTTATTAGTAGTTTGTCCCACTCACAACATGGGTCAAACTAAGCAAATGCAAATATTTGTAAATGTCCTCAGAATGAAGACAAAGCAGCTTATCGATACAGCTGTCGGTGGCTCATCCAACTTTACAACAACCATTGGTGTGAAGAAGATTATTGAAGCCATTGTTGCAAATGATCATCTGGAGCTATATGACAAAGTTGTAAGTAAACTAGAGGAAATGATTGATTTGAAGTTGGAAGTGAGTAAGCAACTAAAAATTGAAGAGGCTATTACTGTAGAAGTGGAGAAGAAGCTGAAAGCAATGAACATGGATACTCAATATGTAGCTCAAGTTCAACAGATACAGAAGGTTGCTTGTGAAATTTATAGTTGGTCGCACCTCATTGTGCAATGTATTGCGACTCCACAACAAACTAAGGAGCTAAAATTCTTGAGGAAAAATAACCCATACTCTAACACCTATAATCCTGGGTGGAAGAATCATATTAACTTCTCCTAGAAAGATCAGCAACAACAAGCTCCTCAAAAGGAAGAGTGGGAGGTGGCTATTGAAAAGATGGTTGCCCATACCTCTCAATTTCAATAAGAGACAAGGAGTAATTACATGAATACCACAGCTACAATAAAAAATTTAGAAGTTTAAATGGGAGAGATTGCACAACAGGTAGCACTGCTAGCACAAGAAAGTCATAAAATTTATGAGAATGTGAATACTGTCAAAACAAGGAGTGAAAAAGTTTATATATAAAAAGAAGATGAGGTGAAGTTTGATGATAATATCATAGAAGTAGAGCTGGAAGTAAGAGAGAACATGAACAAATAGGAAGAAGTGGTATCGCCTGTGAAACCAGTTGAAGAGAATACTAAACTAATGATCAATTTACTGTATCCATCTCGAGTGGCAAAGATGGACACAAAAGAAAAAGATTTTGAGAAAATTGTCAAAATTTTCAAAAGGCTAGAGATCCACATACCATTCTTTGAAGCACTTGAGAAAATTCCATTGTAATATAAATTCATGAAGGAGGTACTTTCAAAAAAAAGAACAACAGAAGATGGACATATACCCGTTGATAAGAAATTGTGTACAATTGTGCCTGAGAGAAAAATACCTGTCAAGCAGAAGGATCTGGGGTCAGCTGCAATACCATACACCATAAAAGACAGAGCTTTCAAGAGGGTTCTGATTGATTGTGGCTCTAGTGTGAGTTTAATGCCATTATCTATTTTCAAGAAGCTCGGTATTGAGAAGATAAGCGAGAGTAGGACAAAATTGAAATTTGCTGATCACGCCATCAAGCAGTCATATGGGATATCTGAAGATGTATTAGTGGAAATTGACAATTTTGTTTTCCCAGTTAATTTTCAGATCATGAACATACCAAAAGATAAAGAGACTCTTATCATTCTTGGTCGACCATTTATGCTGACTAGTCGATGCAATTTTGATATCAAGACAGGTAATCTGATATTGAAATCATTTAATGAGGAGATAACCTTGAAGGTGTTGGAAATCAAGAAGCAAGGTGAAGGTGGAAAGAATAAATATTCAGTCAGAATGATCAAATTAGAAGGAGAAGGCAACAGTTCAAAATCACTTCCAGAAGAAGTCTCAAGAAAGATCTCTCAGGTGGCATCAGTAAAAATTCCTAAGCTCAGTCAAGAAGGAAAAAAGAGAAAGAAGAAGGAACATCGAGCTGAGAATATGGAAGTTGAAAGTGGCTGGAAGCACAAATAGGTTGATACTTTTGATCTAAATGAGTTCTGGATTGCGGAATAGACAAGCAACAAGGTGTGGAAGAGGAAGTACCCCCCCAAAAGGGGATGAACCTTTGAGCCATGCGAAGTTAAACGAAGCGCTTCGTAAGAGGAAACCCATGCTTCTAATAACTTAGTTTTTCTTTTTGTTTTGTTTGCAGATAATAAAAAGGGAGCCTTACTGGTGAAAGCTAGGAGGCAGAACCAGGTGTTGGATTTCCCTCTGTGAGTCACCTTCCTCGCAATTGTTCTGAAACATTAGGGTCAATGTTTAGTTCAAGTTTGGGGGGTTTTATTTATTTTCTTCTTTTCAAATTATTTGTTAGTTCTATGTGAATTACTATGTAAATCCACGAGTTGAAGTCCTCTAAATATGGCTGAAAATTTTTATTTTGATCAAGAACTTGGTTCTCATAGAGTTCAGGAATAGTATATAGAGACAAATGGATGGTTATTCGAGGGTAGGAAGTTTGGAATAATTGGACTGGTATACGAGTCTAACATGTAGATTTGTACCATAGTACTTGAATCCTGAGAAGTATTCCTTGAGTAGTTTATCTTGATAGTCTGGCATGATATAGATTCGCATGCATGTATGACTGGTTGAGAAATAAACAAAGCTGGCACCAAATGATGAAAAGGCGGTAAAAGGCAACTGGCTCTTTAAGTTGGGTAGCCCTCACCAGGTTATTCATCCCAAAGGGGGTTGATCCCCAAATGTCGTCCATAAAGGATAATATATAAACCAAAAAGTTTTGAAAATTTCATCTGAAATTATAAAGGAGCAAAATCTCTTATTTGGTACCTGAGGAAAAAAAAATTCTTGATCAGTCTTATGCGTGTGATGATCATCAATAATCATCTTCGCGTCATGTGAACATCGAAGGAACTACTTTTTGGTAAACTTGAAGAGATGTCTCACGTATGAGTATCGGGCAGCTGTGATTTTCATGAGTTCTTGTAATGGTCACTTGAGGTCAAGCAACAGTTTGAGTTTGGGGGAGTTTGATCAGTGGTTTTTCCACCTTTATTTAAAGTTGAATTTAGTTATAATTTCTTTATTTTGTCAAGTGTTTTATTTCATATTTCTATATTTTATGTGTTGGTTGTGTATTTTTTTTGTTTTCAGTTTTAGAGGCATAAAACTAGGAAAATCAGTGTGAAAAGTGCAAATTCGAAGTGTCAGAGGAAGTCTCAGAAACCAAGCTACAGGGTGTCTGACACGGTCACCCGTGTCACCTGAAATGGGCCGTGTTAGTAGAGGATGCGTAACTTTGAGAGAGGAGGCAGAGGCTGACACGGGTGCTCGTGTCAGCTGACATGGCCCGTGTCAGAAAGTCTGGGCGAGAGCATGATTAGAAGTGAGAAACAAAGGCTCACACGGGTGCCCGTGTCACATGACACGGCCCGTGTCGGCCAAGGCGCTAAGAATTCTGATTTTTTGAGTTTTAAGTGTCTTGATCATTAAGGGTACTTTAGACATTTTGGCATTAATGAGGGATGACTTAATACTATTAAAACCTGTTTGTGAGAAGGAGACGGGGACTTTTGAACAAAATAAGATTAGGAACGATAAAGATTGGGGCTTTCAAGAGATTTGGAGATAGAGATTCCTTCATGCGCGAAAGAAATTGAAGATCGAAGAATCCTCACCTTTTGTAATGTCTAATTTTATTATTGCTTTTCTTTTTAATACTATAAGAGGCTAAATTCCCCAATGCTAGGGGGTGTCCCTAATTTGCAAATGTATTGATTTTAAATTCTTGGTATTGATACAATAGTTGCTTTTCAATTTAATTGTTCAATATTCTTATGTCTTTCCTATCGGACAAATAGGGATTGATCTACGGTTAACAATTAGGGATGGACTGCCATTGTTAAGGTTTTTGAACAATTAGACTATAGTAGATATCACATAGGACTAGGATACCCTATAGGTCACTAGTAAAATCTTGATAACATAGTTGTTTGGTTTCACCATAATTCACTAAGGACTTAGGTATTAGGATGAAGGACCAAAGGTTTTCTCACTAAGGACTTAGGGGAAAATAAACTAAAGATTCGGTAGTTGGAAGCAATGAACTTGTTGAAGAGATCAAGAATGAAGGTTAATACAAGGTCAAATCACACACTTACCCTAACATGCTCCTCATATCTGTTAAAAAGTCATTTTATATTTCTGTTGATTAAGTGACAAAAACAAAACCTTATTCCAAAGTAAAGTTTTTGTTTAATTGAACTACACAATAATACACACAGTCCTCGAGATCAATATTCGGGGGAAAATTCCATATTATTGCTGCAAGGCAAAAGAGTAAACTTACTATTTTCTCATCACTTGATAACTTGCATAAACTATGAAATTTAAAAGTAATTCTAGTACATTAATTCTTGGATCCTTTTCATATGTGTTACCATCATGTTATAGGCTTATTTTCCCACTAAATTGGAAGTTAAGTGCACTACTAGACGTGCAAAACCACAAGAAAACCCAAGAAAAATAACTGAAACAGAAGAATAAATAAGTAAAAAATATGGATTCTAGGAAAATGACATGTGTCATCTTTGATGATGGTCTTTCCGTCATGTATTCAAATTATGGATCTTGGGAAGATGATGAGCGTCATTATAGGAGCCGTGCTTCCTGTCATCTCTGTATGTGTTAGGTCCCTTGTTTCATGATTTCATGAAGGTCGTCTTCTTCTGCTTATGACATTTGTCACTACTCAGGACGGGTTAGCCATCATCCCCTCTGCTTGCTTGCTACTCTTATGCTTTTTCTTCTCTTTCCCACAACAGTTGGTGTAAAATACTTTATAACTTAAACATAGTGAAAAATACTCATTTTTGGTAATAAAATGAAAATAAAACATACAAAAAACATGGAAAGGAAGTAATTAAAAATACTAAAAACACTGATGATCAAGGTTCAGCCTAATCAACTTGGCCTACTCATGTCCCTAAGATTTCTTCTTGAGAGATTTTAATAGGATATGCCCACAAACCTTATTTTACAAGGATTTGAAGTTTAATGACTAACTTCCAACCAAACAATAAAATTAGGTTTATCCTCTGAACCAAACAAAGATTTTGCATGGGTTGATATGAAACCAATATAGAGTTTTATACTAACTATCCTCCGAATTGAGATGGAGTTTTATATTGACTATCCTCCAAATTAAATTGGGGTTTAACACGGGATGACCTCCAAACTGAGATGAGATTTTACACGAGCTAATCTTGAACCAACAAAGTTTTTACACCTGGCTGAGTTCATGAACCTAGATAGGATTATACAAACACTAATCTCGAACCAACAAAGCTTTTACATCGGGCTGGGATCAAAAACCTTAGTAAGGATTTTACTAGCTAATCTTCACCGACCAAGAGAGAATTTTTGGTGTAGGAGAAACTCACGAACCAAATGGAGACTTCCTAAGACAATTCCCAAAACCAAACAAGAATTTTTACTAGTTTAGCTCGCAACCAAACACCTTCTTAGAAGAAGATACTTTACTAAAGAGATAACAAACTCTTGGGTAAATTACAAGTATTTCTTCACCTAGAACAATGATCCTCACTAAGCATAAGAACACTCTTAAAGCACTAAGGCAAAATATATGTGAGAAAAATGAGAGATTTATATAAAAAGATGAGAAAGTGTGAAAGTAAGATCAAAGATCATTTTTTAGTGATTTGAAATGATAGAGAAACTCTCAATTTATAGGCTATGGTGTGATATAAATTTGGAAATAATCCTTGCGTGTAGTAACTCTCATAATTTATTAAGCCAATTATTACACATGAATAATTGATTGTTCAAGCCACAAATGAAAAGGTTGTGATATTTAGTCGTTACTAGTCATTAAAAGACTTATTCCAATCGATTTTGAGCATTAAAAGGAAAAATAATCCATAAGAGAACTAGGACAAACCAATTATCCAGTTGTAAAACAACTCCTAATTGATCATACAATTCCCTAACCAATTATCCAGGCCTTAAAAATATTTTTGGATGGTTTTAACAAATAAAGAGAGAAATATCAAAGGTTTTAAGTGTGTGTGTGATTTTGTCTTAACTCGAGAAGCACCCTTGTGCCTTTACAAGACAGTGGTCATTCAGATAGAAACAACTAAACGAGTTTCACACTTCCTCTATTTCATAACTCTGAAGCTTCAAGTATTGGAATCATTATCTTTGACTTTATTATGACACAAGAACTTTGATTCTTCTAGCTTGATGAGGCTTGAGAAATCTTCAAATTGATTACCATCATCAGAGAGTTGAGAGATGAAAGCACTAGTGAACCTTGAAATAGAAGTCTTCACTTGACACTGTTGGATGACAAAGATGACTTCAAAGAGATGACAAGATGATTTGAAATTCAAGAGAATCTTTAAAAGTATAACTTGCTAAACATTTTAGAGCATCGCTTAATATACCTTCAAGAGATAACGACTTCACTAGATATTGTTGGATATCTAGGATTGTCATCATCAAACCTAAACGATTTATTGAAGTTTTTTTATCCACAAGCTTTACCACTTTAGATCACTTTGACAGTATTTGTAAGCACACAGATCCACAGATGATGTGGATCTATAATATTTTATTTTGTGAACTCCATGGTGAATTTAATATGGAATAGAGAACTAGATATCTCCCTCCTCGAAATTGTTCTTACCACATTCTTTAAAAATACGCTTGACCAAAATTGTGAGTACGATGTAATGGTTGAACCTCCTAATGAGACATCTGAATTTTTTCTCACTAGTTTTTTTTCCTTGCAATAGTGATATGTTTGATGCTTCCTTGGTATGTTTCTTTAGGGTGACTCGTTCTTTTCAGTTGATTAGCCTCACTTGTGTTAGTCTTCATTTGTTTTTCCTTTCTTTTGGTGATGTTCTCATTGTATTGAACATACTATGTGGTTGTGGCTCTTAGATCATTTAGATCCCATAATGGGTTGTTACCAACCACTTTAGCAAGGAGGCTCTTGGGTAAATCCCATTTCAAGAAGGTAAACCTTCGTTGCAACATCAATATCTTTGCTCCCTCCTAAAGGATTAAGGAGTAAAAAATTCCTATTCATGACCCCCATCACCTCAATAGTTGAGGACTTCTTATAAGTTTTCCCCATGCTCGTCAAAATCGATTGTTCCATTGTACATTTCCATTTAGGGAGGTTTTCCTAGAAATATGGGGATCATGAAAATTATGATTTAATTGGTATACAAGCCTCCAATTGAAGGCTTATGTTTTACTCCACCAATTCAAGTTGATGACGAAAATTATTATTATTTATTTTGAAAGAAAAGAAACTTTAATCCAAGCTAACTTCTCAAGCTAGATCTAGATGAATGACTCCTGAAGATGGTGAGAGGGCTCATGAGCACCTTAGGTTGATTACTAAACGTGGGTGGCACCTTCTATGACTATGAGGCTCGAATCCATAAGTGAATAAAAAGTAAGAGGAATTAATATCAATTGTTGTAAGTCCTTCACTCTGATTTCTGAGCCTTGATATAGATGTTCTTAAGAGGTAGAATTTATGAGATGAGTTTTGACAAAAATGACCTCTAGATCATCGTCTGATGTCAAGTCTGTTGTCCTCGCCCTTGCTACGTGTTGATGGTTGAGGATGAGAGTAGATATGAGGTATGTTGTACGATGGATTTTGACTTAAGTCTAATCTAATAAAATCAGAAAAATAAAACATTTAATATATAAAATAATAGACCATTTCAATTTTCAATTTGATATTAATTATGTGATTTTTTTCAAAATGTACCACTTCATTATACTACATAATAATTTTCAATTCAAATATTCTTCTTTGTATTAATTAATATATTATTAATATTTGTTAAAGAAAATATAATATAAAAAAGAATATTATTCCATTTTATTATTTAAACATGTTAAATTTGTGTGAATATTTCAAATGTATATTACATAACGAGACATAAAATATAAGTCAAAGGGATCTCATCGTTTATATTTTGTGTTAATAACGGTTAGGGACCATTCAAAGGCTCAAATAGAGAACTCAAATATGCATAGTTTAATTAGAATGGTCCAACATATATAGTATGCACACTTGAGATTCAAAATACATTTTTATGATCTCCACTTTTTACTTTACTCATTTTGGAATATGTATCTGACTTGAAGTTGAAGTGCTAACTTTAAAGTTACACCCCATGTCACCATATCAAAGATCAACACCACCGCTTCTAGAGTCATACATCATCAATAAACACCTATTCTGGTTCCGGTAAGGAACAATGGTGCCATATATAGGAATCAACATCGAATTCCCACAAAATTCCATGATCAAATTATGTTTGATCTAAATCCAAATTACAAAGAAAATGCATTTGAATTTCATTTCATCTCCAACATTACGGTGGAGAATATCCCTTTGTTATCACTAAATCTCACCTTATATGGAAGGGAAATCGAAAGAATCAGTTTATTAGTGTCATCACGATCAGGGAGACGATCATCTATTGCAAGGTCAAAATCCTATGAACAACAAGTATCTAATACGAATTCAAGATCCTTATTTATCACAGCGTTATGCCATATCAATTTAAGAAACTCAATCTACACTATAAGTTGACAAGATCCGAATGCATCTCGAGATGAACAAGAAAGTATAGGGAGAAATGAACCCCCACTAATCCCATAGATCCCTCGACCAACTACGGAAGGAGAGATATCAGTCAACTAAACCCCTACCGTCTGGCCGAATGAATTAATGTACGTAGCAAAGAAGAAACCAATCTCTAGAGAAGGATGGGGATATCGTTGGCACGGTCAAAAGAAAGTTAGAATCTAAGTTCATTTTTGAATTAAAATACACATAATAGCCTTCTAACGTCATAACATAGACAACTTCATGTTAGTACGAAACTTCTTGGAAGTGGGGTCGTATATGTATCGATCATATAGACCTCAACTTAGTGTGCTAGAAAGACTCTGATCAACTGTCTAATGTAAACAAATTGGTAACCAACTTGGAAATATAAAACTTATTACCAATTGTGGGTGCTTACTCCAGGTAAAACCTGATACCTATGTTTAGACCTTAGAGGAAGGGGAACAACATTCATGATCAGGAAAGCCAACTACCGATACAATGGAACACCCTTTGGGTTAGAGAATGCATGTGCGGCATACCAAAGTATAATGTATATGGCCTGTAATGAGAAGATAGGTAAAACACTAGAGATATACCATAAATTATACTATTTTAAAGATAAAATTGATCGCTAGACGGTTGTGTAATATGGTGGGAGAACTGAATTGGTTTGCATTTTATCGCAAATGTTGCAGATAGCAAGAGTCGTCACTGACTTTTATTTTATCCAATAAGGAAAGGGTGAAAAGAACAGGAAAGACCTTGAGATTATTGAGTTCGGGGGGTAGGTTATGAAAAGGGAAGGTGTTAACACCCTTTTCATCTGTAGTTATCTACGGGCTCTTAATCGCTAGCTCACTCTATTTTGAAAATGCTTTTTGTTCGTGTGTTTGAAAAATATTTAGAAATGCCAATAGTAAGGCAACTATGTAATGATTCTCGAGAATGCGCACAAAGTGTTTGTTTGAAAATATTTTTTAAAGTGTTTGTGTGAAAAATTGTTTGTTTCGTTTGTGAGCAAGCGATTAACAGTTGTCTACCTACTCAAAGTCTTTCGTATTATTTCCTCCTCTTTTAGATAGTGCTATCCTACCATTAGTTAGTAGGAAGCCCTATCATTGGATGTGAAGGGACAGGTGCGGGTAATCGTACAATTATTGAAGGCAACTCGTACGTCCGGTTTAGCAATTTTCGTAAGGGACTAGATCGTTTACCGAAGGCAACATTCGAAAAGGTCATCAAGGAACTACGGTCTTTTTAATTGAGGGACGGTGCTAAAGCATCCCCACGTTCGAGGGACATTATTGTTTTTATCGAAGGCAACAAGGGGGGTTATCCTAGATGTGCACGTGTGCGAGTGATTTATGTTTTAGTTATTGTTTATCTTGCATTAGGGTTAACCATCGTTTGCTTTTAATATTTCCATACAATCCTAATTATTAACAGTAAATAAAGTTGTAAATATGCGGAAAATAAAAGTAATAAATAAAACCTAGACTATTACAAGGCTTCGGGGCAGATACAAAAAATAATAAAATGCGAAATATTAAACCCTAATTACTATTACAAATCGGGAAACAGTTACATAATCAGAAGAAAACGCGAGAATAATAAATCACATTCGCGAAAGTACGGGTGATCTGAAAATATAAATTAATAGAAAAAATGAAAAAAATTTATTCTTTGATATTTTTAGGAAAAATGTTTGTGGTGAATTTATTTAAAAAACCCCTAAGAAAACTAACTTGATTCAAAAAATTCAATTAATTTAATTAAAAAACCTAAGAGTCTAATTAATCTTAATTAAGAAAATTAATTAATTAAATTAGTTAATAAAAATATTGGTTAAAACTAAACCTAATTAATTAACCTAAACTAATGTTTTAGTATTTTAATTAAATAATTAAAACAAATAATTAAAAGAAAAAATATAAAAGGAAAAGGAATTGGGCCTGATATAGCAAACAATGGGGGTGCAAATAGCTTGAAGTCAAGGACCCAAAGAGGAGAGGTTCATTGATCCAATGCACTGCAGCTTCAGGGGCGCATGGCAGGGAAGCGTTTGAAGAGTTTGATGTTGAGGATGATGGGATCTGATGGCTGAGAGTTGAGGGCGCATGGCTGAGGCATAGAGTGTATCATGCTTGATCTGCAGAAATCAGAAAACATGAAAAAAGTTTGTACCTCGCCAGGATCGAACCCGCGTATGGGCATAATAGTGACTTATAGGCAAGCGTGCTACCACTGTGGTGGTGATACATCCATTATCTTCCGTGGAACAAATAAAATAAATACTTAACACAAACACGTACACCGAAGAGACGTCAGAGCCCTGGCTCTGATCGTCTTCTCCGGTGAGAAGATTTTTGTTCCTTCAAAAATAACACATGTTAGGCCTACAGAGGGACCATATCCCCCTAAATCCAACCCTGTGAATTCAATGGGATGGTTTTTTTTGGCCAAATCACACTGCAAAAGGAGATTCGATGAGAATTATTCAAAACGGCATGAGTATGGAAATTCATTATTTTTGCGTAAAAACTTGCAAACGATGAGTCTAAATGAATCTAAACATTATTATGAGCAAGAATATATGCATGATTTCAATTAATAACGCATGGCATGTAAGTTTGGGTTCAAGGAAAATCCATCAACCGAAGTTGCGTGGCTACAGAGATCTGGAGTGCTACGGCCTTCAGGGATGACTGAGTGTGACTCCTGGAAGTCTCAGGGAACTGATAGAGTGCTTGTGGTTGACTGAAACTCGCTGGAAGGCAGTGTTTGGTTATGCCCTAGTTCTTGAAATTTTATGAGTTTTAGGGTTGTTCAAGGACAAGGGTTTTTCGTGGTCTTTTGTGTTTGATTTGGAGTGAATATATAGGTTAAATTAAGTCACAATATTATGGGCTTGGACTTGTGTAAAGAGCTTTGTCCTATTTTATTTTGTTTTGACCTTTAAATGAATAAAAAATAAAAAATAAAAAAATAAAAAATCAAAGGGAGGTGTGAAAATAAGTCTTGGGGTTCATAAGGGGTGTAGTACATGCTTGACCTTTAAAACAATATCCCAATAGCCCAAAAATTCAAGTTTGGTTATTTTGAACTTCATACCTTTGCTTAAAATTTCCCAACTTGTACTAGTCATAACTCTCTCTATTTTCATCATTTATTGGTAATCTTGGACTTTTTGGAAAGCCCAAGGTGTCCTATACAATCTCTATATTGATAATATTTCTATTTTAGGACTTTATCTTGATGTAAGTTGGCTTGACAAAAAGTGTCTTTCTGTTGACTTTTGAAATGACCTCTAATATTTTGACCCATGTCTCTCAAATGAAGCATTTTTAGACTTGAGCTTAGAGAGACAAATTTATAGATAATTGAATTTTATTCAAAAGGAGCTTTAGTTGGGGAAAAACTGATGAAGCATGTGAAAGTTATGCTTGGTCAAAGTTCAATTGACTTCTCCTAAGAAAACCTTAATTTAGCAATTTTTGACTTTTGATTATTTGAGAGTTTTCCTTGAAGAATCATGATCTACCCTTGATCAAATGATGAATATGAATTCAAAATCTTGATGTTGACCAAAAATCTTGAATTTTAACTGTATGTTGATCATAATTGACTTTATACCCAATATAGTTAATTTTTAGTTATCTGAGCTATTGACTGAGCAAACTTGTGATGCATGGCTTGAAACTTGGTATGAGCATTCTTGGAGACATATAAGAGACCATGAATTCCATTTAAGACCTTAGAAACCAAAATTCCCTTGTGAAAGATGAAACCCTAGTTGTGGACCTATTACTTAGAAGGAGAATTTGTTTGATCAATTCTTGGGAAACCTTAAGCATTTGAGAACCCTAGGAGAATGTCTTGAAGAAAAAGGCAGGGAAAATTTTGGGGTACAACAGACTAGATAGATACTTCCTAGATCAATTTCCCAAGAAACATGTATCAATTCCCCCGCACATAAGATAAGTATATATCAAGAATCTTCAAAATTTTAATAAATAAATATTCCGCCTACAAAAATATTATACGTATAAGTGAAACTATAATCCTCGACAATATGGCATAGATTTGTTTTTATGAAACATGAACCCACTAGGAGAAACATGCTTGAAGCGTGGATGGCGTACCCCCTCTAAGGAACTAGCCATTCCAAGTGCATATGCGGTGGATCCCTGGAGATGTTTACCCTAAACCAGGAAAAACCTGGGGGTAGCGATGAGAACCCCACCTTTGGCCGAGGATAGTTCCTAGAGACGCTGAAGACTTGTATCAACTTTTTTTGATCGGGAAGAATAATGACTAAGCATTATGTTACTCTAACTTGTATTGATCAAGATCATAAATTCATTAAATATGTTGAATCTCACTAGAGGGACATGCAACAACAGACTTCAAGGATCCTGCTGACTCCCACTCAATAAGGACAATGAGGATAGTACTAATGGTTCAAGCCTCACTTACTAAAATAGTCAAATTCCACAATAGCATTAGCAGGAACCAAAAGTTGTTTTGAATTTGGGAAGCTGAGTTGAGAATGACCCAGATAACAAAGTGGGAAGACCATGAAGAATATTAAATAAATTACATCATGCACAAATGAAATGTCAATAAAAAAGGGTAAATAAATAAATATTGTTGTTCATACAGGTAAATAGGAAACATAAGGTCGTAATAATTTGTTTACATTACAATTACAATTTTAATCAAGCCTCTCAACCCTGAGATATTGCACCAACATCTTTCACCAAGACCCCGTCCCAAACAACCTTGAATGGGTTAAGTTGCGAGCAGGGAATAGAGATATTAGGATGAAGTGCTTTCACTTGGTCGACTTCTTGGTCGAAGGCTCCATACACCCTTTTAAGAGTTTGTTGGAAGGACTCATCAACCTCCTTTCTTAGCTTAGATACTCTTCCTTCGTAGGCCTCACAACCTTTAGCCCAAGATTCCTTCTCCTGCTGAAGGGTTCCAAAAGCCTTGTCAACACAGGACTTAATCACCACTGCCACGAGAGTGGTAGCTTCCTTTCAGGAATTTTTATCCGTATTTAGAGAGGATTCAAGCTAAACAATCCCTGCAACTAAAGAGGACGTAGATCCAGGAATTTTCACCTTCGATTGAAGAGACTCAATATAACTAGCTTTTTCCTTTAGGGCTGGCACTTTATGTTAAAGCTTAGATATTTCTTGCTCAGCTAATTCACACTTACCTTTCTAGGTATCCCTTTCTTTTGAAGGATTACTCATGGACAAAACATCATTTCAGAAAGCAATAATTGGGGAGAATAGTGAAGCATTCCAGTAAGTGTAAAAGGTGGCATTTGAGAAAAGCTCAATCTTCTTCGCTTCAAGAATATTTAGAAGATAAGTAAGATCCTCTCCAGAAATTAAAACAAGTACCTCATGAGCAATACGGAGAATCTGGAAGGCAAAATAGCAGACAACTTGAGGAGAGGAGTGGAAGAAATTAAAGCGACACCCTTGGAAAAAAATTCCGTTCAACTATATCTTCCTCCAAAGGAGGGCGTTGATCTTGGTCCTGGTCCCTTTTGGTATTAGTAGGAGGGGAATATGCCATGTCCTTAACAATTGCTACAGCAACCCCAGAAGAAAGCTGGCCCGGGCCAGGAGAGACCAAGGAAACCCCGTTGGTGGCAGGTAGGTTAGAGTCGATGGGAGGAGTAGTGACATTTTATGTCGAAGGAGTAATGTTAATACCTTGAGTCTCCCTCTCTTTAAAAATATTGTAGAACTTCCTAAAAGAATCCATATTATTTGAAAATATCAAGCACTCATTGAAAAAACACTATAGAGGGTGTCTTTATCCTCACCAAAAATCTCATTCCTCTCAAGACTACTAGCCACGCCCATGATAACACGAGTATCAATGGACCTTTTGTTATAAAAAGAAGACTTCACCTAAGTAGAGCCAAACTCATCCTAATAACCAAGATTCTAGTAAAAAAATGTCCAAATATTTCTTCATCGTAATCTCTTTAGGAGTGATAGAATCTAGACAGAAGATAAATGTATGAGGTTCACGATTGAAATGGATCCAAGTCTAATATTTTTGAAACCAATCTGGGAACAAACAAGAAGATCCAGTAGAAAAATAATAGAACTTGAAGTGGGCTCCTACAATACAGGTATGGATGGAAATTTGACCCATCCCCAGTGGGTACCCGCAAAAAAAACCCACTACGGGTAAGGTAAGAACCCGCAAAATCCTCATTCCATACCCGCACAATATAAATTTATGTATTTAAATGTATATTATTATATAAAAATATATGTCTATCATTTAAAAAAAATCAAATGTTAAATCATTACGTCTTTAACATAAATGTTTGTTTATACCATAATTCAAAAATAATTTTGTTGAAAACTTTAATATTCTTAAAAGCTTAAAATGGTATGATATTTTATGATTTATCTATTTATTTTGCAGGTAACATGTACGAGTACGGGTACTTGCATAATATAAGGTACACGTATAAGTGCTAAAATTGGTGCCCAAGCGGGTATAGGCTATTGCTTAGCATATTTTTTCCAACTTCGTGTATGGGGATGGGTACTATATTACTTTACCATTTCCATCCCAAAGTATGTGGCTTCACCAGCACAAATCACTCCCATAAATCATCCCAGCTCTCAGAAAAGGGTCTAAATGGGGAAACCTCTTGACGTAGCATAATGAGCCCTTAATCATGGGTGTTATACCTAGAGGTATGTCATACAACGAAAATATGGAATAACAACTGGCAAAAGGATTCCCAAGACCGTTACTTGGCCCAGAATTGGAACACACTTATATAAGCCCAATCACTGGGATGGAACTGTGTGGGGGGAACCTTCAAAAACCTCAACACATTCACTTAAAACTTGAATAAATGTAACCCCATGTTTATTCCGGTGAACAAACATTCATAGAAAGGAATGGAGCACTCCTAGAAGCTTATATATATATATATATATATATATATATATATATATATATATATATATATCCATTTTCATTATTATATTGGGAGAACCGACTAGCTAGAGGGATAGTCAACATCAATATAAGTCGCACTCACAATCACATGATTACTCAAAATAGAAGAGTTCTCAATATCTCCAAATCCTCCTATCTATACTTCTTTGCATCAACCGGTTCTACTCGTGTGATACCCTTCAGAGGTATCTCGTTAGCTCGAAAGATCTTGAAATACTTAAGCCAATTGACACCCACTGGCTAAGCTCTACCACCCAATGATCCTTAATCTCGACATCACTTGCATCAGACCATAAATAATGTGATACTCTTGATGAAATTTTGGGCCTCTTCCCTATTCAAATCAGCGACCTCCTACAACTTTAGAAGGAGCAGGATCAGAATTTATTGCACTATCACCTCTCACATCCTCATTAGAAATAAGAGTGTCAAAGTAAGACTCGTTAACAGAAGTTTCTCTATAAATATAACCATTATAAAACCTCTCTAACTCATAATTATCAAACATAATTATAATGATTGGATTTAAATGATTACTAACTGGGTTGTGGGAATCTGAACTAGAAAATGTTTTTACCTAATAAGAGCGAATAATAATTACTCTCAGAATCGTTAGATAAACTTATCAGATGGTCATTTATACTAGCCATGGAAAAGTAAATATTGGGTATCACGAAATAAGCTCAAGGTAAGGTTACCTAAAGAGAGTATAATCTAACGAAGAAGGTAGAAATTAAATGCAAAGTGGAAAGCTTTGTTCTAAAGAAGGAAAACACTCAAAGAAATGCTCCTAAAAGGGAAAGAAATTGCTCGTGCAAAAGGAAAATGGCTCTCATAAATGGTGAAAGTTCTCCCAAAAAGTCAAGAAGCCTTTATATAGAGGAGATCAAGCAACTGACCAGATCAACGGGAAGCAAAAAGTTACAAATCAACGACCAAGTTTCACCTTGGGAATACAAGTGAACTAAAGTGCACTCGAATTCCCTAGAGAAAAGAGTCATTCCCTAACATGTGAGCCTAAATCCACAGGCCCCAAAAACTGTCGAGACGTTTCAATGATGGGAAATACATTTAATGCACTTGTTTCACATTACTTCTATAACTTCTCAATGGCCTCTTCGCTTCTCATTATGGTCAGATACGATAGCGAGATGTCGTCCATGACTATGAAAGACTTCCCTTCTAGCAAACACCAGACAAGTCTTAAGGGTAACTATTATGGCTCAGCCAAAGGCCCAAATCTAGAACCCAACCATGCATAACCCAATTAGAATGGTCTAATGTATATAGTCCACACACATGAGATTCAAAGTACATTATTCTGATCTTATCTTTTTACCTCACTAATCTTGGACTTTATAACTGACTTAGGCGTTGGTCTGTTAATCTTGTAGGCCCATCTCGCACCTCCGTATTGGATATCAACATCATCACTTTCAGAGTCCTACATCATCAATCAACACATATTATGGGTTTAGTACGAAACAATAACGTTTTAGTCCTTTTTGTATTTGGAGATTTAGATTGGTCCTTTTGGTCACCAAGTTTTACAATATTGATAAAAAATTGGCAAAATATAATAAAGACCAAAACGTTATTAAGAAATGACAAAATAATGTATTTGTCCTAAACATAAAATAATAAAAAAGATAAAAGATTTTTTTTTGTATTTTCCTACTGAATATTTAATAAAAGAATTTTGGTGAATACATTATCAATATAAAAATTTAGAGAATGTCATATATTACAAAAATAAAAATTGGATTTTATAGTTAAAAATAGAGGAATGATATTTCAATACTAAATCTGAAAACTACATACTTCCATATGATTTAGTTTTTTATATTATTTTTATAATTATTTTTCATTTTTTTTCTTCTAATACAAATATATTGAAGGGTAATTTAGTATTTTAGTATGTTGCCTATGTGACCCTAATATGTGTGTATAAATATACTAGTAATAGCTGTCATTTATACAATATTTCTTATAGTTTTTGTAGTCTTCTGCAGAGAAATAAAAATATCTTCTCTCATTCTTTATGTCTTCATCACCTTGTGTACTAACAATTGGTATCTAGAGCTCTGATTCAGATCCACACGGAAACATGGGAAACACGAGTGAAAAAGTGAGGTGTTATGTGATTCATTTTGTGAAAGGAATCATAACAGAAACACATTTTTTGATTCTTCATAATTGGGAAATATTTTTTTTGGTGAGATTTGAGTGACTTGCACAAGGTTGAAGATGAACAGAAACGGTAGTTTGAGAACCAAATTTCCAGTGTTCGATGGCAAGAACTGGAATTATTGGATGATTCAGATGCATGTGTTGTTTGGCGCCCAAGATGTGTTTGATCTCGTCAATAATGATTATGTTTCGGTTGCATTTTTAGATAATGCAACTGATGCATAGAGAAATGCTTAGCGTGATCTGAGGAAGAAATATCAAAAGGAGTTGTTCTATATCCATCAGTGTATGGATGTGAATGTGTTTGAGAAAATAATTGATTTGAAGACGGAAAAGGCTGCGTGGGACACACTAGTTAGGTGTTACAGTGATGACACATGAATAAAGAAGGCGAAGCTTCAGTCTGTATGAAAGAAGTATGAGAATCTTAACATGAAGGACAACGGGAAGGTATCTGAGTACATCTCCAGAGTGATTCTGATAACTAATAACATGAAAGCTTGTGGAGAAACCCTTTCTGAACAAGTAATTATTGAGAAGATATTGAGGTCTCTTACCCCTCAATTTGATTGCATTGTTGTAGCAATTGAACATTCTAAATATCTGGATACCATGAGAATATAAGAGTTCTAAAGTACTCTAGAGGCACAAGAGTTGCGTCTGACTGAAAGAACTTATGAGAGGGAGGTTGAGAAGGCTTTGAAAGCTTATTTTGTCAAGAAGGACCAGAATCAGAAAATACATGGTAGGTGTCAGAAGTCAGAAACCTCCACTCATAATGAGAAGAAATATCAAAAAGGAAAGGATAAGTACGACAAGAAAAAGGTTCAATGTTACTATTTCAAGCAGTTTGGTCATTTTGCTAAAGATTGTTGGTGAAACAAGGGAAGGAAATCAGAAGAAGCAAATATAGCCAGAGGAGATTCTAATTATTAACTTGTGTTATTAATGGCTTCTGAGTCTGATGGAAGGTGTTTAGTAGACTGGTGAAATATGGACAATGGCTTCACAAATCACTTGACTGGAAACAAACAATGGCTAATAGATTTTGACTCCAGAAGGATGACAAAGATTAAATGTGTTGATGATAAGTACTTTAATGCAGAAGGTATAGGAAATGTAAAAGTTAAAGTAAAGAATGGAAAGACTATTCTGATCAAGGATGTTTGGCCCGTTCCTGGCATTAAGAGAAATCTGATGAGTGTGGGTCAGCTCATTGAGAAATGTTTCTCTGTTATTATAAAGAACAATCTCTTGAAGTTGTATGATTCCAATCAGAAGCTGATTATGCAATCTGAAAGGGAAGCAACAAAACATTCAAGGTGAATGTCGAGAAAGCTGAAACAAAGTTCCTTAGTGCAGAAGGAACTGAAGGTGATAGTAAGTTGTGGCATAAGAGATTAGGGCATCTAAACGAAAAAAGCCTAGGGCATCCGAGTTCTAAGAAGCTCGTGCATGGTATTCTGAAAATTGTGAAGCCTGAGTAGTCATGTGAGGTATACATGAAAGGAAAGCAATCTAGATGGCCATTTGTATCAGAAGCAGCCCTAAGAGCAAAGCATGCTTTGGGAGTACTACATTCTGATGTGTGTAGACCATTTCCAAAGCCTTCACTTGGAGGAAACAAGTATTTTACATATTTTGTGGATGACTTCACAATAATGACATGGGTAACACTCATCAAGTTTAAGCATGAGGTGTTTAAAGAGTTCCAGAAGTTCAAGGTCAAGGCTGAAAAACAAAGTGGTCAGAAATTGAAATTTCTCATAACGGACGGTGGAGGTGAGTATAACTCTACAGAGTTCCAGAAATTTTGTGAGGATAATGGAGTTGAGCATGAGGTAACAAATCCATACACTTCTCAGCATAATGGTCTTGCTGAAATAAGAAATAGAACTTTGCTTGATATGTTAATAAACATGCTGAAAGAGAAGAAGCTACCTCATACTTTGTGGAGAGAAGTTGTTGCTACTTCAATGTATGTGCTAAATAGGTGTCCAATGAGGAAGCTGAAGGAAATTGTTCCTTTAGAAAATTGGACTGGAGACAAGCAAAGTGTTAGCCATCTGAAGGTGTTTGGTTCTGTATGTTACAAACACGTTCCAGAAGCCAGGAGAAATAAGTTAGATGATAAAAGCAAAGTAATGTTACTGGTGGGATACCACAGTGCAGATGCGTAGAAGATTTATTGTCCGGAAAATAATAAAGTTGAAGTCAGCAGAGACGTCATTGTGAAAGAGTTAGAAGCTTGGGATTGGAGCAAGTCTCGATCCATTTCCGGTGTAGTGCCAACACTAGAGGTAACTTCTGAAGATACTTCAGAAGGTTCTAAAGATGAGTCAAAACTTGAAAGTTATAAAGACGATTCAGAGTTAGAAGATGATTCTAGAGACTCTGAAGATGAGTCAGATGGTGAATCTAATTCTGATCCAGATTTTTACGATGATCCAGAATTTGGTGGTGATCATGCTTCTGGAAGGGAAAACTCCGAAGACGCAGTTTAGGGAGGACAAGATTCTGGAGGTGATCATGTTTCTATAGGTGGTCCTTTTGAAGGTGGTACTTATGAAGGTGGTTGTTTTGGATGAGGTCTAGAAGCTAACACATTTCTAGGTTCGTAGAAGATTCAGAACAAGTTCAGAGACCACAAAGAATCAAACAAATACCAAGAAGATTTCCAGAGTTTGACATGTTGTAAGACATCAAAATACCCTGAGGGAGAAGCGATTCAATGTGCCATGTTAGTAGACTCTGAACCAATAGGTATTGAAGAAGCTCTCAAGAATAAATTATGGTTGAATACCATGAAAGAAGAACTTGAGGCTATAGAAAGAAACAAGATTTGGAAGTTGACTAAGCTTCAAAATAAGAAGAAACCATCAGTGTCAGATGGGTTTTCAAGGTAAACTTTAAACCAGATGGATCAATTAGAAAGCATAAAGCAAGGCTAATGGCTAGAGGCTTTCTTTAGAAACCTGAGCTAGATTACTTTGAGGTGTTTGCGCCTGTAGCTAGACATGAAAGAATCAGATAAGAGACTGCTTTAACCGCGAACAGGAATTGGCCTCTAATGCATATAGTTATGAAATCTGTATTTATGAATGGTCCATTACAAGAAGAGGTATACGTGTCACAACCTCCTGGATTTGTGAAAAGGAATATGGAAGGGATGGTGTACAAGTTGCATAAAGCTTTGTATTGATTAAAGCAAGTGCCCAGAGCTTGGAACTTGAAGATTGATTCATTTTTCAAGAAACAAGTATTTCAGAAGTGTGAGATGGAGTATGGAGTTTATGTGCTACATACTTCTAGAGGATATATGATTTTGGTATGCCTCTATGTTGATGACATATTGCTGACAGAGAGTTGTTCTGAAGAAATAGTCAAGTTCAAGAAGGTGATGATGAATGAGTTTGAGATGACTGACCTAGGAAAGCTGGTATATTTTTTAGGGATGAAGGTATTGTATACTAAAAAGGGTATAATTTTGCATAAGCTGAAGTATGAACTTGAGCTTATGAAGAGATTTAAGATGGAGAACTATAAGGTTGTTGTCACACTGTTGTACCCCAAAATTTGCCCTCCCATATTCTTCAAGATTTGCCAAGATAATGGTTTAAAATCTCTCAAGGGTTGCACAGTCCAATTGCCTCCTAACACAGTCAAAATTAGGGTTTTGGTTCTTGCAAAGAAATTGAGATTTTCAAGGGTCCAATCAAATCCCATATGCCTATAAACATGTCAACATCCATATGTCAAGTTTCAAGACTCACAGCATCAAAATGCACAGTCAAAAACCCTAATTGCTTCACAGTCAACTGTAGGGGCAAAATAGTCATTTGGCAGTCAAAAGTCAAATTTTTTGGTAAAAATCTTATTTTGAAGCCACAATCATCATTTGATCAATTCTTGATCATGATTCCACAAGTATGGCTCAAAAAGTCTCAAGATGCAAAAATTTCTATTATTGGACAGCTGAAAAGTCAACTGCAAATTGACCAAGGCATAACTTTTTCATGGTTCATCAGAAAAATCCCATCCAAAGCTCATTTTTAAGGGGATGACATTTCCTACAACTCATCTTCACACTCCAAGTACAAGAAATGCTCTCACAAAAAGTTATCAATTTCAACATTATAGGTCATTTTCAAAAGTCAACAAAAAGGCACTTTAAGTCAAAGACCATAACTTGAGATTGGTAAATCAAAATGACATGGGACCAAAGACATTGGTTAGAGGACTTCAAGACCTTTCCAAAATGTCAAAGAACATGTTCATAGCTTCAAAATTGAGCAACATATGCATTGGAGAAGTTGGGAAATTTTTGGGAATTTTGAAAAGTCAACTTTGCCTAAAAAGCTTCAAATTTGCTAATGGGCCTCAAATTCTTCCTTGAATCATTACCCAAAGCCTATGCACGACCCATTGAGATCAAAATAATTTATTTTCTTATTTTTAATTAATTAATTGGATTTATATTTATATTAATTCATTTAATTGGTTTTAAATATAAGAAAATTCAAAGATATGCTTTTTAAGATCTTTTTGTGCAGCAAATGTGACTAGGGCAAGCTGGCAAGTCGTTTCTCATTCAAAAAAGGAAGATCTTCCATAATTGGCAAGGGTTTCAATGAAAAAAGATTGAAAAATATATGGTGAAAATCAAAGATATGAAACATTAATTCATGGACTTTTGGGCCAAGGTTTTGACCTAATTTGCTTCACATACAAAGTCACAAGTGAACCCTAGTGCATAACACACGTAAAAACTGCTCAGAGGCCATAACCAATTTGCAAAAAAAATCAAGAAAGTTGTGAAACTGAAACCACACTTGCAGTGCCTTTCCACGCCTAAAAAGAATTCCATCATCTTGCCTGAGTTACCAGGAAGCTATTGCACCCAAGAATAGGCTCTCATACTCAAAGAAATGGTAGAACAGAGTCACGTTTGTCACAAATCTTTCCATAATCGAATTCTAATTTCTATGCATCATTCATGCGTTTTGATTATTGATTTATGCTACTAACATCTCCCTGAAGCTTTTGGTAACGTTTAATTGTGCTAAAACTGCTTGCATCAAAATCTGCCATGAACAAACGTTAGGGTTTCTGAAGCTCCAAATTAGGGCTTTCTTGTTGAGGAAAAATTAAACCTTGAGACCTATGCAGTTGAATTCAGGAGCTCCATACGAATTGAATGTCAACCTCGCACTCAATTTATATTAACGCCTCTTCTATTCACTATTTTTCGTGGCTATGGTTAGTGGGGGTTTAAAACCCCCGCTATATCATTCATATTGCAGGTGAAAACGAAGAAGAAAGCTGAGGTGTCCAAGCGTGGTTGGGTGATTCAAACTGCGCGCGTATTTTTTTTGTTTATATCATTAACATGTGTTTTTTTTATATAATTATTGTTTTCCATTTACACTACAAACGCGTTTCCTGGCTCAGTTGGTTGAGGTTGTGTATTGCAAGCATTGGGACCTGGGTTCGATTCCCAGGTCCCCCCATATACTTAATGATTTTTGTTTTAACACGTTAACATGCAGCGCTTCTCCAACGTATCACCATACAGCCTCACGCATAGCTTACCAAGTGGCCTTGGTGAGCAATCTGAAGGCCACAGAATGAGATCCAGGGTGCACTTCAGTCAATGAGCGTGTACACAATTCTGAAAGTCAAACGTGACTTTGCTTCAATGGGCCAGAATTCTGCAATCAAAACCTCCCCTTGGGCCTGATACCCCCCCTTGATTTGCATATTTGTTTTCTTTTCTTTTCTAATTATAATTCTTTTCAATTGTTTTTTTAATTGTTTTTATTAATTCACCATTAATTAATTTTCATAATAAAAAAATTAGAAACCAAAAAAATGTTTTATATAATTATTATTAATTTCATCACTAACCTATTTTTTGTAAATAAATAACTAACAATTAATCTAGTTTAAATTAGGTTTTAATTTTGACACTTTTTCTTAATAAATAAAAATTACATAGAATTAGGTTTTTGACACTTTTTTTCTTAATTAATTATTTGCATCATTATTCATTATTACTATTTATTAACCATTATTTTTGTACATAAATATGTAAATTAACTAATTAGTTTAAATTAGGTCAACTTTGACGTTTCATTAATAATTAAAATATATAGAATTAGGGTTTCCTCTTGATTTTTCTTTTCTTTATTCCATAAATACAAAAACATAAAAATATGTTCTTTTCTTTCTTTGAATAATTAATTAGTCCTAATTTAATTTAATTTCTCAAAAGGGTCCAAAACCCTCGGACGTTCAGTTTATTTCTTTTCGCACGTTATTCTTTTTTCTTACCAATTATTATGTAACTACTTTCCGGATGTAATAGTAATTAGGTTTACCGCATTTTTTACTTTCCGCATTTTTATCAAAAACGGGTCTTTGTATTTTGGCGATGTATAGACCCGCGCCTTGTAATAGCGTAGCTTTTATCTTCCCGTCTTTTAATTTTCCGCACTCCTAAATTCTAAATTGCATGAAAGAATGTATGTTAACTAAAAACAACGCGTAGCTCACAGTGCCATGATCAAAGATAACTGTTAGACTGAAAATAACACACAAATACACACACCACTTCTAGGGTACGCCTCACTCGTTGCCTTAGAAACGTGGTCGTCAAGTATAGGACGTTTTAGCGGTCCTTATGTCCATGATCCAGTTGCCTCGAAACAGTTGCCTCGAAACAGTTGCCTCGAAACAGTTGCCTCGAAACGGTTGCCTCGGATTAAAAAAAGGATCAAGGACATACGGGTAGCTTCTAAGGTGTCCTCCTATTGCTTCGGTGACCACACTGTCCCTACAATCGAATTGACCCGAACACCTCCAACGGTGGTGATACCTACCTCTCAATGGTGGGATGGCACTACCTCAAGGACTTATACACAGCCTAATTCCTTAGGGTAGGTAGATGACTCATAGATACTTGCTCTCTTGTAAAAAACAAAACAAAAAAAACCTTTTCACACCGACACTTTCAAAAAGCTTTCAAAAACAAATTTTTCAAACACTCTTGAGGACAGATACAAGAGTCATTCATAAATCTTTCAATGAAACTTTTTCAAACCCACTCACATTTGAAAAGCAAACATTTTGAAAACATAAGAGCAAGTATCTAAGAGCCCATGGATAACCATGGATAGAAAGGGTGCTAACACCTTCCCTTTCTATAAATCTACCTCCCGAACCGAGAAACTATCTCATAAAGAATTTTGTTGTGCTTTTGTCCTGTCCATGTTGGAGAAAATAAAAGACGGTGGCGACTCTTGCTTCCGCGACATTTCACGAACCAGCGTTAAACAGTCAGTTCTAAATCCACGGATCACAGAACTGGCGACTCTGCTGGGGAAACTTAAAGTGAGGTGTACCTTAGGATAGCTCATACTTGTGTTTTCAATTGCTGTGTTTTGTTTGCTTTATTATTGTGGGCACTGTCTTGGGAGTTCTATAAATCCTAACCCGAATCTGGGGGATACCTTCTTAGAAAGTAGCAACAAGACTGTGAGGGAACTGTGCGGGGTATACCGACACGGTTGAAGCAGTCTGATACGTTGATGTGGCACTTTGGTGAGTACCGGTAACCCTTGAGTCAAGTCAAGGAGAGTACGGGGCCGCCGCGTGGTGTCGTGAAGCATCAACTGACCTTAGGAACCTTAATTGAACCATCTTGGCCTCTTTAGGGTAGTGAGATAACTGACTTTGGTGCAGTCCGAAGTTGGTTGATACTCGATACTACAGTCAGTTGAGGGTTGTTTTCTTGGAATATTTCGATCGCCAGTTTAGTGGCTAAATCGAAACGATGAACACAGAAAACAATCCAATGATATTGAGATCCTTAGAACCCGATTACTTCTGATAGGACAGGTTTTGAGCCCACCAACCTCAAGAGGGTAATACCTAGACCCCATGCTGGCCTAAACTCTAAGGGCTGTCTTGTGTGACTTGTGTGCCTTACCATGTTTGCTTTTTGTGAATACTTGTGGTGTGTTTTATCATAGCATCATAACATCATACAACATCGCATGCATCCACTAACCACTTCAGGGGTTCAAATCTTCATCTTTGTTCTTGTTTTGTAGGACATGGAAACTATCCGCAGAAAGACAATTCAGATCAACCTCGTAAGGGTCCCTCCTCAGCTTAAAGAACTTATATCCAGGTTTCCCGAGAGCTCTTCTTTAAGTGAGAGGAATGGAAGACTCATCAGCTTGGTCAACACCAACATTGAGGAAGATATGATAAAGGTCCTCTTCCAGTTCTTTGACCCTCTGCACCACTGCTTTACTTTCTTGGATTATCAACTGGTGCCTACCTTGGAAGAGTTCTCCCGGCTTCTGAAGATCCCTATCCTTAGTCAACTACCCTACAACGGTACGGAAAAGGAACCCAAACTTGAAGAGATTGCTAAAGCATTACGTCTACAACCATCTGACATCAAGGGACATTGGGAAGTTAGAAGTGGTATCAAAGGGTTCTTGGCCAGGTTTCTGTTTGAGAAGGCCCAAGAATGTTGGAATTCCCTTGACCTACAAGCTTTTGAAGAAGTTGTGGCACTCCTTGTCTATGGGTTGGTGTTGTTCCCAAATCCAGATCAGCTTATAGATATCAATGCTGTCAAGATCTTCATGACCAGGAATCCTATACCTACGTTGCTTGGGGACATCCTTCACTCATGTTACACTCGAACCATGAGAAAAAAGAGGTGTTCTTATGTGCTGCACTCCTCTCCTGGGAAGGTGGTTTATTTCACACCTTCCACAATCAGTTTTGAAGAACGAGCGGGGTTTGAGATGGTCACAACGATTGATGACTCTTACACATGCAGATATACATTGGTGTTCTCGGTCCAGAGAAGACGTCACTATCATTGATCATTGCGGGGAGTTTCCTAATGTTCCTTTACTTGGAATCAGAGGAGGTATTACTTACAACCCCTGTCTGGCCTGGAGATAGTTTGGATATGCTCGGAGGGATGGCCCTCATGACATGTTAATTCCTGACATGGTTTTTGACTTCGACAACGATGCACAAGGACTTCGCCAGAGATTTATCAGAGCTTGGAGGATGCCCAACAAGATAGACAGCAAGACACTGGGGCATAAGAACTCCATCCCGTTAGAGCCTTATCTCAAGTGGGTACGAGCCCGCTCCCAGAAGTTAGTGATGCCATATCCTCATGTTCTCCCTGTGATCAAAGAGCCAGTATTAGAAGGAGAGGTGTCCTACACCATTCAACATCCTGACATGCCTACATCCTGGGAGGAAATGCAGAAGAGCTGGATCCAGCTTAAGGAAGAACGAAATTCTCTTGAAGCCAGTCTACATGCTAGTGAGAAGAAGGTCTTGGAGCTTACCCGCTTACTGCACGAGGAAAAGACTCTCAACACTTACATAGCTCCAAAGAGGATGCGCAGTGTCTTTTGGGATTGATTCACTTTTGTAATGTTTTGCCCATGAGGCCTTGATGTACTGAACAATTACTTCTTAATGATAACGTGTGTTCCTTTTTGTCTACAACAAATTTGAACTTTCGAACCCTTGAATGCATTGCATAAACAGCATATCATGCATCATGTGCATAGCAGGTACTCTTTTTTTTACAGATGGTTTAATCTTCTTCGCTGTTTATTTTAGCTCGCCATCATGAATCCTGAATCATCTACTGAGCAATCCATCAAGGCCCTCCAGGCTCAAAACGCCCAGTTCCAAGAGCTGATTATGAGTTTAGCCCAAGGGCAGGAGGAATTGAAGGCTCTGCTGGTTAAGAAGAAGAAGAAGAGAACTGTATTATACAACACTGGCCGGAGGTTTGGCAACACACTGCAGAATGAGGTTGATCAAGATGGTTCTTCTGTGGGGAAAGGCAATCCCCAGGGGGGAAGGGTTCCTAGTCCTGTGGTCTCCGACAACGAGACTGATTTCAATGAAGAGCAGTATCCTCCAGCTGAAGACAAGTACAAGCAATTAGAGGATCGTCTGAATGCCATGGAAATTCAACAAGTGTATGGGTTGGATTTTGGAGACTTAGGTCTATCTTCTGGTGTGGTGATCCCACACAAGTTCAAAGCACCATCTTTCGCAAAGTATGACGGGGCGTCCTTCCCTAAGCTACATCTCAGATCTTATGTGCGGAAGATCCAGCCGTATACTGTGGACAAGTACTTATGGATCCATTTCTTCCAGGAGAGTCTTTCAGGGACTCATCTCGAATGGTTCTATCAGCTGGATGGAACCAAGGTTCGTAACTGGGAGGACTTGGCTACTGCTTTTTACAAGCAGTATCAGTATAATGCTGACCACGCTCCTACACGTACCCAACTCCAGGGTATGTCGCTAGGATCGGGAGAAGGTTTTAAAGAGTATGCGCAGAAGTGGAGGGACCTGGCTGGCACGGTGCAGCCACCATTAACCGACCGTGAACTAGTGGACATGTTCTTAGGGACCCTATCCGGGCCATTCTTCAATCATCTCATTGGCAATTCGTCTGCAGGGTTTACAGATCTCATCCTGACTGGGGAAAGGATAGAAGCTGGGATGAAATCAGGGGAAATACAGAAAGGTGCGTCCTCAAGTTCTGAGAAGAAGCCTTTCAAAAAGGAAGCCAGTGCTGTGTATGGGCCTAGAAGGCAAAACAAACCAGAACGCCGCCAAGCTGTCAACGCGGTGGTAATTGCAAAGCCTGCTGCCGCTCCTCGGCAACCTAACCAACCCAGGGGTGAGAGACCCAGAAGAGAATATACTCGGCTTAGTATGACCTTGTCGCAGATCTTGCCGCAATTGCTATCGACCAACCTGGTAACCGTCAGGGAAGCTCCGAAGGTGGTAAACACAACCTCTCCGAAGTATAATCCAAATGCCCGCTATGCTTATCACTCTGATAGCCCGGGGAATTCTACTGATGATTGCTGGGCCTTGAGAAATAAGGTTCAGGACCTTATCGATGCCAAGGAAATACAATTTGAGGCGCCCGAAAGGCCAAACGTTGTGACTGCTCCTATGCCCCAACATGGAGTAAATGCTATTGAGGAAGACCTGTATGCAGTTTCTGTGGATGATGTGGCTACCCCTTTATTGACTGTCAAGAGGAACCTGTTGCTATCCGGTTTATTTCCGGGTTGTAGCAAGGGTTGCCTTCTGTGTGCTGTTTCCCCTACTGGTTGTCCGTTGCTTAAGTCAGGCATCCAAAGCCTGATGGATAACAAAGAGATCTTATTCAAGAAGACCGCTGTTCCTATTGTTCCTACTGGAGAAGTATCTGTTGTCACCATCTTCAACAATCCTACCAAGGCTCCCCCGAGGAAGCCCGTCAAAATCATGTCTGTTGCACCTATTATCATTACTGTTCCGGGGCCCCTCCCCTATAAACCTGACAAGGCTGTCCCATGGCATTACGGGGCAGATGTGTATGTGCTTGGAGTAAAGTAGGAGTTCAACACTAGTACCGGTATCAGTAACATCACCGGTCCCGCTAAAATTACTCGCAGTGGCAGTCTCTTCTCGCCTGACATTGCGCCACCAGTTATCCGAAGACCTCTTATTATCACGCCTACAAGTGCACCTGTTTCCCCTCCTGATCAAGTTTCTAACCCTGCTGCCGAGCCATCTGACACTCGGGGCAAAGGGATTGCTGATGTGCCAGCCCGGATGGAGGCACCAAAGACTGTTAATGTTGAAGCCTCCCAGCAAGAGATGGAGGAAATCCTCAAGATCATCAAGAAGAGCGATTTCAACGTCGTTGAACAGCTGGGGCATACCCCCTCCAAGATCTCTATGCTATCACTGTTGTTGTGCTCAGAGGCCCACGCCAAGGCCTTGATTTCATTTCTGAAGACGGCCCACGTGCCACAAGAGACATCTGCGGACCAATTTACTGACTGTGTGGCCAATTTGACCGCTGACAATGGGTTGGGATTCTCTGATGCTGATCTGACCGCTAAGGGAAAGAACCACAATGATGCCCTGCATGTCTCCATTGAATGCAGGGGCACTACTCTTGCACACGTGTTGGTAGACATTGGTTCTTCACTGAATGTATTGCCCAAGAAGGCCTTAGACAGGTTGAATTGTGAGGGTTTGCAGTTGAAGCCTAGTAACATCGTTGTCCGAGCCTTTGACGGGTCGAAGAGGATGGTACATGGTGAGGTAGATATTCCGATTCGTGTTGGTTCTCAAGTCTTTGACTCAACGTTCTATGTGATGGACATTCGTCCATCTTATTCCTGTTTGCTGGGTCGACCTTGGATTCACAAAGCTGGGGCTGTGACCTCCACTCTACATCAGAAGCTGAAGTACCCAGTCAAGGGGAAAATTGTGACAGTGCAGGGGGAGGAAGAATACATGGTTAGTCATCTGAACTCGTTTCGGTATATAGAGATGGATGGGGAGTTCATTGAAACCCCCTTTCAACATTTTGAAGAGGTGCCTCCAACATTGGCGTCAACAGAAACAGTGATTGAAGAAGACTTTCCTTTGAAGATGGCTTCCTTGAAGGACGCCCGGGCTGTAATTGAGAAAGGTGAATGTGCAAACTGGGGCAGGCTCCCTGATTTTACTCCTAAAACTGACAAGTTTGGGCTGGTTTTCACTGCAGAGGCTCAGAGGGCTGTACGCAAAGCAAGGATCAGAAGACCTCCCGTGTTCATCACCAACCCGGGAGTGAATGCTATTGAAGGCGAGGCGGAGGAATCAGAGTTTGATAGCTGGATCTACCCGACGACCGACGGTGGACTGAACAATTGGACTGCAAAAGACCACATACCTGTTACTTTTGTTACGCAGTAATGAATTCCTTTGTTTTTTAATTTGTAATGAACAATAAATTGAAACTTTATGGCCCGGTGTCTTACCCGGGGCACTGTGGCTTCATTTGTGAGGGCTTATTACTTGTCATTTCCATATATCATGAATAAAGACATTGGACGTTTTTCGCATTTCAAATCTTGTGCTCCCTTTCTTTCTTTCTTTATATATTGCAAAACAGCTATATTTACACACACTCACCCATACAGGTTTCAATCCACTCTGGATCTCACTGGTAACGACTCTGCTACTGCCAGTTATGACTTCGAAAATCTTATTAAATTAGCCGAAGACGAAGGTGAAGATGATTGCGAAGTGCCTGGTGAGCTTGCAAGACTGTTACTCCAGGAAGAAAGGGCCATTCAGCCACATGAAGAGCCAGTGGAAATGGTAAATATGGGTACTGAGACAGATAGAAAGGAAGTTAAGATTGGTGCTAATCTAGAGCTCAGTGTGAAACAACGGTTGATCCAGATGTTGCATGATTATGTGGAAATCTTTGCCTGGTCCTACGAAGACATGTCTGGGTTGGATACTGACATTGTGGTTCATCACCTGCCTACCAAGGAAGAGTGCCTTCCGGTCAAACAGAAGGTCCGCCGTATGCGTCCAGAGATGTCCGAGAAGATCAAAGCTGAGGTTATGAAGCACTTTGATGTCGGGTTTCTAGAAGTGACTTCTTACCCTCAGTGGGTTACCAATGTGGTTCCGGTGCCGAAGAAAGATGGCAAGGTCCGAATGTGTGTTGACTACAGGGATCTGAACAGGGCGAGCCCTAAGGATGATTTCCCTTTACCTCATATCGACGTTCTGGTTGACAATACTGCTCAGCACAAAGTGTTCTCCTTCATGGATGGTTTTTCAGGTTATAATCAGATCAAGATGGCTCCTGAAGATATGGAAAAGACTACCTTTGTTACTCAGTGGGGCACCTTTTGTTACAAGGTCATGCCTTTTGGACTGAAAAATGCTGGGGAAACCTACCAACGTGCCATGGTTGCTTTATTTCGTGACATGATCCATCATGAGATTGAAGTGTACGTCGATGATATGATTGCAAGGTCCCAAACTGAGGAGGAACACCTTGACCATCTACAGAAGCTGTTTGACCGGTTGAAGTTGTACAAGCTGAGGTTGAACCCAAACAAGTGCACCTTTGGGGTAAGATCTGGGAAGTTACTAGGCTTCGTCGTGAGCGACAAAGGTATTCAAGTGGACCCTGCCAAGGTTAAAGCCATACAAGAGATGCCAGTTCCTAAGACAGAGAAAGAAGTCAGAGGCTTTCTAGGACGTCTGAATTACATTGCCCGATTCATCTCGCACCTAACTGCTACCTGTGAGCCAATCTTCAAGCTGCTGAAGAAAGATCAGGTAGTACGTTGGAATGATGAATGTCAGGCCGCTTTTGACAGAATCAAAGAGTATCTCCAAGAACCATCCATTCTTATGCCACCGGTTGAAGGGAGACCTTTAATACTATACCTGACAGTACTTGACAGCTCGATGGGGTGTGTGCTGGGGCAGCATGACGAGTCTGGCCAAAAAGAGCACGCCATTTATTACCTTAGCAAAAATTTTACCAACTGTGAGACCCGATACTCACTGCTCGAGAAAACTTGCTGCGCTTTGGTATGGGTTGCTCGCCGGCTGAGACAGTATATACTAACTCACACTACCTTGTTGATCTCAAAGATGGATCCAATAAAGTACATATTCGAAAAGCCTGCTCTGTCTGGAAGAATAGCAAGATGGAAAATGATCTTGACAGAATACGACATCCAGTACACGACTCAGAAAGCTATCAAAGGAAGTGTATTGGCAGATCATTTGGCACACCAGGCAGTGGACGACTACCAGTCAATGAACTTTGAATTTCCTGACGAGAGTATCATGGTAGTGACTGATTGTGAAGTACCAGGACCGGATGAAGGACCTGAGGAAGGATCCCGATGGTCTATGCACTTTGACGGAGCCTCCAACGCTTTGGGTAACGGTATTGGCGCTGTGATCATATCCCCCAAAGGCACTCATACTCCACTTACCGCCCGGCTATGTTTCAACTGCACCAACAACATGGCGGAGTATGAGGCATGCATCATGGGTCTTCAAGCTGCGATTGACTTAAGGATCAAGTTTCTGAGTGTCTTCGGAGATTCCGCTCTCGTGATCAATCAGATCAAAGGAGAGTGGGATACGAAACACCCAAACCTCATTCTTTACAAAGAGTGTGTGTTGACGTTGATCCGCCATTTCACGGAGATAACTTTTGAACACTTCCCAAGAGAGGAGAATCAGCTGGCGGACGCGTTGGTTACGATGTCTTCTATGTTCAAAGTCAAATGGGACAATGAGGCTCCCCTGATCATTATCTGGAAACTGGACGAACCTACATATTGTTGTGATCTTGAGGCTGAGATAGTAACTGAAAAACCCTGGTATCATGAAGTGAAGAGATACTTGGAAGCTCAAGAATATCCTGAAGGTGCATCCATCAATGACAAAAAGTTTCTGAGAAGATTCGCTGCAAAGTTCTTCCTCAGCAATGGCATTCTATACAAGCGAAACCATGATTCGACCTTACTGCATTGTGTGGATAAAGCTGAAGCAGAAAGGATCATGGCAGAGCTGCATGAAGGTACCTTCGGAACGCATTCCAGTGGACATACCATGGCAAAAAAAATCCTTCGGGCAGGATATTTTTGGTCAACAATGGAAGCCGACTGTTACCAACACTCTCGGACATGTCATAAGTGCCAGATTTATGCAAATAAGGTGCACGTTCCTCCAGTCCCTCTGAATGTCTTGACTGCACCTTGGCCTTTTGCAATGTGGGGCATTGATATGATCGAAGAGATCAAACCTACGACATCCAACGGGCATCGCTTCATCCTGGTGGCAATCGATTACTTTACAAAGTGGGTTGAAGCAGCTTCCTACGCTACAGTAACCAAGAACGCCGTGGCACGATTCATTCGACACAATCTGATCTGTCGCTACGGTGTCCCAGAAAGGATCATTACGGACAATGGTACCAATCTTAACAACAAGATGATCACTGAGCTCTGCGAGCAATTCAAGATATAGCACCACAACTCTTCTCCTTACCGGCCGAAGATGAATGGGGCTGTAGAAGCAGCTAATAAGAATATCAAAAAGATTGTGCAGAAGGTGACAGTGACCTATAAAGATTGGCACGAGATGTTACCATTTGCTCTTCATGGGTACCGTACCTCAACAAGAACGTCAACCGGGGCAACTCCCTTCTCCTTGGTCTATAGCATAGAGGCAGTCTTGCCGATTGAATTCCAGATACCCTCTCTCTGGATAATGAAGGATGCAGATCTGAGCGAAGATGACTGGATCCAGACTCGACTTGATCAATTAAATTTAATCGACGAAAAGAGACTCACCGCTATTTGTCATGGTCAAACGTATCAAAAACGGATGATCAGGGCATTTAACAAGAAAGTCAGACCACAAGAGTATCAAGTTGGGGACCTGGTAATCAAGCGCATCATTCTTCCTCAAAGTGATCCCAGGGGAAAATGGACCCCTACATATGAAGGGCCATTTGTGGTTAAACATGTGTTCTCAGGAGGAGCCATGATCCTAACCACCATGGATGGTGACGACCTTCCTCACCCCGCCAATGCAGACATAGTAAAAAGATACTACGCATGATAAAAGACCCGCTAGGTTGACATACCTAGGCAAAAATTAGGGCTTCCCGGCGAACCAAAAGGGTTCAGGCAAAATAAGGGATGAAATAAAAAAAATCTGTACACCCGGCAAGTCGAAAACCTGAAAAGGCGGCTTGGGCAAAAATGGGTATCCCGGTGGACTGAAAACCCGAAAGGGCGGTCCAGGAAAAAGTTAGGGATTAAAGCGTAATACTATGTCTCATTAAATCACCTTGCATCCAGAATCTGGTATCAACATCAAGTTCAGACGACATCGATCGATCAACTTCATCTTCAACTAAGCAGCCAAGTGATGAGACGCTCGAAGATATAAAGGCGATAGCAGAGTTGGAACCCAGTGGGATTATCTTTTTTCACATAGCTGTTTTGTTCTCCTTTTTCACAAAATTGTATAAACTCTGTTGTTCGGCGGCGTTCTCTTACTAGGACGTCAGCTTCTTGTACATAAACGCCTATTTACAGGCCAATTCAAAATCAATACAAATTCACTTTTCAGACCAATTGCCAATTGTTTTTTTCCTTTTTCTATTTTGTTTTGTAAAGAACGTCCAATGTTCATTTGTGATATATGCATTTGACACTAATTGCTAACTCATAAATATTTGCACGCAAAACAAAGGATTAATTACAGGTGACATTAGAAACTGGGGCAATAATGAGTTGTCTAAGCAATCTAATTGCTCTGTTCACCAAGGTACCAAGGTAAGTTCGGCTGAAGATTGTAACCCAGATACCTTCACTCCCTGCCGAGTAAGACAAGATTCAACAATTCTCCCCGAGCAGAGTTGGTTTCCCATCAACCCTAAAAGGCACAGTATTCTCCAGCAAGTTAGCAGCACTCTCCCCGAGCAGAGTTATCCTCAGTCAGCCTTAAGGAAGTTGGATTATCCCCCGAAGATCTCAATATTCCTCAACGGAGTATACAGACATTCCTAACCAGCATCCCCGACAGTCTTAATATAAGATTGTTCCCCGGTGGAATACCGGACGTCCAGTGGAGCCAGTCCCCAGTCCAATCTAAAAAGTTTCCCCAGGAGAGTTCAATCAATCTCCCCAGTAGATTCAAGAAGCTTATCCCCAGTAGATTCTGGAAGCTTATCACCTGCAGAGTGCGAACACTCCCCTGGCTTTATTCAAAGGTTATTTCCCCACCAGGATATAACTGGGTTATCCTCAGCCGATTGCCACGGAAAGATCGTCCCCGGCGAAGTCTTCCTATCCCCAGCGGAGTTCATCAAAACTTCCAACAGAACTTATCAATGGTATCCCCAGCGAAGTTATCATCAACATCTCAGCAAAGTACCTCTCTTTCGCCACAGAGTAATTCCCCGCAGAGTAATCTCTCCAGCCAAATTTATTCCTCAACGGAGTCGTCTCCTCCTATCGGTATTCTTGCAACTATCATCCCCAGCGGAAACAAAAGCTCTACTCTTCAACATCAGCCCATGATTTGACTTCCCGGCACCCGTCAAGGATTTACTTTCCTAGACAAAAATACATTCATGAACATCACATCTTCATACATTATAGCATGCACATACGCATCATGGACATACAATCTCATTTATTCTGAGAACATCACGCATGTCATACATCATGACATCGCATACAACTAACGTTTTGTCTTTTCAGGACAAAGGTCAATACAAAAATGATTACTATCAACTGTCGCAATTCCAGACTCGATTCCTGTATCCTGCCAGGGCACGTCTGAAGAGTTTGAAGATCCGATTCCTGTATCTTGCCAGGGTGTATCTGTTGACGACTATTCCAGACTCGATTCCTGTATCCTGCCAGGGCACGTCTGAAGAGTTCGAAGATCCGATTCCTGTATCTTGCCAGGGTGTATCTGTTGACGACTATATTCCAGACTCGATTCCTGTATCTTGCCAGGGCATGTCTGAAGAGTTTGAAGATCCGATTCCTGTATCTTGCCAGGGTGTATCTGTTGACGACTAATTCCAGACTCGATTCCTGTATCTTGCCAGGGCACATATGAAGAGTTCGAAGATCCGATTCCTGTATCTTGCCAGGGTGTATCTGTTGACGACTAATTCCAGACTCGATTCCTGTATCCTGCCAGGGCACGTCTGAAGAGTTTGAAGATCCGATTCCTGTATCTTGCCAGGGTGTATCTGTTGACGACTAATTCCAGACTCGATTCCTGTATCTTGCCAGGGCACGTCTGAAGAGTTTGAAGATCTGATTCCTGTATCTTGCCAGGGTGTATTTGTTGACGACTAATTCCAGACTCGATTTCTGTATCTTGCCAGGGCACGTCTGAAGAGTTCGAAGATCCGATTCCTGTATCTTGCCAGGGTGTATCTGTTGACGACTAATTCCAGACTCGATTCCTGTATCTTGCCAGGGCACGTCTGAAGAGTTCGAAGATCCGATTCCTGTATCTTGCCAGGGTGTATCTATTGACGACTATTTTCCGGACTCGATTCCTGTATCCTTCCAGGGCACGTCTGAAAAGTTTGAAGATCCGATTCCTGTATCTTGCCAGGGTGTATCTGTTGATGACTAATTCCAGACTCGATTCCTATATCTTGTCAGGGCACGTCTGAAGAGTTCGAAGGTCCAATTCCTGTATCTTGCCAGGGTGTATCTGTTGACGACTATTTTCCGGACCCGATTCCTGTATCCTGCCAGGGCACGTCTGAAGAGTTTGAAGATCTGATTCTTGTATCTTTCCAGGGTGTATCTGTTGACGACTATTTCCAGATTCGATTCCTGTATCTAGCCAGGGCACATCTGTGAGTAACTGATTGAAGATTCGATACATGTATCCAGCCAGGGCACATCTACATAAAGAGTTTGAAGATCAACCCCTGTAACAGGCCAGGTAACTATTTTTCTTTCTCAGATACGCAAGTTTCTCGCCAAGGAATCTCTTACGCGATCGACACCTAGATGGCATCTATAAGCCCATCCACATACCAACAGTCTCCAAATGGCATCTATAAGCCCATTCCCGACAAGGTTCTGTCACATTTCCAGATGGCATCTATAAGCCCATCCTCCTATCCATCATATCTCCAAATGGCATCCGTAAGCCCATTCCCTACATCACACTGCTGATACTCTACCATGCGAGTGCATATTTCTGGGCACTCTAGTGTTCAATCATCTTCCACCTTCGGATCACGAAAGGCACGCAAGCCAATCTACATCCTCAGGTCTAAGAAGATTGAATAGGGGCAACTGTTATACCCTAAAATTTGCCCTCCCATATTCTTCAATATTTGCCAAGATAATGGTTCAAAATCTCTCAAGGGTTGCACAGTCCAATTGCCTCCTAACACAGTCAAAATTAGAGTTTTGGTTCTTGCAAAGAAATTGAGATTTTCAAGGGTCCAATCAAGTCCCATATGCCTATAAACATTGTCAAGCATCCATATGTCAAGTTTCAAGACTCGCAGCATCAAAATGCATAGTCAAAAACCCTAATTGCTTCACAGTCAACTACAGGGGCAAAATAGTCATTTGGCAGTCAAAAGTCAAATTTTTTGGTCAACATCTTATTTTGAAGCCACAATCATAATTTGATCATTTCTTGATCATGATTCATCAAGTATGGCTCAAAAAGTCTCAAGATGCAAAAGTTTCTATTATTGGACAGCTGAAAAGTCAACTGCAAATTGACCAAGGCATAACTTTTTCATGGTTCATCAGAAAAATCCAATCCAAATCTCATTTTGAAGGGGATGACATTTCCTACAACTCATCTTCACACTCCAAGTACAAGAAATGCTCTCACAAAAAGTTATCAATTTCAACATTATAGGTCATTTTCAAAAGTCAACAAAAAGACACTTTAAGTCAAAGACCATAACTTGAGATTGGTAAATCAAAATGACATGGGACCAAAGACATTGGTTAGAGGACTTCAAGACCTTTCCAAAATGTCCAAGAACATGTTCATAGCTTCAAAATTGAGCAAGATATGCATTGGAGAAGTTGGGAAATATTTGGGAATTTTGAAAAGTCAACTTTGCCTAAAAAGCTTCAAATTTGCTAATGGGCCTCAAATTCTTCCTTGAATCATTACCCAAAGCCTATGCACGACCCATTGAGATCAAAATAATATATTTTATTATTTTTAATTAATTAATTGGATTTATATTTATATTAATTCATTTAATTGGTTTTAAATATAAGAAAATTCAAAGATATGCTTTTTAAGATCTTTTTGTGCAGCAAATGTGACTAGGGCAAGCTGGCAAGTCGTTTCTCATTCAAAAAAGGAAGATCTTCCATAATTGGCAAGGGTTTCAATGAAAAAAGATTGAAAAATATATGGTGAAAATCAAAGATATGAAACATTAATTCATGGACTTTTGGGCCAAGGTTTTGACCTAATTTGCTTCACATACAAAGGCACAAGTGAACCCTAGTGCATAACACACGTAAAAACTGCTCAGAGGCCATAACCAATTTGCAAAAAAAATCAAGAAAGTTGTGAAACTGAAACCATACTTGCAGTGCCTTTCCACGCCTAAAAAGAATTCCATCATCTTGCCTGAGTTACCAGGAAGCTATTGCACCTAAGAACAGGCTCTCATACTCAAAGAAACGGTAGAACAGAGTCACTTTTGTCACAAATATTTCCATAATTGAATTCTAATTTCTATGCATCATTCATGTGTTTTGATTATTGATTTATGCTACTAACATCTCCTTGAAGCTTTTGGTAACGTTTAATTGTTCTAAAACTGCTTGCATCAAAATCTGCCATGAACAAACGTTAGGGTTTCTGAAGCTCCAAATTAGGGCTTTCTTGTTGAGGAAAAATAAAACCTTGAGACCTATGCAGTTGAATTCAGGAGCTCCATACGAATTGAATGGCAACCTCGCGCTCAATTTATATTAATGCCTCTTCTATTCGCTATTTTTCGTGGCTATGGTTAGTGGGGGTTTAAAACCCCTGCTATATCATTCATATTGCAGGTGAAAATGAAGAAGAAAGCTGAGGTGTCCAAGCGTGGTTGGGTGATTCAAACTGCGCGCATATGTTTTTTGTTTATATCATTAACATGTGTTTTTTTTATATAATTATTGTTTTCCATTTACACTACAAACGCGTTGCCTGGCTCAGTTGGTTGAGGTTGTGTATTGCAAGCATTGGGACCTGGGTTCGATTCCCAGGTCCCCCAATATACTTAATGATTTTTGTTTTAACACGTTCACATGCAGCGCTTCTCCAACGTCTCACCATACAGCCTCACGCATAGCTTGCCAAGTGTCCTTGGTGAGCAATCTGAAGGCCAAAGAATGAGATCCAGGGTGCACTTCAGTCAATGAGCATGTACACAATTCTGAAAGTCAAACGTGACTTTGCTTCAATGGGCCAGAATTCTGCAATCAAAACCTCCCCTTGGGCCTGATACCCCCCCTTGGTTTGCATATTTGTTTTCTTTTCTTTTCTAATTATAATTCTTTTCAATTGTTTTTTTAATTGTTTTTATTAATTCACCATTAATTAATTTTCATAATAAAAAAATCAGAAACCAAAAAAATGTTTTATATAATTATTATTAATTTCATCACTAACCTATTTTTTGTAAATAAATAACTAACAATTAATCTAGTTTAAATTAGGTTTTAATCTTGACACTTTTTCTTAATAAATAAAAATTACATGGAATTAGGTTTTTGACACTTTTTTTTCTTAATTAATTATTTGCATCATTATTCATTATTACTATTTATTAACCATTATTTTTGTACATAAATATGTAAATTAACTAATTATTTTAAATTAGGTCAACTTTGATGTTTCATTAATAATTAAAATATATAGAATTAGGGTTTCCTCTTGATTTTTCTTTTCTTTATTCCATAAATACAAAAACATAAAAATATTTTCTTTTCTTTCTTTGAATAATTAATTAGTCCTAATTTAATTTAATTTCTCAAAAGGGTCCAAAACCCTCGGACGTTCAGTTTATTTCTTTTCGCACGTTATTCTTTTTTCTTACCAATTATTATGTAACTGCTTTCCGGATGTAATATTAATTAGGTTTACCGTATTTTTTACTTTCCGCATTTTTATAAAAAACAGGTCTTTGTATTTTGGCGATGTATAGACCCGCGCCTTGTAATAGCGTAGCTTTTATCTTCCCGTCTTTTAATTTTCCGCACTCCTAAATTCTAAATTGCATGAAAGAATGTATGTTAACTAAAAACAACGCGTAGCTCACAGTGCCATGATCAAAGATAACTGTTAGACTGAAAATAACACACAAATACACACACCACTTCTAGGGTACGCCTCACTCGTTGCCTTCGAAACATGGTCGTCAAGTATAGGACGATTTAGCGGTCCTTATGTCCATGATCCAGTTGCCTCGAAACAGTTGCCTCGAAATAGTTGCCTCGAAACAGTTGCCTCGAAACGGTTGCCTCGGATTAAAAAAAGGATCAAGGACATAAGGGTAGCTTCTAAGGTGTCCTACTATTGCTTCAGTGACTACACTGTCCCTACAATCGAATTGACCCGAACACCTCCAACGGTGGTGCTACCTACCTCTCAATGGTGGGATGGCACTACCTCAAGGACTTATACACAGCCTAATTCCTTAGGGTAGGTATATGACTCATAGATACTTGCTCTCTTCTAAAAAACAAAACAAAAAAAACCTTTTCACACCAACACTTTCAAAAACAAATTTTTCAAACACTCTTGAGGACAGATACAAGAGTCATTCAGAAATCTTTCAATGAAACTTTTTCAAACCCACTCACATTTGAAAAGCAAACATTTTGAAAACATAAGAGCAAGTATCTAAGAGCCCATGGATAACCATGGATAGAAAGGGTGCTAACACCTTCCCTTTCTATAAATCTACCTCCCGAACCGAGAAACTATCTCATAAGGAATTTTGCTGTGCTTTTGTCCTGTCCATGTTGGAGAAAATAAAAGACGGTGGCGACTCTTGCTTCCGCGACATTTCGCGAACCATCGTTAAACAGTCAGTTCTAAATCCACCGATCACACACACCATTAGAAACCAATCATAAATTGGATTCTGATTCTGAAGGTGAGGACGTGGATGCTACAATCTTCAAAAAGTTGGTTGGTTCTTTGAGGTATATGTGTAATACCATACCTGATATTTGTTATGTTGTTGGAATGGTTAGTAGATTCATGAGTAAACCTAAATGGTACCATTATCAAGCTGTTATCAAGATTTTGAGGTATATCAAGGGAACTCTGAAGTATGGGGTACTATTCCCTTTTGGAAGAAGACTAATTCAGAGTTGATTAGTTACTCAGACTCTGATTGGTGTGGAGATAGAGTTGACAGAAGAAGTACTCTTGGATACTTGTTTAAGTTTCTGTAAGGTCCTATTTCTTGGTGTTCCAAGAAGAAATCTATTGTTGCATTATCAAAGTATGAAGTTTAGTACATTATAGGTATTGTACCTGTATGTCAAGCTGTTTGGCTTCTGAATCTACTATAGGATCTGAAGATCAAGGTAGACAAGCCGCTGAAGTTGATGATTGATAAAAAGTCTACAATCAATCTTGCCAAGAACCCAATGTTGCATGGGAGAAGCAAGCATATTGAGACAAAGTATCATTTCTAGAGAAGTCAAGTCCAGAATGGAGTATTAGAAGTTGTGCATTATAGTACCCAGAATTAGTTGGTAGATGTTCTAATAAAGGCAATCAAGACAACTCAATTTTTTCACTTAAGGGATAGAATTCGTGTTGATTACCAAGGGGAATGTATTAGCACCCCTCACGTATGTGGTACTCCACGAGATCCACTCTTATTGTTCTAATCAAAGAGTGTGTTCTATCTAAAGCTAACAAGCTAGAGGGAAAATATATGTATGCAAAGTGTATATATAAAGAAAAAGGTTTTATTAGTCATGTTCTCCGCGGTTGCACACCTTTAGTGCCTATGTACCACCTTTCATGTAGTAGGGGATCAAGGCACTTGTAGTTCTTCTAGAAAATTTTGGTTGGTTTGAATTTTTTAAGCAGATAGTATTACATTCGCATTAGTGCCACCGGCCTTTGGGTAATTACGCGTCGTTTACGTGGAGAAGAAATAATACATCCTTTTATAGAAAAAGGTTTTCAAAGAAAAGCCCGAAGCCATACCAAAGGAAAAAAGGTTTTAATTGGTTGGTGTTTTTTTGGTGGGATAATAGAAAATGGATCCCACTGGAGGGACACTCACTACTTATATGCTTATTTGCAAAAATGTTTTCAATTTGGACCGTAATAAAGTTCGAAAATGAAAGAAGATCAAGGTTTAGTCTGGACCGATTCGCTCTACCCCACAATACTTAACTGCATACGATTCACATCTTCAATTATTAAATGTTTTGAGTTTTCGAAAGAAAATAAGTTTTTGTTTTAATAATTCAAAAGGGGAATGAAAAATTCTAAGGGAGACTAACAATCCTAATGTTATCATGCAACGGTGGTCCTAAAGTTTGGATACAAAAGGGAAACATCTACCTAAGTTAGCATGCATGGATTACAATCCTAATGTCTACCTTGAATAGAAAACAAAAAAAGACATCCTAAGGGAATATGCAAAGGTTAACCTAAAATAATAAGCAAATGTTCAAGAAAGTAAACAAACAAAGATGCTAACGAGCATCAAACATGATCTATCTATAAATGAAATCAAGTTCGATGAGTCAAAGGACCCTTCTTCCACTAGAATAGCTCAAACAAATTGAGTAACAACTTGAAGCATCAATGTTAATAAACGTGAGCTAATATCATTGAAGAGATGACAAGGTGTGAGGGATGATTGCGATCCCTATTGTTCCACTTTATTGACTCAAAGGATAAGAGGAGAACTATTCAAAGCATCAACATACAACGCGAGCTAAGAATGACCAATGGACTTGAAATGTAAGGGCCGATTGGGAGCCCTCCTTCCATCTTTATTTCCTAGATTGCAAGCACAAAGTAAAAGGGTAAGGGGAATGTCTTCTTTGAGGACTTTAAACAAACACAAGAATATGCCCCTTTTTGAGGTCTTTTTCAAACACAAGAAGTTTCCCCTTTTTGAGGTCTTTTGCAAACACAAAGAAATTGCCCTTTTTTAGATCTTTTTGCAAACAATAAATGTAAACAGTCTCGCAATGCCTAAGGGTGTAGGTCTTCAGCACTTTCATCTCTATTCCTACGTCTCATGGAAATGAATCTAAAAGAAAATGCGGAATATAAACAGAATAGGAAAAATACCGAACGAACAAAAAGTCTGTAGCAAACCGTATCAAAGCAAGAAACTCGAAGATCTTCGTGCAAGCTTCACCAATCAAAGAAAAGAGTCAGAAATAAAATGCTTGGAATAAATGTCGAAGCATCATTGTTGTTCCCCAAAAATTTTCCTTCCCATTTTTACTCAAGACATGCTCATTGAGGTCTTCAATTGCTCAAGGTTGACCAAGAATTGATCAGACAAATTCTCCTCCTAAGCAATGAACCTCCAACTAGGGTTTCACTTTTAACAAAGAATTTTAGGTTGAAAAGACCTCAAGTTATTTCCATGGTCCCTAATATGTCTCCAAGAATGTCCATGACAAGTTTCATGCTTTGCACTACAAGCTTGCTCAGTCAATTGCTCAAGTGTTTGAAAATCAACTATATTGGTAAAAAAGGCAATTATGGTAAACATACAGTTAAACTTCAAGACTTTTGGTCAACATCAACATTTTGAAGTGATATCCATCATTTGATCAAGGTTTGATCATGATTCCTCAAGGAATGCTCTCAAATCCTCAAGAATCAAAATTGCTAAATTAGGGTTTCTATAGGAGAAGTCAACTGAACTTTGACCAGGCATAATTTTCACATAATTCATCCATTTTTCCCCAAATAAATCTCATTTATAATAGAATCCGATTCCCTACCACTTCTCTTTTATCCTCAAGTTCAAGAAATGCACCATTTGAAAGATACAAGCTCATACATTACAAGTCATTTTCAGAAAGTCAACAAAAAACACTTTTTTCCAAGTCCTTTTACATCAAGATAAATCTTCAAATGCAAAATTGATAAAAAGAGGGATTGAAGTAGACATCCCAGGCTTTTCACAAAGTCTAAGATCATCATCATTGGATAAAAATTGAGCAAGTTCCGGATTGCATAAGCTGGGCAATTTTCAGAGGAAATGCATGAAATCTCAATTGAGAAAATTTGTGATTTTAAGTTATTGGGCCTAACTTTTGGAGTTAAAACATGTTCATGATGTGTCCAAGGACCTCTAAATCTATCCATGCATTTTTTTTAAATTTTTATTTATTTAAATATGAATTAAATCAAATAAAATACAAAGAATAATGGGCCATGACATTTGGGTTTGATTTGATCTATTAGAAGGCCCATATTTTCGTGAAAGATACATCCAAAGAGACCAGGTTCATGCAAGTGACCAAAGAGGCAAAGATATTAAAAATATGGACATTTTTCAATGTGTTTATCCGTGTCTCCAAGGCCATGAATGCATTGATTCTTTACCATGTTTGTTCACTCCTATCTTCCCTCTATAAATACACAACAATGCAAGCCAAGAGGAGCACAAAATTCCTCTTCAAAAAGCTCTCCAAAAGCCTTCTCAAAATTCTCAAAAAAAATAAAAAAGTTGCAAAATCTGTAACTTCATTTCCAGGCGCTATCAACCCAAACCAAAATCATCAACCCTCTCCTGAGTTTCCCATGAGTCCTCCAGAGCCCAGGTTCAAGCCTTAAAAATCCCAGATCCTCCTCATAACCATCCTACAATTTTTTGTTAAAATTTTGAATCTCAAATCCTCTAAATTATGTAATTTAAATCAGTTTTATGCATGCATTCATATTACTATTGATGTTTTGAGTAGATCTAACATGTTACATGCGAGCTTAGGTACCTGAATCCAAGAACACCATTCTCAGGGCACTCCTCTGCCAGGTCCTGGGTTCGACCCATGCAGGAAACAAATTTTTATTTTTTCTAACCTTTGTTTTGCATATCCCATAGGCGTCTGGGCCCTCTTGTCACTGGGCCTGAGGTTTCTGTTTATTCTCACCCACTAACTATTTTTGCAGCGCCTGGGCCCTCTTACTGATAGGCCTGATACTTCTTTAAAGCGCACCCCCATTTCATTTTGTTTGCATACCCATTTCTGTTTTCTTTATTTTGTTTTAATTAACATTTTTGTTTTAATCAATTTTATTTCGTTACAACATTAAAATAAAAAAATCATAAAAATATTAGGTTAGTCTTTTTTTAAAATTAAATTAACATGGTAAATTAATTAAATGATAACTTTAACCATTTATTTAATTTAGAAATAAATAGACCTAGAATTTAATTCATTTAAATTCTTTTATTCATAACAAAAATACAAAAAACTTAGAATTAATTTCTTTTTAAATTTCAATTTTGTTTAATAATTAACATTTTTTCTTTAGATCTAGATTACTTAATTAATTATCAATTAAATATTTTCTTACATAAAATAAAAACAATCAAAAAGATTTCCTTTCACTTAGGTTTTAGACGTCTTTTCTATTTCGCGAGCGTTTAATATTTCTAATTTATTTTCATAGTAATGTACTTGCTTATGGGATGTAATAGAATTAAGCTAGGACTTTACATTTACTGCTTTTATTTCCCCCATTTTTGGACTTGTAATAATCCCCCTCCCCGAAGCCTTGTAATAGTTTAGGATTTACACTTCCGCACTTTAAATTCCCATACACTATTAACTGTCTAGATGCATGACTAATAGGATTATATGTCAAGAACATAAAAATTAAAGGCTAGCAAACCTAACACAAGACAAAAATAATTGAATATAACGCACTCTCACATTTTCACCTCTAGGGTATTCCATCTTTGGTTGCCTTGGGATAAACAGTCACGACTCTCGAAACGTGAGAGACTTTAGTGGCTACCCTCTGGTTTAAAGATAAAAAATGACCCATTCGACGTTGCCTTGGTATGATCTTAAAACCCTAGGGTAGTTACTAAAGTATCTTGCCCAGTTGCCTTTGTGACTGTAAGGATGACCTTTTGAATGTCCCTCAAATATTCGACGATAGAGCTACCTACTCATTAATAGTAGGATAGCACTGTCTAAAGGAAAAGAGGAAAAGAACAACCCTTTCGAGTATAGTAGATAGTTCTTAGATGCTTGCTCAAAACAAAACGAACTTTACACATACATAAAACTTCTTTCAAAAACATTTTCAAAACACTTTATATACTTTCTCTACCAATCCGAGAAACATTATAAAGTTCGTCGTACCTAGGTGCTTTCTTTAAAATATTTTTCAAACACACAAAGCACAAGGTATTTTTAAAATGAGCTAAGCATATAAGAGCCCGTAGATAAACTACGGATGGAAAGGGTGCTAACATCTTCCCTTTCCATAATGTACCCCCTTACTCAGAAAAATCTCGAAAGGTCTTTTTCTGTTCTTTTCACCCTTTCCTTTGTTGGATAAAAGAAAAGTCGGTGGAGACTCTTGCTTACCGCAATATTTGCAAATACAAATGCAAAAACAGTACAACAGTCAGTTCTCCCACCGTATTACAGAACTTGCGACTCTGCTGGGGAACATACTAAAAAGTGGGGTTACCTTAGAGTTTAGAAAATTTTAATTGCTTTCCTTGTGTGTTTTGTATGTTCTATTTTTAAAGGGGTTGCTTGGGTTACTGTTAAAGATCCTATACCCGGATCTGAGGCACCTTTTTAGGTAAGTAGAAATAAATCATGGAGGTTGTATGGTGTAGCCGATACGGACGAATTGATGGCTATGTTAGTGTGATACTCTAGCTTGTACTAATGTTCCTTGAGTCAGTCAAGGATAACATTAGGCTTCCTTATAGTGTCATTAAATGCTAACTGACCTTTAGAACCTTTAATTGACTTATCCTAGCCATTAGAAAGTAGGGAGATAGCCAGCTTTGGTTCCGACCGAAGATTGGTTGATACTCGATGCTACACTCGTTGATATTGGACTTTCGGGATATTTCGGTTGCAATACTTCGGTGCTTGAGCTGAAACAATACTTGAGAGAAAGGTAAATGATATGAGACTCCTTAGAACCCGATTACTATTTCTAGGACATGTTGAACCAACTAAAACTTCAAGAGGGCACTTACTTACAAAATCCATGCAAGCCTGAACCTAAGGCTACTTGTGTGACTTGTTTGCTTTCATTATCTAACAACTTTAACTACTCACAGGGTTTTGTTTGCATTCATTATCTAACGACGTGAGTTCCTTGCAAGACTTTTTTGTAGTCATTATCCAATAACCTGGAATTCTTGCAAGACTCACTTGTCTTCGTCACCTTACACTTTTTCTTGGTGCATAACATACACATCATAACATCATTCTGTAGCATTTCCTTAACCATTTCAAGGATCACAAGGGCTTGTGATGAAGGTTATGATGAACCAGACATCTAGCAAGGGGCAAGGGGAGTTATTTTCCTCTAGCCAATGTCGTCAAAAGACTAAATCACGATAACTTGAGTTTGAGGCTATGAGCCACTCGACATGGTGAGTTTGATTCTCGTAGAAGGACATTCAACAATATGAAGTTCTTCAATCAAATCTGCAGTTAGATTCAGTTGCTAACATTTTATTATGTTTACCCCACAAGATCCTTGAAAACATTGCATACATGTCATTACATAACAGGTATTCTCGAGATAGGTTTCTCATTTTCTCGTTGTTTATTTAAATAAGGAAAATGGCTATTGAGCAGAACGAAGAAGATATCCAAACTCAAGAGTCTCAGTTCAAGGAAATGTTCCTGAATCTACAAAGGGAAAGAAGAATTGAAAACACTCCTCGTTCATAACATGGCCAATAAAAATCTTAAAGATAACAAGGAGGACTAGTTGGAACAACTGCAAGCTGAGATGGAAAGGATGAGAATCCAGATGATTAGTCAGATGACTCTTATCTAAAATTTAGCTCGGGGACAAGAAGAGTTAAGGATTCTCATCAGTAAGCTTCATCATGACAGATACGACCGTCTGGGGAAAACTGGTAGAATTTAGGGTCTAATCAACGATCAATATCTCTTGGCAGACAAGGAATCGAGTGACGTGTTCATGCAGGAACATGTTGAAAATAAACTCAGGAGCAGTGAAATTCAGGGGACTGCATCTTCAAGTACTCAAAAGAGATCATACAACGAAAAGAAGGAGTCCAGTATCGTGTACGACCAAAAGGGTTCTAATAAGAGTGATTTCAACCAATCTGAGGGGGCAATGCGGATCTCTAATCCAACACCGGTGCATCAACAATGATAAAGCAATCAGCATAAGCGGAACGATCCCAAAAGGCAATTCACCAAAATCAACATGTCCTAGACTCAAGTATTGCAACCCATATTAAAGGTGGAGTTGATAACATTGAAGGGTCCTCCTCAGAATCCCAACATCGCCTTTCCTCGATACAACCCTAATGTGAGATGCACGTATCATTCCAATAGTCATGGGCATGACACTAATAGCTGTTGGGAATTGAAAAATAAGATTCAAGACTTGATCGACGAAGGAGTGCTGGAGATCACACAAGATGGTCAGACTGAATTATTTTGTCATCCCTCAAAGGCACACTATCTGAAGTGACTTCATACGAAAAGGCTTTTTGTTCATTAGAATATTTAAATTTAAATTTTCTTTTGATTGTTCGAACACTTATTTTATGTCAAACTTTTATATTCCATTAATGCATTGCATATGTTTTTCTTGAATTGATCCATTAGTTTTCACTATACTAAAACTATGATTTTACTTCCTTTTTTGTAATATTCAACTCTCGATTAAAAGTTGTAAGCCTTTAGAGGGAGGATGACGAAAAAGATACCACAATCTCTACAGTATGCTTTTGAACAGTCCTGAATGAAAATGTACATCCGTTGTTTAAAATCCTAAACAGTGGAGTTATGAGGAAGATAATCCCTAGTCAACCCCTTTGAGCCTAAGAAGTAGGAGTTTCCTTTTTCACACAAATTTAAACCTTTAATCATGACCTGGAGCAGGGTAGTTTCTCAGTTAGTTCAAATGTGCATTCAATCGCAACCTTTCCCTTCGTACATGACGAGTAGTGTCAGATGTATACTTCCAAAACAGAAGATGGCGATGGTTCCACATAATCGTTAAAACAAGTTGTCATTATCTCTCAAAAGAAAAGTATGCTAAGTCAAAACCTATGAAGGAGACTTAAGAAAAAAAACTAGGGCATCCCGCTGACTGTAATCACAAAAGAAATAGTTCAGGAAAAATGCAGGGTTAATAAAATAAAAAATAGGTCTCTACAACTCCTCAACCAAAATAAAATATTACAAAAAATGACTACCTTCTCAAATAAACTTTCAGTATCTGAGCCATCACCGGAATATCAGGGCCAAGATTCCAGAACTCAATTGGGATCTAAGCGCACAATTAACTGAGTATAGGACAGAAGAAAATCACAAAGAACGGGTGGGTACAAATAAATTTCGAGCCTTTATCCTTTGTTTCTTAAACCGTGAACTAGACCAAATTACAACCCTTAAAAATCCTAACTGGAGCATAGGTTAGTTCGAAAGAACACTGTTACAAAAGGTATCCTGACTCCTATAAGATTTACTATAAATCCTGATTTGAATTCATATTCTTACAAAATTCTGTTTGTTTACTAAAAATGCATTTTCAAAACTCAAGACAGACATATGTTTTGCATTTTTAAATTACATTGTTTGCATATGACGAATTGTTCGACAGTAGAGAAATTCGCACGACGAATATTCAATGAACGGAAATCCTCTCAATTAACAAAATCACCTCAGATGGAAAGACATTTCCAATAACAAGCCTTTCATAATAAAGGGGCATGTCGTGGTGTCCAACTGATCTTGGGGTAGTCGATTCAAGTTTCAAGGAATCTATCAAAAGTGTCGTATATCTAGGGGCAGATCTCCATCTGAGTCACTTGGGGCATTAAACATGAATTCCAGCAAAGGGTCACGAATGATCAAGCAAACATCTTTCTGGCAGTGCTACAACACTTACTATTATGCACAATGACAATTCTCTGCACCCTGTGAACGCGGACATAGTCGAAAAATACTACGCATGAAAAAAGACCCACTAGGTTGACTGGCCTAGGAAAAAATAACGGCATCCCGGCGAACCAAAAGAGTTCGGGAAAAAATTAGGGATATATAAATAAAAATGTACACTCGGCAAGTCTAAAACCTAAAAAGGCGGCTTGAATAAAAAAGGGTATCCCGGTGGACTGAAAATCTGAAAGGACAATCTAGGCAAAAGTTAGGGATTAAAGAGTATGAGTATGTTATGTCATCTCGTCACTTGTCTGTCAGTAGAGCACTTAACACCCTGATCAGCATTCACCAAGGGCTCTAAAAGTTGAGGTATGTTCAAGTCTCCACGGACCCCCACAAAGCCAATTCCATGAGATTATCTCCACAAAGTAATCTTCACGAAATCATACATTCCCCACAATTTCCCAGGAAGATCGCTCCGGCGAATAAAGGAGTATGTTCTTCTTCCTCGAAATATCACCAACCTATAGAGTTTTAATCAATACAATTCATGGAGTTTCTCTTCCCCAGCTGAGCTTGGTCCTCCAAGGTTTTAAAACCCCCTTCAGACTTTTTCTCTCCAGCAGAGTTCATTTCCTTAACAATGTTGTTTCCTCAGCAAGAGTACTTCTCCATCAATACGGTTTATTTCCCCAAATAGTTTATCATCTTATAGATACAATGTAGATACAATCAAGACACAAATTAATTTTGGCACTCATTCCAAATTTCTCTTCCAGATACAGTTTAGATACGATCCAGATATGGATCTCATTCTGATACTCATTCAGTACATCTTTCAGATATGGTTCAGATACAATCCATATGTGGATATTATTCTAATGCCCATTCAATACATCTTCAGATACAATCAAGGCATGTATTTATTCTGACACACCCCAACTTGAGTGTGCTTCTATCAAAAATCACTGGCAAATCCCTCTCTCCAGTGAAGTCGTCAATATCTCCAGAGAGTTGCTATAGAACCTGGAAACTGGACCAGATGTCAGTCAACTTTATCCTACCCAAGCGAGACAAAAGTTTATCCATCTCTTATATTCCCAGTCAGGGTATAAACTCCCCAGTAGAGAAATAAACAACAACATTTTTAAACGCTTCTCCCCAAGCAGGAATTAACACTCTCCAACAGAGTTTCCTCAAGCAAAAAGCAAGAATTCAATGTTCCCCAGTGGATTTTCCTCAAACAAGAAAGCAGGAGTCCCCATCGGAAACAATCCCCAGAAGATTGAAGATACACATACTCTTCATCCCCAGCAACAATTAGGGATTTATTTTCCCCAGTTCAACGACACTGCAAAGAACAACAGATACATTCACATATTTCAATCATACATCATTTTACAAATGTCATAGCCTATACATACAAATACATATAGCACAGTCTCATTTATTTTGAAAACATCACTACCCAATGCATTTCATGCATCATGACATTGCATATAACTAACTCTTTACGTTTTCAGGAAGGATCCACAGAAGAATATCATCAATGGTTTTCAACAGTTCTAGATTAATCCCTGAAACCAGACAGGGCGACTATCTATGAACAACTGATTAGAGATCAATTCTCGAAACAAGACGGGGCGACTATCTACTAGACCAGGTTAAGAGATTCATTCCTGAAACCAGATAGGGCAACTATCTTAACAACCAACAAAAGCATGGTTCCAGATTAATTCCCGAAACAAGACGAGGCAGCTATCTGAGGTAACAGCTCAAATTACTGTGAAGCCAGGATTTCAACCAGATAATAGTTTAAGTTGATGCGAATCCTGGAATACGACCAGATAACACTTAACTTCTTCAATTACTTTGAATCCTGGATTTCGACAAGATAATAGTTTAAGTTGTTGCAAAGCCTAGAATATGATCAGATAACAGTTAACTTCTTCAATTACTATGAAGCCTGGATTTCGACCAGATAACAATTTAAGTTGCTACGAAGCCTGGAATCTGACCAGATAGTAGTTCACTTCTTCAATTACTATGAAGCCTAGATTTTGACCAAATAACAGTTTAAGTTAGTGCAATGCTTGGAATTCAACCAGATAGTAGTTCACTTCTTCAATTACTATGAAGCCTGGATTTCGACCAGATAACAGTTTAAGTTGCAGCAAAGCCTGGAATACAACCAGATAACAGTTCACTTCTTCAATTACTATGAAGCTTGGATTTTGACCAGATAACAGCTTAAGTTACTGCAGAGCCTGGAATCCGACCAGATAGTAGTTCACTTCTTCAATTACTGTGAAGCCTGGATTTCGACCAGATAACAGCTTAAGTTTTTGCGAAGCCAGGAATATGACCAAATAGTAGTTCACTTCTTAAATTACTGTGAAGCCTGGATTTTAACCAGATAATAGTTTAAGTTGTTGCGAAGCCTAGAATATGACCAGATAATAGTTAAATTCTTCAATTACTATGAAGCCTGGATTTCGACCAGATAACAGTTTAAGTTGTTGTGAAGCCTCGAATATGACTAGATAACAGTTAACTTCTTCAATTACTATGAAGCTTGGATTTCGACAGGATAACAATTTAAGTTGCTAGGAAGCCTGGAATCCAACCGGATAGTAATTCACTTCTTCAATTACTCTGAAGCCTGGATTTCGACTAGATAACAGTTTAAGTTGCTGTGAAGCTTGGAATACGACCAAATAGCAGTTAAGTTCTTCAATTACTATGAAGCCTGGATTTCGACCAGATAACAGTTTAAGTTGCTGTGAAGCCTGGAATATGACCGAATAACAGTTAACTTCTTCAATTACTATGAAGCCTGGATTTAGATCAGATAACAATTTAAGTTGCTACGAAGCCCGGAATCCAACCAAAAAGTAGTTCGCTTCTTCAATTATTGTGAAGCCTGGATTTCGACTAGATAACAATTTAAGTTGTTGTGAAGCCTATAATACGACCAGATAATAGTTAACTTCTTCAATTACTATGAAGCCTGAATTTTGAACAGATAACAGTTTAAGTTGCTGCAAAGCCTGGAATCCGACCAGATAATTGTTAACTTCTTCAATTATTGTGAAGCCTGGATTTCGACCAGATGACAGTTTAAGTTGCTGCGAAGCATGGAATACGAACAGATAACAGTTAACTTATTCAATTACTGTGAAGCCTGGATTTCAATCAGCTAACAAATTAAGTTGCTGCGAAGCCTGGAATACGACCAGATAACAGTTAACTTCTTCAATTACTATGAAACTTGGATTTCGACTGGATAACCGTTTAAGTTTCTAGGAAGCTTGGAATCCGACCAGATAGTAATTCACTTCTTCAATTACCCTGAAGATTGGATTTCAACTAGATAACAGTTTAAGTTGCTGCGAAGCCTGGAATACGACCAGATAGCAGTTAACTTCTTCAATTACTATGAAGCCTGGATTTCGACCAGATAATAGTTTAAGTTGCTGCGAAGCCTGGAATACGATCGGATAACAGTTAACTTCTTCAATTACTATGAAGCCTGGATTTCAACCAGATAACATTTTAAGTTACTACGAAGTCTGGAATCCAACCAAATAGTAGTTCGCTTCTTCAATTACTGTGAAGCCTGGATTTCGACCAGATAACAATTTAAGTTACTGCGAAGCCTAGAATACGACCAGATAATAGTTAACTTCTTCAATTAATGTGAAGCCTGGATTTCGACCAGATAACAATTTAAGTTGATGCGAAGCCTGGAATATGACCAGATAACAGTTAACTTATTCAATTACTTTGAAGCCTGGATTTCGACCAGATAACAATTGAAGTTACTGTGAAGCCTGGAATACGACCAGATAACAATTAACTTATCCAATTACTTTGAAGCCTGGATTTCAACCAGATAACAGTTGAAGTTGTTGCGAAGCCTGAAATACGACCAGATTATAGTTAACTTCTTCAATTATTGTGAAGCCTGGATTTCAACCAGATGACATTTTAAGTTTCTACGAAGTCTGGAATCCGACCAGATAGTAGTTCACTTCAACTAAGTTATTGTGAATCCTAGAATACGACCAGATAATAATTTAACTTCATTTTCGGCGAAGCCTGGAATCCGACCAGATGACAGATTAATTTCAGTAAGTCGTTGTGAAGCCTGGAATCCGACCAGATAGAAATCAATTTCATCCTTTCGTCTAAGTCACTGCGAAGCCTAGATTTCAACTAGATAACAGTTTGACCTTAAGAAAATTACTGCGAATCCTAGAAACCGACCAGATAACAATTAATTTCATATACCCCAGTAAGTCACTGTGAAGCCTGGAATACGACCAGATAACAGTCAACTTCATTATCCTTAGCAAGTCATTGTGAAGCCTGGATTTCGACCAGATAACGACTAACTTTCATCTCCCCAGTCAAGCGATAACTCCCAATAGAGTAATGGACAACTATAGCTCCTAGACTCTATTCCCCAAACTACATTCCCCAGCGGAGTCGACCTCAAACAATAGGAACGGGAATCCCCATAAAGAGACCTCTTAGGAAGTCAGCATCTACCTTGGATGGAATCTATAAGCCCATCTCTGAGGAATCTCTGTTATCTTCTCTAAATGTCATATGTAAGCCCATTCCCGATATCATCAACCATCGGTGTTACTTCGTGTATATGTGAGTACAAATTTCTGGGCATTCTAGTGTTCAATCATCTTCCACCTTCAGATTATGAAAGGCAGACAAGCCAATCTAAATCCTCAGATTTAAGAAGATTGAACAGGGGCAGCTGTTGTACCCCAAAATTTTCCCTCCCAGTTTTACTCAGGACATGCTCATTGAGGTCTTCAATTGCTCAAGGTTGACCAAGAATTGATCAGACAAATTATTCTCCTAAGCAATGAACCTCCAACTAGGGTTTCACTTTTCACAAAGAATTTTGGGTTGAAAAGACCTCAAGTGATTTCCATGGTCCCTAATATGTCTCCAAGAATGTCCATGACAAGTTGCATGCCTTGCACTACAAGCTTGCTCAGTCAATTGCTTAAGTGTTTGAAAATCAAATGTATTAGTTAAAAAGTCAACTATGATCAAGATACAGTCAAACTTCAATATTTTTGGTCAAAATCAACATTATAAAGTGATATCCATAATTTGATCAAGGGTTGATCATGATTCCTCAAGAAATGCTCTCAAATCCTCAAGAATCAAAATTGCTAAATTAGGGTTTCTATAGGAGAAGTCAACTGGATTTTGACTAGGCATAACTTTCACATACTTCATCCATTTTCCCAAAAAAAACTCATTTTGAATAGAATCCAATTCCCTACCACTTCTCTTTTATACTCGAGTTCAAGAAATGCCCCATTTGAAAGATACAAGCTCATACATTACAAGTCATTTTTAGAAAGTCAACAAAAGACACTTTTTGCCAAGACCTTTTACTTAAAGATAAAATTTTCAAATTCGAAATTGATCAAAAGAGGGATTGAATTAGACATCTTGAGCTTTACAAAAAGTTAGAGACCATCATCATTGAATAAAAATTGAGCAAGTTATGGTTTGCACAAGTTGGGAAATTTTCAAAGGAAATGCATGAAATCTCAATTGAGCAAATTTGTGATTTTAAGTTATTAGGCCTAACTTTTTGGAATTAAAATATGTTCATGATGTTTCCAAGGACCTCTAAATCTATTCATGTATTTTTTGTTTTGATTTTTATTTATTTGAAATTTCATTCATTTAAATATGAATTAAATCAAATAAAATACAAATAATAATGGGCCATGACATTTGGGTTTTATTTGATCTATTAAAAGGCCCATATTTTCGTGCAAGATACTTCCAAAGGGACCAGGTTCATTCAAGTGACCAAAGAGGCAAAGATATTACAAATATGGACATATTTCAATGTGTTTTATCCTTGACTCCAAGGCCATGAATGAATTGATTCTTTACCATGTTTGTTCACTCCTATCTTCCCTATATAAATACACACCAATGCAAGCCAAGAGGAGCACAAAATTCCTCTTCAAAAAGCTCTCCAAAATCCTTCTCAAAATTCTCAAAAAAAATCAAAAAGTTGCAAAATCTGTAACTTCACTTCCAGGCGCTATCAACCCAAAAAAAAAATCATCAACCCTATCCTAAGTTTCCCAGGAGTCCTCCAGAGCCCAGGTTCAAGCCTTACACATCACAGATCCTCTTCATAACCATCCTACGGTTTTTGGTACAATTTTGAATCTCAAATCCTCTAAATTATGTAATTTAAATCAGTTTTATGCATGCATTCATATTACTATTGATATTTTGAGTAGATCTAACGTGTTACATGCGAGCTTAGGTACTTGAATCCAATAACACCATTCTTAGGCTACTCCTCTTCCAGGTTCTGGGTTTGACCCAGGCAGGAAACAAATTTTTATTTTTTCTAACCTTTGTTTTGCAGATCCCACAGGCGCTTGGGCCCTCTTATCATTGGGCCTGGGGTTTCTGTTTACTCTCACCCCTAACTATTTTAGCAGTACCTGGGCCCTTTTGCTGATAGGCCTGATACTTCTTTGCAGGCCCATTTCAATTTTCTTTATTTTATTTTAATTAACATTTCTGTTTTAATAAATTTTATTTCATTACAACATTAAAATAAAAAAATCATAAAAATATTAGGTTAGTCTTTTTTTAAATTAAATTAACTTGGTAAACTAATTAAATAAAAACTTTAACTTTTTATTTAATTTAAAAATAAATAGACCTAGGATTTGATTCATTTAATTTCTTTTATTCATAACAAAAATACAAAAAACTTAGAATTAATTTCTTTTTAAATTTCAATTTTATTTAATAATTAACATTTTTTATTTAGATCTAGATTATTTAATTAATTATCAATTAATCATTTTCTTACATAAAACAAAAACAAACAAGAAGATCTCCTTTCACTTAGGTTTTAGACGTCTTTTCCATTTCGCGCGCGTTTGATATTTCTACTTTATTTTCATATTAATGTACTTGCTTATGGGATGTAATAGAATTAAACTAGGACTTTACATTTACTGCTTTTATTTCCCCCATTTTTGGACTTGTAATAATCTCCCTCCCCGAAGCCTTGTAATAGTTTAGGATTTACACTTCCTAACTTTAAATTCCCGCACACTATTAACTGTATAGATGCATGACTAATAGGATTGTATTGCAAGAACATAAAAATCAAACGCTAGAAAACCTAACACAAGAAAAAAAATAACTGAATACAATGCACTCTCACATTTGCACCTCTAGGATATTCCTACTTTGGTGCCTTCAGATAAACAGTTACGACTCTCGAAACGTGAGAGACTTTAGTGGCTACCCTCCAGTATAAAGATAAAAAATGACGCTTTCGACGTTGCCTCAGTATGATCTTAAAACCCTAGGGTAGTTACTAAAGTATCTTGCTCAGTTGCCTTTATGACTGTAAGGTCGACCCTTCGAATGTCCCTCAAACATCCGACGATAGGGCTACCTACTCACTAATAGTAGGATAACACTGTCTAAAGGAAAAGAGGAAAAGAACAACCCTTTCGAGTATAGTAGATAGTTCTTAGATGCTTACTCAAAACAAAACAAACTTTTACACATACACAAAACTTCTTTCAAAAACATTTTCAAAACACTTTGTATACTTTCTCTACCAATCCGAGAAACATTATAAAGTTCATTGTACCAAGGCGCTTTCTTCAAAATACTTTTCAAACACACAAAGCACAAGGTATTTTTCAAATGAGCTAAGCATATAAGAGCCCGTAGATAAACTACGGATGGAAAGTGTGCTAACACCTTCCCTTTCCATATTCTATCCCCCTTACTCAGAAAACTCTCTAAAGGTCTTTTTTCTGTTCTTTTCACCCTTTCCTTTGTTGGATAAAAGAAAAGTCGGTGGTGACTCTTGCTTACCGCAACATTTGCGAATACAAACGCAAAACCAGTACAACAGTCATTTTTCCCACCGTATTACAATCATCGATGTGCAGTGGTCGGAGATCATCGAACAAATAATCCTGCATAAGATATAAGTCTCGATGGAACAAAAATATATCACTAGTCTCATGTACCGAGACACCTTCAGAAGCTTGCACAAGTTCATAAGATGAATTAGTAATAACAAGAAATGATAACCGAAGTCAAACATTCACATTACAACTTAAATTGAAATTAAATCATGAAGAAACAACTTTCGAACAAGTATCGGAACCATAAAACAAAGTTCCGGGAAGCAACTCTTTATGTCATGAAAGGATCAAAAAGTCGAATTAAAATCAACTAAAATAAACACCAATATCAAAGATCCATTCAATCAAAGTAAATCATGCATTAAGCACAAGTTAAATCACATTCCATGCGCATTTTGAGAATCCGAACAACATTGCATTAATTCATGAAGCGCTCAAAATGTCGACTTAAAAATCAACAAAACTCATCAAGAATAGGCAACAATTATCAAGTGAAAGCTAAACATGCATCGAGTAACAACTAAAACAAAAATTTTACAACTATTTGTTAATTCTAGGCAGCATTGTTCCATGTATCGAGGTCCACCAAAAATCGATCAGAAATTAACATTTAACGCGCAAAAACATCCAACATCAATACTTGGAACATTACTCGAAATTCATAAATAAATTGCAAGCATTAAATCACTACCGGTTTCCAAACATCAAAACAAAAATTATTCACGCGTTGATATAAAAAATTAACTCGAAAATAATCATCAACTCATGAAATTCAACAATTATCAACAATTATCGAATCAGAATCCATCTTCGACGCATAAAATCAACAATAAAAAACAATTATCGCATCGATGTTCATGAGATTTAATCAATTAAAAAAATGTTTATCTGATTCCACAATTGTCCATAATGATTCAACTCATGCAAGATTCATAAATAAGCACTTAATTCAAAACCAACTAATCAATTAAGCACTAAAATCAAGAAAGCTTCAAGAATTCAAGAAACAATTATCGACAATGAAATCAGAGAAGTTAATTGGAAATGAAATTAGAGGGAGAAGTCCGATCAGAATTTTGACGGAACAACAGCGAGATATGCGGTGTCCGGATATCTGAGGCGCGACAGTCACGCGGTGGTTTAGCGAGGGTTGATCAGTCGTCGGATCGAAACTTTGGGAGAGAGAGCTTGAGAGCTTTTGGTTCTTGAGAGTGATTTTGTGTATAATGAGCCAAAAGTCCTTTTGAATTAAATTAAAATCTTTATATAATGAAGTCTTAAGACTTATTTGGCAAATGAAATTGAAAAAATAAATTTTGGAGTCAAATTCCATTGTTTTTGGGATGTACAGATTTTTCCTCATATTTTCATGTTCGATCTAAGAAACGAGCCACAAACCATAACTTTTGGAGCATAATTTGAATCTGACTCTTGATGCAAAAACGTAGATGACGAAATTTACAATGTCGTGCCGCGAGAATCGTTACGATACGGTAAATATCGAGAGAGTTATGATTTTTACAATACCGAGAAATTTGGAGACAGAAAACTCTCTGTTTCGGGTTGGGCAACTTTTGTGTCATATTTCAGAGTTCAACTTTAGAAACAAGCTATAAACCGAAGTCTTCTGATCATAATCCGAACTCGGACCCTGAAGAAAATTTGTATCTAATAAAATTTATGATATCGTGCCGAAATAATCATCCTGAAATGTTAAAAATCAAGGGAAGTTATGATTTTTGCAATATTGAGAAACAGTTGACCACAAATCTGTTAGAACATAGTTTGATTCTACAACACTCATAAGAGTTTTGATGATAACAAACACAAAGAACAAATATGCACTCTAAATTTGTGTTCTATGTTGTACATAAGTTCTGACGGAACTGCATCAGAAGTTAAGCTTCAAAGGTATTCAAGTTGAGTACGCAGACTGTTATCAGAGTGTTCTGATGTATGAAGATCAGAATTTATGCTAAAGAGAAAGACATCTTTGTTTTGAACGGAAGTCTAACGTGCAAACATAATATTATGTTTCTGACTTCCCAAGATCAGAAGCAAAGCAGCAAGCAAGTTCCTTATGTTCTGAAGCGTTACTTTTTCATCAAGGCAGTATCATTTACAACGGCTACAATCAGACAAGGATCTTCTCATTATGGAAAGTGTATTAAGTGCTAATTATCATGTTTCCATTTGCACAGATTGCCACGCCTATATAAACAAGCTCAAAGGCTAAATCGCTCATGATTTTACACAACTGCTTCAAACAATCTTTCAATGTTGCAAAATTATATTCATACTATACTCCAAAATCGTGTAATACATCACAGTTTGTGATACCGTTTTTGTAAGAAAAAACATATAGTACATAGTGAATTTCTTCTTTTGACTAGTGGATTTCCTTGAGATAAACTGGGTTGTGGTTGTACTCAAGAAGACTTTGGCAGTTGTCAAAGAAGAATTATAATCAGTTTGATTAATGAATTAAGTCCTCGTTGGAGAGAGGCGAAATCACCTTGGCGGGTGGACTGGAGTAGTTTGAGATCAAGCGAACCAGGATAAAAATAATCGTGTCTATTGCTTTTCATTTTTAAGTTTCAATTCAACCCCCCTTATTGTGTTTTTCACTTCTTCAATTGGCATCAGAGCGCCTGGTTATAAGTTCATACACTTAACCATGTCAGTACAAGATCCAAGCTTAAGAAAAGTCTCATGGCAACATGGGATGATTCAGATACTTCTGACGCAGACAGAGTCAGATGATGAAAGAGCAAACATTACTCTTGTGGAAAATGTGACAGAAGACAGCGAAGCATCTGGACCAGACTCAGAATCAGACACAAAATAGGTATTTCTTGACTTTACTGTTAATTTTACCAAAGCTGAACTAGAAGAAAGTCCGAGTGAAATTCTGGAAAGGTATCAGCAGCTCAGAGTCAAATTCAAGAACCTGAAAACGGATCTTGTTTGACTCTGAAGAAACTGAGAGTCTTAGATTAGAAAATTCTAATTTAAAAGAAAAGATTTCAAAACTAGAAAATGATTTACAAAACTCTCAGAAGGAAATAATCTCAAAGGCTCCCAGTAATGCCGATAAGATCATAAAAGAATATGATTAAAGCTTTCAGAAGTTTCTGGCTAAAAACATAGATAGAAGCAAGATGGCTTCAATGATCTATGGAGTTAGCAAAAATGGCAGAAAAGGAATAGGATACTAAGGTAAAGTATCCCCACCTAATAAATTCATGGACTTAGTAGTTAAACGCACACCATTAAAATCTTACTTCACCTATGGGCACACACATGATCTGAAATACACTAGTAATGATTATTCTTCCAAACCAAAATTCAAGCAGAATTTTGGTAAAAATAACAAACCAGGACCAAAAAAGATATGGGTACCTAAGGACAAAATTATATATGTAGCAGATGTCTTTAGAAGCAAGGCTAAAACACCAGTCATGGTACCTGGACTCTGGATTCTCTCGACACACGACGAGAAGAAAGCATATTTTCCAAAGCCTGGAACTTAAACCTGGAGGCTACGTGGGTTTTGGAGGCAATCAAAGAGGGAAGATCATTGGCTCTGGAACAGTAGGTAATGGTATCCTTTCTTCTATTAATAATGTGATGTTAGTTGATGGATTAATGCATAACCTGTTATCCATAAGTCAATTAAGTGATAACGGTTATGATATAATATTTAATCAAAATTCATGCAAAGCTGTTAGTCAGAAAGATGGAACTATCATATTTAATGGAAAGAGGAAAAACAACATTTATAAGATAAAACTTTTTGAACTAAAGAGTCAGAATGTAAAATGCCTTCTTTCTGTTAACAACGAGAAATGGGTCTGACACAGAAGATTGGGGCATGTTAGTATGAGAAGAATATCTCAGATTAACAAACTCAATCTGGTCAGAGGACTTCCTAATCTGAAGTTCAGCTGCGATGCTTTGTGTGAAGCATGTCAGAAAGTAAAATTTGCAAAACCTGCTGTTAAAGCTAAAAATGTTGTTTCTACCTCTAGGCCATTAGAACTTCTGCATATAGATTTATTTGGACCAGTGAAAACTGTGTCAGTTAGTGGTAAGAAGTATGGGTTAGTGATCGTAGATGACTATAGCAGATGGACATGGGTAAAGTTCTTAAGACACAAGGACGATTCACATTTTGTGTTCGTTGATTTTTGTAACCAAGTTCAGAATGAAAAGGATCTTAGAATTGTCAAAGTCAGAAGTGATCATGGTGGAGAATTTGAAAACAAAAAATTTGAAATATTTTTTAATGAAAAATGCATTTCTCATGATTTATCTTGTCGTAGAACTCCCCAATAAAATGGAGTTATAGAACGAAAGAACTGAACATTGCAAGAAATGGCCAGAACCATGATCAATGAGACTAACATTGCTAAGATCTTCTGGGCAGAAGCAATTAACACAACATGTTACATTCAGAATAGAATCTCTATAAGACCTATTCTAGAAAAGACTCCATATGAATTATGGAAGAACAGAAAGCCCAACATTTCTTATTTCCATCCTTTTGGATGTACCTACTGTATTCTTAACACTAAAGAACATCTGAACAAGTTTGACTTTAAAGCACAGAAGTGTATTATGTTAGGATACTCTGAATGCTCAAGAGGATCAAGAATATACAATACAGAAACACAGATTGTGGATGAGTCAATCAGTGTTAGATTTGATGATAAGCTTGACCCTCAAAAGTCAAAGCACAATGAATCTTTTGCAGATATAGAAGTTGAATTCACAGGTGCTGAAGGCAACTCATCAGAAGTTCCCAACAAAGACTCTCCAACAACATCAGAAGGAATTGTCACAAGCACTTATGCACCTTCTATTGAATAACTCCAGAAAAGGTTATCCAGAAGCAACATAACTCACCTTGAAGATAAGATTCTGGGAAAGAAGGATGATCCAATCAGAACAAGATCAACATTCAGAAATTCTGAAGAATCCCTCATGGGATTGGTATCTCTGATTGAACCAACAACAATTGATAAAGCTCTTCTGGACAATAACTAGATTTTGGTAATGCAAGAAGAGTTAAATTAATTCACCATAAATGACGTATGGGATCTGGTTCCCAATCCTAAAGGATTCAACGTCATTGGAACAAAGTGGGTGTTCAAAAATAAACTGAATGAACAAGGATAAGTCATCAGAAACAAGGCACGACTGGTTGCACAAGGTTATAGTCAGCAAGGGGGGATAGACTATACAGAAACCTTTTCTCCAGTCGCTAGGTTAGAATCTATCAGACTCTTAATCTCTTTTGCTGTAAATAATGGCATCACTCTGTATTAGATGGATGTCAAAAGTGAATTCTTAAATGGTTACATTGATGAAGAGGTATATGTGCACTAACCCCCTGGGTTTGAAAATTCCAAACACCCAAAATATTTTTTCAAACTAAAGAAGTCACTTTATGGTCTGAAACAAGATCCCAGAGCTTGGTATGAAAGACTAAGTAACTTCCTGTTAGAAAAGGAATTCACCAGAGGGTAAGTGGATACAAACTTGTTCTATAAGAAATTTAAGAATGACATTTTAGTTTGTCAGATTTATGTAGATGATATTATATTTGGATCTACTAAACCTTATCTGGGAAGAGAATTTTCTTAGTGTATGCGGGCAGAGTTTGAGATGAGCTTGATAGGAGAACTTAAATTCTTTTTGGGCATTCAGATCAATCATACTCCAGAAGGAACTTACATTCACCAGAGCAAATACGTCAGGGAACTTCTGAAGAAATTTGATCTCTTAGAATGTAAGCCATCAAATACTCCAATGCATCCCACGTGCATTTTGGAAAAGGAAGAGGTAAGTAAAAAGGTAGAGCAGAATATCTACAGAGGTATGATTGGTTCTCTCCTTTATCTGACAGCTTCAAGGCCTGCCATTTTATACAATGTTTGTTTATGTGCTAGATTCCAATCAGATCCTAGAGAATCTAACTTAACAACAGTTACGTGAATTTTCAAGTATCTGAAAGGTACTGCTAACCTGGGTTTGTTTTATAGAAAAACCAATGAATACAGTTTAGTAGGATATTGTGATGCTGATTTTGTTGGAGACAGAGTTGAACGAAAAAGTACTTCTTGAAGCTTCCAGTTTCTGGGAGACAATATGATCTCATGGACTAGCAAGAGGCAGTCCACAATTGCGTTACCAACAACAGAAGCTAAATACATTGCAGCTGCTGGATGCAGTACACATATGCTCTAGATGAAAAGTCAGCTTGAAGACTTCAACATATTTGAGAGTAACATCCCTATTTACTGTTGTTGTACCCCAAAATTTTCCCTCTCATTTCTCAAAGGATCACCCTGGACCCTCAGGTTTGCTTCCATCCAATTCCAAGCCTTGTATTACAAATTTTTCAAGAAATTCATTCACAAGGGCAAAATGGTCATTTGCACACTGAAAAGTCAAACTTTGACTTTTGGATCAAAATCAAGTTTCAAGAGTCATATTTCATCAAGACATGTTGAGATATGAAATTTTTTTCATATAAAAAGTCAAAAGTCAAAGTTACTTTGGAAAAGTCAAAATTCTAAATACTTAGATTTTTTTCTAAGTGTTTAAGAAATATGATAAGCTCAGAAATTTTGATCAGATTATCACCATGATGCAAGCTGATTCTGGATTAACTTCTAACACCAGAGTTATGGACTCAAACAAGATCTGAAATACAGCAAAATAGAACATCGCCTAAGAATGTTGGGATTTCAAGTTATAACTCCTCAAAGACATGTCATTGAAACTAAAACACTCAGCAAATTCTGGACACTTCCAAGACAGAGTTTGGTCGGAACTTCTGGGCCAGTTTTCACAAAGATTCAGCCAGAGTTTGCAAGAGAAATTCAAAGAAGGTTTAAAAGGCGTGTTGCAAGCTTCCTGGAAAGTATGAGAGCCCCTTCAGAACATGTTGGCGCAAGGAGATACAAAGATCAAAAGTTGGATGTCTATTCTAAGTTACACTGAAGTTGAACTTCTGATCCAAAATTTAGCAATGATACAGAATCTCACATTGCAGGACTTCTGGTTTGATCAATCTCATCATCATTTAATGCTCACAACCACTTTTGGGTCTTTGTTCAAAGGATTTCCCCACGTGTGGCATAGAGGTACCATCATTGTCTTGGAAAAACAAACTTTTGTACAAGATTGTGCTGGGCCCATATGTTGCTTTTTCCTTTGAGGTTACTGTTGTACCCCAAAATTTGCCCTCCCATATTCTTCAAGATTTGGCAAGATCAAGCTTCAAAATCTCTCAAGGGTTGCACAGTCCAATTGCCTCCTAACACAGTCAAAATTAGGGTTTTGGTTCTGGCAAAGAAATTGAGGTTTCCAAGGGTCCAATCAAGTCCCATATGCCTATATACATTGTCAAGCATCCATATGTCAAGTTTCAAGACTCACAACATCAAATTGCACAGTTAAAAAGCCCTAATTGCTCCACAGTCAACTGTAGAGGCAAAATGGTCATTTGACAATCAAAAGTCATATTTTTTGGTCAACATCTTATTTTGAAGCCAAAATCATCATTTGATCAACTCTTGATCATGATTCCATAAGCATGGCTCAAAAAGTCTCAAGATGCAAAAGTTTCTATTTTTGGACAGTTGAAAAGTCAACTGCAAATTGACCAAGGCATAACTTCTTCATGGTTCATCAGAAAAATCCATCCAATTCTCATTTTGAATGGAATGACATTTCCTACAACTCATCTTCACACTCCAAGGCCAAGAAATGCTCTCACAAAAAGTTACCAATTTCAACATTATAGGTCATTTTCAAAAGTCAACAAAAAGGCACTTTAAGTCAAAGACCATAACTTGAGGTTGGTAAATCAAAATGACATGGAACCAAAGGCATTGGTTAGAGGACTTCAAGACCTTTCCAAAATGTCCAAGAACATGATCATAGCTTCAAAATTGAGAAAGATATGCATTGGAGAAGTTGGGAAATTTTTGGGAACTTTCAAAAGTCAACTTTGCCTAAAAAGCTTCAAATTTGCTAATGGGCCTCAAATTCTTTCTTGAATCATTACCCAAAGCCTATGCACGATCCATTAAGCTCAAAATAATTTATTTTCTTATTTTTAATTAATTAATTGAATTTATATTTATATTAATTCATTTAATTGATTTTAATTATAGGAAAATTAAAAAGATATGTTTTTGGATCTTTTGTGAAGCAAATCATATCAGGGCAAGCTGGAAAAAACCGTTTCTCAATCAAAAAAGGAAATTAATCCATAATTGGCAAGGGTTTCATTGAAAAAAGATTGGAAATTATGTGATGAAAAATCAAAGATTGCAAACATTAATTCATGGACTTTTGGGCCAAGGTTTTGACCTAAATTCGTTCACATACAAAGGCATAAGCTAACCCTATTCTGAAGGACACGTGAAAGCTGCTGAGACTCCATAATCACTTTGCAAAATTTCAATAAAAACTTGAAAACTGAAACCCTATTTGGAGTACAATTCAAGGTCTAAAATTCCTTCTAATACATTGCTGGACCTTCCAGGAGTCTATTAGCATCAAGAACCAGTCCAAACGCGCAAAGAATCGACGAACACGAGCCATACGGTTTGCCTTATTTTTCAAATCCGCATATCATGTTTCACGTGCTTTTAATCTGTTTTCTTGTTTGATTTACACTAATAGTGACCTTCTGAAGCGATTGGTACAGTTCAATTGAATTAACGTTGCCTGAATCAAAATTCACCATGGACGAAACCTAGGGTTTCTAAAGCTTCAAATTAGGGCTTTAGGCATAAGTAAAAATTGGATCACGTCATGACTATGGTTGAATTCGTCAAGGCCAGACGAATTCAACCAACCTATCGCGCCCTTTTTATATTGATTTCTCTTCTATTCGCTATTTTTCACAATTTCAGTTTGTGGGGGTTTAAAACCCCCGCTATCTTATTCATAGTTGCAGGTGAAACGAGGAAGAAAGCATGCGTGGCATTACATGATTGGGGAGTTCAAATTTTAGCGCGTTTTTTTTAATGTTTCAGCATAATTGGCTTTTTTCATATATTATAATTGTTGTCCACTCATATGACAAAGGCGCTTGGTAGCTCAGATGGTGGAGGACGTGTATTGCAAGCATTGGGACCTGGGTTCGATTCCCAGGTCCCCCCACATAATTCATAATTTTTGTCTTAACCCATTCCAATGCAGCTTTCATTCAATGGCCCATCATGCGCCCTCACGCCTAAGCCTGCCAAGTGGCTTCAAAGATCCATCTAATGGCCAGAAGGTGAATTCCATGGTGTACCCCAGTCAGACAGCATGTGCATGATTCTTGAAAGTCAACGAGGCCTTGTCTTAATGGGCCATTATTCCTCAAACAAACCTCCACTTTGGGCCTGACACCCCCCTTGGTTTGCTTTATTTTCTTTATTTTCTTTCCTTTTCTTTTAATTCCTTTTAATTAATTATTATTATTATTTCACCTCAAATTAATTTTCCTAATAAAAATCAGAAACTAAAAATTGTAATATTTTTAATTATTTATTAATTTCACCACTAACCTATTTTTTGTAAATAAATGTCAACAATTAACTTTAGTTTAATTTAGGTTTGAAATTTAATCCTTTTTCTTAATAAATAAAAAATACATAGAATTAGTTTTTTTTGACATTTTTATCTTTTTCTTAATCAATTATTTTTATTAATTATTTTTATCATTATTGATTATTATTATTATTTTGTAAATAAACATGTAAATTAATTAATTAGCTTAAATTAGGTTAACTTTAATATTTTCTTAATAATTAAAAATTATTTAGAATTAGGGTTTCCTTTTAATTTTAATTTTCTTTATTTTCATAAATATAAAAACATAAAAAACACACTTTCTTTTCTTTAATTAAATAATTAATTAGGCTTTAATTTAATTTAATTTCAAGCAAAGGGTCAAAACCCTCGGACGTTCATTTGAATTCTTGCCGCGCATTATTTTATTTTGATTATTATGTAACTGTTCAAGGATGTAATAGTAATTAGGTTTATCGCTTTTCTTTTACTTTCCGCATTTTTATCAAAAACGGGTCTTTGTATTTTGGCGATGTATAGACCCGCGCCTTGTAATAGCGTAGCTTTTATATTTACGTCCTTTAATTTTCCGCACTCCTAACTGCTAAACTTGCATGAAAGAATGTATGATAACTAAAAACAACTCGTAGCTCACAATGCCATGATCAAAGATAAAACATAACATGAAAACAACACACAATACACACACCACTTCTAGGGTACGTCTCACTCGTTGCCTTCGAAACGTGGTCGTCAAGTATAGGACGTTTTAGCGGTCGCTCTTATGTCCATGATCCAGTTGCCTCGAAATAGTTGCCTCGAAACGGTTTCCTCGGATTAAAAAGGATCTAGGACATTAGGGTAGCTTCTAAGGTGTCCTACTGTTGCTTCGGTGACCACACTGTCCCTACAATCGAATTGACCCGAACACCTCCAACGGTGGTGCTACCTACCTCTCGATGGTGGGATGGCACTACCTTAAGGACTTTTACACAGCCTAATTCCTTAGGGTAGGTAGATGACTCATGGATACTTGCTCTCTTCAAAAACAAATCAAAAATCTTTTCACACTACACTTTCAAAAGCTTCCAAAACAAATTTTTCATACACTCTTGAGGACAGATACAAGAGTTACTTAGAAATTTTTCAAACGAAACTTTTTCAAAACCCACAAACACTTGAAAAGCAAACCATTTTTGAAAACATAAGAGCAAGTATCTAAGAGCCCATGGATAACCATGGATAGAAAGGGTGCTAACACCTTCCCTTTCTATAAATCTACCTCCCGAATCGAGAAACAATCTCATAAGGAATTTTGCTGTGCTTTTGTCCTGTCCATGTTGGAGAAAATAAAAGACGGTGGCGACTCTTGCTTCCGCGACATTTCGCGAACCAGCTTTAAACAGTTAGTTCTCATTTCCACCGATCACAGTTACCTATCCTTAATTCCTGCTTACAACTCCAGCTTAGGCGCTGCTAAAGCTTCTAACCACCATAATTGCTTCAAGAACAAGGCAGCATCCTAGCATGTGATAGTTGTACTCTCAAAGCTACAAGATCTTTGCCTATAAATTGAAAGCCATCGGCAACTGTAAGGAGGTCAAAAATTGGAGAAATAAAAAGCCTTGAACCCCTGCTAAAATTCTAAGAGTCCAAAACTGCAAATACAAAATACAAAACTTGTTAGCTTTTGATTCTTGCATTCAAACTCCATTATTCCTTAAGTGTTTCTTGACCAAAAATAGCCATACAGTTTTTGATATACATTTAGAAACCATCCTAATTTCCGTGTTCAGACTGTGACATACCCTCCAGCAATATCCACTTCAAAGAAGTCAGAACTTTGCTCTTTGGCTGTTCCAGAATTTTCCAGCCATTCAAAAGTTTCTAGCCTACTGGGCACGTGGGAAGTTGGTCAGAACATCACAAGCGGTCAGAGCCAGACTCCAACTCACAGAACATTTTCCAGCTGCAAGGTAAGCTTCTGCTGACTCTCGTCATATTACTTAGGCATTGTTAGACTTGCATGTTCAAAATACAATGTAGATATCCTGATTCTGATGTTGTACATATTCTGAGATTTCATGTATTTTCCTGCCTAAGAAGGGAGAAATTCAGTTCAGAACTTTTTTTTTGTAGAAATTAGGACTCAAAATTAGGATTAAAAAATTCATGCTTGCTTCTGATTTATAGTTCTGATATCTCTTGTTTCTGAAACATTATGAAACCTGCCATAACTGTTATATGTGCATCTTCTGTTTTGTTGAGAAATGACTAAGTTGTAGATGTTCTGACTAGCATGGAGAGGGAGACGAATTTCTACCAGTGGCTTTAGAACTTCTGAAGTCTTATTTGTTCCCGGTGGACCCAGAACTTCTGACTTTATCTATTTCTACTAATATGATTTCTGTTTTTTGCAACATGTCAGAGTCAGAACTTCTGATCTCTTTTAATTCAGCAATGCGCTGATTCTATTTTCTTTTTCCTTACTATTTTTGCTATCACTTCTATTTTCGCTAATAAAAAAAACACCAAAACATTTTACATTTTATATACTTTATTTTATTTCTTAAAACAAAAAGATCAAAAATATTTTCTTAAACAAAACGTATTTCTTTTCTTAAACAAAACAAGTCTATTTCACATTTTCTTGTACATTCTTATCCATTCAATATGTTTGTAATAGTAACTTAGGATTTAATTTTTTTTGCAATCCCCATTTGTAAATCTGTACACCCCATCCCCCTAATGATTGTAATAGCGTAGGATATTTACTTTCCGCACTTTTTATTTCTTTCATATGTTGATAATATTTACGGTGTGTATGGCAAGACATGAAATCAATGAATATATCACCCTAATCAAGACAAAAATGCATGCAATCAAACACACCTTGCACATATGTGCACCTTAGGGTAATCTCACTTGTTGCCTATCGGAAAAATAGTCATGTCCCTCGAACATAAGAATTTTAGCAAAGACCCTCAATAAAAGATCGTAGTCCCTCGATGACCCTCGATGTTGCCTTTGGTAAATGATCTAGTCCCTAAACAACATTGCTAAAACATCCATAGGTTGCCTTCTATGACTATACGATGACCCACGCCTGTCCCTTCACATCCAACGATGGGGCTTCTCACCAAAGCAATGGTAAGATAGGATCACCTAAATGAGGAGGAAAAGGAAATCTAAGAACTTTTGAGTAGGTAGATTCGCTCCTAGTTGCTCGCTCGCTCACAACAAAAGCATTTTATACACTAACACACTCATTTGGAAACATTTTCAAAAAGATCAACACTTTGTATACATTCTTACGAACGAGAATCATTTCAAAGTTTTCCTAAATGATGGAATCTTTACAAAATACTTTCAAAAACCACATAAAGCACAATTTCAAACAAAAGCAAGCGATCTAGCAAGTAACTAAGAGCCCATGGATAACCATGGATAAAAAAGGTGCTAATACCTTCCCTTTTCATAATCTACCCCCCTAACTAAAGAAATAATCTCAAAGGTCTTTCCTGTGCTTTTTTACCTTTCCTTTTGGATAAAAGAAAAGTCAGTGGCGACTCTTGCTAATCGCAACATTTTCGATAAAACGTAAAACCTTCAAGTCAGTTCTCCCACCGTACTACAGAACTGGCGACTCTTTTGGGGAGAATTATAAAAGTGGGGTTACCTTAGGGATAGATCACATTTACTTGCTTACATTGTTTGACTTATATGCTTTACATTATGGTTCATTGTTTGGGTTTGAATCCTCTATCCGGATTTGGGATTCATTATAGGTAAGTAGCAATACATTATGGAAACTGTGTGGGGTATACCGATATGGTATAAGAAATAACTACGTTAGTGCGACATATTTGTGGGTACCAGTAGCCTTTGAGTTAATCAAAGAGAATATGGGGCCGCTGAGTGATGTCTGTAGCGGTGAAAATCGGAGATCAAGCTATTAATTAACTTGACTCACAAATAGCAAGAGTCGCCACCACGCTTTATTATTTCCAAGGGAAAAGGGAAAATAGCGAAATAAAACCCTAAAATATGCAATGTAAAATAATACTTAAAAGTAATGAAAATACAATGTGTTTTTGAAAGAGATCTAAAGTTCGGGGGTTGATTATGCAATGGGAAGGTATTAGCACCCAATGCATCTATAGTATCCTATAGGAACCTTTTGAAATATCTATTTATTAAAATTGTTTGTTTGATTAAAATGGTTTGTTTGGCTAAAAAAATGGGTGTGGACGAGATTTTGAAGATACGACGACCTAATGTCGAAGTTTTGACTTAAAAGGTGTGAGTTTGAAAATTGAGTTTTTTGTGTTAATGAATTAAAAAAAATTAAAAGCAAAATATTTTTATGTCTTTTTATGTTAATATAAAAAATGATGAAAAGGAAAATAAATGAAAATAGAACCAGCGTGCTGCTGTAGGCAAAACAGCAAGGATCAGAAGTTCTGAAGCCAAGCGCGTGGTGATTCAGAAGGAAGCGTCAGAAGTTCTGGATTGATACACTCTGAGGTCCTACAAGACACGTTAGAGGGAAAAAACAGAAGTTCTAGGTGGTATTCAGAGAGTGGGCCACAAGTCAGAAGTCTTGTATTACACTAAAACAGTGAGCAAACGTCAGCAGTTCAGTGCGTTATCAGCATGTAAAAAATCAGAAACTCTGATGTGTTTGAAAACAGCGAATGGAAACATCAGAAGTTCTGTGTATTTGACATATAAAGAGAACCCATAAGTTCTGTGCTGTGTTAGAATAGTGAGTGAATCATCAAAAGTTCTGTATGTGCTTAAAGCTGTGAGTGAACATCAGAAGTTCTATGCCATATTCAGTTCTTATTAAACAGCAAATCAGAAGGATAACAACACAACAGCTTTAGAAGTTCTATTCCTAAATCTGAGTCTAGCCCTAATCAAGAAGTTCTGATCCACCGTTTTTTTATTTAAACAATGATATGTACAACATTAATACTATGGTATTTACATGTTAATGATGTTCAGAATGAAAAAACAAACAAAGTTAGAAGGACTTACCTTGAACCTGGAGCGTGCTGGGAGCTTTGAGTTGCAACCTTTGGATGTTCTGGAATCAGCAAGAGCAACAGAAGAGGAAGTGACAAGCTCTTTGATTCAAAAGGAAGAACAAAAGTCTGGTTTTCTGTTTGGGATTTCTGGATTTTTTTATGAAGGTTTCAACTTCCTTTTCTCTCCCTTTTTACCAATCTCTCTTCCAAAAAAACCAGCCAGCAATCTCTCTTTTTTAATAAAAAAACCCAACCAGCCTCTCTTCCCAATAAAACCAACCCCTTGAACGTGTGATGGATCAAAGTATTTATAGAGGGGTTTGTTGTGGTTTTGGGGTGGAAACAAATGGGATTCAAACCTTTTTGGTATACTGTTCCAATGCTTTTTGATCGCAGTTTCCGTATGCTAATTTGATGCAAGTATGGGGTTTGAGAAAGTACAGGCGTGGACTGGGTCAGCAGCTAACTGCAGCACTGTACTTGTAGCAGGGTAGTAGGTTACTTAAATGAGGTTTTGGAATTTAGTGATTTTCTGATCACAGAAGATCAGAAGCGTAACCTCTATATGCTTAAGAGTCACGTTCTGATGGAAGATTATGTTCTGAACCACATTTGCAACTTCTGACTGCACTTGCATGGAAGCTGAAGAGCCATGTCCTGAACCAAATTTGCAACTTCTGACTGCACTTGTTGAAGATCCATTTTCTAATTGAAGGCTATGTTCTGAACCAAATTTGCAAATTCTGACTGCACTTGTTGAAGAGCCATATTCTGATTGAAGGCTATGTTCTGAACCAAATTTGTAACTTCTGACTGCACTTGCATGGAGGGTGGCTCAGAAGTTCTGAAGTAACTTCTGACTCCTGATTTTTGATGAACCAATCTCATGTCTTGATGAAATAAAATTTTTGCAACTTGATTTGATCTGAAAGTCAAAGTTTGACTTTTCAGTTTGCTTTTGACCATTTTTCCCTTGCGGATGACTTTCTTGAAAAATTGCAGTTCAAGGCTTGGAATTGGATGGAAGCAAACTTGAGGATCCAGGGTGATTCCTTGAGAAATGAGAGGGAAAATTTTGGGGTACAACATTATGCAGTTTGTTGCAGCTTGCCTTGCTTGCAGTTTGTTGCAGCTTGCCTTGCTTGCCTGTCCTTAATTTAGACCTATCTCTGCACATGAAATAAAAAAACACACACTTCGTGCTTGATTAGAAGTTAGTGATACATAGGCTAAGAATGTTCAAAATACTTGACAATTTCTGCATAGTCAATGCTCGAAGGTGAGAAGTTAAAATCGATCGTACTTCGTGACCTTGACTTTTGTATAAAATGGAAATAATAAAAATGGGATCTTAGGTCAAAAATTGGGGTATGACAATGTCATGAAGCACTAATGAACTTTTAGAACCTTTACTTGACCAGCTTGGCCTTTAGGACATAGTGAGATGATCGACTTTGGTGCAGTACGAAGTTGGTAGATACTCGATACTACACTTATTGAGGTTTGGTTTCTTGGGATATTTCGGTCGCCATTAAAGAGGCTTGTGCTGAAACAATGACCAAGGAAACAAACCAGTGATATTGAGCTCCTTAGAACCCGGTTACTATTACTAGGACAGGTTGAGCCAACTAAACTTCAAGAGGGTACTTACCTATAAAACTCCATGCAAGCCTAAACCTAGGAACTTGTTTGTTTTGTTTGTATATACATACTTGTACATAACATCATGAACATCATAACATCATACACATTCACTAACCATTTCAAGGATTTTGGGATTCATCTTTGTTCTTGTTTTGTAGTATATGGATTCTCTTCGCAGAAAAACTATTCAAGTCAACCTTGTAAGGATCCCTCTACAACTTAAGGATCTAGCTTCAAGGATTCCTGAAAACTCTCCATTCACTGAGATACATGGTCGCCTACTCAACTTAGTCACCTCCGACACAGATGAGGACATGATAAAGGTGCTCTTTCAGTTCTTTGATCCTTTGCATCATTGCTTCACATTTCCCGACTATCAACTTGTGCCTACTTTGGAATAATTCTCCCGACTCTTGAGGATTCCCATTCTCAATCAACTACCTTTCAACGGTACGGAAAGAGATCCAAATCTAGAAGAGATTGCCCAAGCTCTACACTTGCACTCATCTGATGTCACAACTCATTAGGAAACAAGGAGTGGTGTCAAGGGTTTCCTAGCAAAGTTCTTGTTTGAGAAAGCCCAAAACTGTTGGAATTCCTTGGATTTGCAAGCCTTTGAGGAAATTGTGGCTCTCCTCATCTATGGGATGGTTTTGTTTCCAAATCCTGACCAACTCATAGATATGAACACCGTCAAAATCTTCATATCCCACAACTCGGTGCCTACATTGCTAGGGGATATCCTACACTCTTTTCACACTCGCACAATGAGAAAAAGAGGTGTCCTTATGTGTTGCACTCCTCTCTTGGCAAGATGGTTTATTTCGCATCTTCCCCAATCTGTATTAAAGAATGAGCAAGGTTCAAGGTGGTCACAAAGGTTGATGACGCTCAAACTTCAGACATTCATTGGTGCTCCCGATCCATAGAGAATGTTACTATTGACGATCGTTGTGGAGATTTTCCTAATGTCCCGTTACTTGGAATTAGGGGAGGTATCACCTACAACCCCTTCTTATCCTTAAGACAATTTGGTTATGCCCGAAGGGATGGCCCGCACGAGATGCTGATTCAAGGTTTGGTATTTGACTACAACAACGACGATCAAGGTGTTTGCCAGAGATTTATTCGAGCTTGGAGGATGTTAAACAAGATAGATAGAAATACTCAGGGGCACAAGAATTACATCCCTCTTGAGCCTTACCTCAAATGGGTATGAACTCGTGCTCAGAGTCTTATGATGCCTTACCCCTCCATTCTCCCGGTAATCATAGAGCTTGTCATGGAAGGAGATGTTCCATACACTATCCTACATCATGACATGCCCACCTCTCTTGAGACCTACAAAGGGATTGGATACAACTCAAGGGGGAGCAAGATACTTTCGAAGCCCAATTCTATGCAAGCGAGAAGAAGGTTTTGGAACTCACTAGGCTACTTCATGAGGAGTAGACTCTGAATGCTTACATTGCACCAAAGAGGATGCGTACTACCTTTCTATCTTAGAGTTTCTTGTATTTGTTTTTCCCAAGAAGGAATTGATGTACTCGAGCTTTAATCTATTAATATAACGTGTGATTACTTTTTGTCTAAAACAAATTTGAATCTTAAGATCCTTGAAATCATTGCATACGCATTTATCATTCATCATATCATAAGCAGGTTTCTTGCAACAAGTCTCCTCATCTCTCTACTGTTTATTTCAGTAAGATGGATCTCGAGCAAACAGTGAAAGACCTCCAAGCTCAGAATGCACAGTTTCAACAGTTGTTCTTAACTCTAGCCAAAGGACAAGAAGAGTTGAAGACCTTGCTGGTTGAAGAGAAGAAAAAGAAGACGAAGAAGATAACCGGAATTCTGAACATTGGAAGAAGATTCCAAGGGCAGACAAGAAGGGCCTTAGACTTTTCTACAACATCTGGTGAGAAAGACAGCCAAGATGGGAAGGGCAAAGAAATAGTTGTTCAGTCTAATTCAGAAGAGGAAGAGGAAGAAGAAGACTATTCTTAAGAACAAACCCTTCAGCCGACGATAAGTATAAATATCTAGAAGAGCGGTTGAATGCAATGGAAATCCAAAAAGTGTCTAGCTTGGACTTTGAGGAATTGGGTTTAGTATCGGGGATTGTCATTCCTACCAAATTCAAAGCACCTGTCTTCGCCAAATATGACGGAGTCTCATGCCCTAAAATGCATCTCCGGTCCTATGTGAGGAAAATCCAGCCCCATACCGCTGACAAAGATTTATGGGTACACTTCTTCCAAGACAGTCTGTTTGGAACTCAACTTGATTGGTTTTATCATTTAGAAAGAGACAATGTTCATAACTGGGAAGATCTTGCTGCAGCCTTTTACAAACAATACCAATACAACGCTGATCTTGCGCCTACCCGTACTCAACTCCATAGTATGGCCATGGTTTCAAATGAAGGCTTCAAGGACTATGCGCAAAAATGGAGAGATTTGGCCGGAAGAGTTCAACCTCCTATATTTGAAAGAGAATTAGTAGACATGTTTTTTAGTACCTTGTCTGGTCCCTTCTTCAATCACTTAATTGGGAGTTCATCGGTGGGTTTTACTGAATTGATATTGACCAGAGAAAGGGTAGAAGCCGGGATAAAAAGTGGAAAGATTAAAAAAGATGCATCCTCTGCTATGGAGGCCATCCTGATACTCATTCAGATTCAGCTTTCAGATACAAATCAGATACGCTCCAGATATGGATGCCATCCTGATACTCATTCAGATTCAGCTTTCAGATACAGTTTAGATACGCTCCAGATACGGATGCCATCCTGATACTCATTCAGATTCAGCTTTCAGATACAGTTCAGATAAGCTCCAGATACGGATGCCATCCTGACACTCATTCAGATTTAGCTTTCAGATACAGTTCAGATACGCTCCAGATATGGATGCCATCCTGATACTCATTCAGATTCAGCTTTTGGATACAATTCAGATACGCTCTAGATACGGATGCCATCCTGATACTCGTTCAGATTCAGCTTTCAGATACAGTTCAGATACGCTCCAGATACGGATGCCATCCTGACACTCATTCAAATTCATCTTTTAGATACAGTTCAGATACTCTCCAGATACGGATGCCATCCTAATACTCATTCAGATTTAGCTTTCAGATACAGTTCTGATACGCTCCAGATATGGATGCTTTCCTGATACTCATTAGATTCAGCTTTCAGATACAGTTCAGATACGCTCCAGATACAGATGCCATCCTGATACTCATTTGGATTCAGCTTTCATATACAGTTCAGATACGCTCTAGATATGGATGCCATCCTGATACTCATTTAGATTCAACTTTCAGATACAGTTCAAATACGCTCCAGATACGGATGCCATCCTGACACTCATTCAGATTCAGCTTTCAGATACAATTCAGATACGCTCCAGATACAGATGCCATCCTGACACTCATTCAGATTCAACTTTCAAATACAGTTCATATACGCTCCAGATACGGATGCCATCTTGATACTCATTCGGATTTAGCTTTCAAATACAGTTCAGATACGCTCCAGATATGGATGCCATCTTGATACTCATTCAGATTCAGCTTTCAGATACAATTCAGATACGCTCCAGATATGGATGCCATCCTGATACTCATTCTGATTCAGCTTTCAGATACAGTTCAAATACACTCCAGACATGAATGCCATCATGATACTCATTCAGTACCTTTCAGATACGAGTCAGATACAATCCATTTATTGATATTATTCTGCCTATATCTAACAACTCTCCATCGTCTCCCCAAATGGCATCTTTAAGCCCATTCCCTATATAATCGACTAACACATCTTCGAGTGCAAATTTCTGGGCACTCTAGTGTTCAATCACCTTCCACCTTCAAATCACAAATGGCAGATTCGCCAATCTAACTCCTCAGGTTTAAGAAGATTGAACAAGGGGTTGTTGTTGTACCCCAAAATTTGCCTTCTTATTTCTCAAAGGATCACCCTGGACCCTCAGGTTTGCTTCCATCCAATTCCAAACCTTGAATTACAAATTTTTCAAGAAAGTCATTCACAAGGGCAAAATGGTCATTTGCACACTAAAAAGTGAAACTTTGACTTTGGGATCAAAATCAAGTTTCAAGAGTCATATTTCATCAAGACATGTTGAGATATGAAATTTGTTTCATCTAGAAATTCAAAAGTCAAAGTTACTTTGGAAAAGTCAAAATTCTAAATACTTAGATTTTTTCTAAGTGTTTAAGAAATATGATAAGCTCAGAACTTCTGATCAGATTATCACCATGATGCAAGCTGATTCTGGATTAACTTCTAACACCAGAGTTATGGACTCAAACAAGATCTGAAACACAGCAGAACAGAATATCACCTAAGAATGTTGGAATTTCAAGTTATAACTCCTCAAAGACATGTCATTGAAACTAAAATACTCAGCAAATTCTGGACACTTCCAAGACAGAGTTTGGTCAGAACTTCTGGGCCATTTTTCACAAAGATTCAGCCAGAGTTTGCAAGAGCAATTCAAAGAAGGTTTACAAGGCATGTTGCAAGCTTCTTGGAAAGTCTGAGAGCCTCTTCAGAACATGTTGGAGCAAGGAGATACAAAGATCAGAAGTTGGATGTCTATTCTAAGTGATGATGAAGCTGAACTGATCCAGAATTAAGCAATGATGCAGAATCTCACGATGCAGGCTTTCTGGTTTGATCAATCTCATCATCATTTAATGCTCACAACCACTTTTGGGTCTTTGTTCAAAGGATTTCCCCACGTGTGGCATAGAGGTACCATCACTGTCTTGGAAAAGCAAACTTTTGTACATGATTGTGTTGGGCCCATACGTTGCTTTTGCTTTTAAGGTTACATTTCCTTAATTCCTGCTTACAACTCCAGCTTAGGCGCTGCTAAAGATGCTAACCACCATACTTGGACATTTTGGAAAGCCCTTGAAGTCCTCTAACCAATGCCTTTGGTCCCATGTCATTTGAATTTACCAATCTCAAGTTATGGCCTTTGACTCAAAGTGTACTTTTGTTGACTTTTGAAAGTGACCTATAATGTCAAAATTGGTAACTTCTTGTGAGAGCATTTCTTGAACTTGGAGTGTGAAGATGGATTTTAGGACATTGCATCCTCTTCAAAATGAGCATTGGATGGGATTTTTCTGATAAACCATGAAAAAGTTATGCCCTGGTCAAAGTACAGTTAACTTTTCCGCTGTCCAAAAATAGTAACTTTTTGCATCTTGATGATTTTTGAGCTATTCTTGTGGAATCATGATCAAGGCTTGATCAAATGATGATTGTGGACTCAAAATAAAATGTTGACCAAAAATTCTGACCTTTGACTGCAAAATGACCATTTTGCCCTTGTAGTTGACTATAGATCAAATGGAGCTTTTGACTGTGCAAATTGGCTTTGTGAATCTTGAAACTTGGCATGTAGGTGCTTGAGAATGTATATAGGCCTATGAGACTTGATTGAACCATTGAGAACCTCAAATTCCTTGAAAGAACCAAAACCCTAATTTCAGCTGTCTTAGGAGTGATTTGACTGTACAACCCTTGAGCCATTTTGAGCAATTTGAAGATCATCCTTGACATATCTTGAGGAATATGGGAGGGAAAATTTTGGGGTACAACAGTTTCCCCTGTTCAATCTTCTTAAACCCGAGGATGTAGATTGGCTTGTGTGCCTTTCGTGATCCGAAGGTGGAAGATGATTGAACACTAAAGTGCCCAGAAATTTGCACTCGCATGGTGTAGTATCAGCAATGTGACGTCGGGAATGGGATTACAGATGCCATTTGGAGATTGTTGGTAGGAGGATGGGCTTATAGATTCCATCTGGAAATGTGACAGAATCTTGTCGGGGATGGGCTTATAGATGCCATCTGGAAATGTAATGGGTAGTTGCGGAGATGGGCTTAAAGATGCCATCCAGGGGTGTCGATCACATAAGAGATTCCTTAGAGAGAACCTGCATACCTGTAGTTTGTAGAATTGTAACTTTGTAAATTGAAAGAAGGAACCTGTGTAGGGTTTCCTGATGATGAGGTCGTATAAAATTGCACCTGAAAGAGAGAAGGAACCGGTGTAGGGTTGCTTCATGATGGTCAAGTAGATAGTTGTCCTGTCTGGTTTCAGGTATTAATCTCTCACCTGAGAAAGAAAGATAGTTTCCTGGCCTGTTACAAGTGTTAATCTTCAATCTCTTCATGTAGATAACTTTCCTGGCTAGTTACAGGTATAGATCTACAATCAATAGTCCACAGATATTTCCTGGCCTGTTACAAGTGTTGATCTGGAACTTAAGAAGGTTGGTCGACGAGATAGTTGTCCTGTCTGGTTTTAGGTATTAATCTCTGACCTGAGAAATAAAGATAGTCTTCCTGGCTTGCTACAGGTATTGATCTTCAATCTCTTCATGTAGATAACTTTCATGTCTGGTTTCAGGTATAGATCTATAATCAGTCGTCCACAGATATTTCCTGGCTAGTTACAGGTGTTGATCTGGAACTTAAGAAAGGTTGGTCGATGAGATAGTTGTCCTGTCTGGTTTCAGGTATTAATCTCTAACCTGAGAAAGAAAGATAGTCTTCCTGGCCTGCTACAGGTATTGATCTTCAATCTCTTCATGTAGATAACTTTCCTGTCTGGTTTCAGGTATAGATCTACAATTAGTCGTCCACAGATATTTCATGGCTAGTTACAAGTGTTGATCTGGAACTTAAGAGGGTTGATGGGTTTGGTCATAGAAAAATCTTTAGGAATCAATTTAACTGATTTTGTCCGGCTTCAGAAAAATCTTTAGGAATCGATTTAACTGGTTTTGTCTCCATTGACTGGTTTTGCCTCAGAAAAATCTTTAGGAATCGATTTAACTGATTTTGACAAGGTCTTGGAATATCTTCAACTGGATCGGCATCAGAAAAATCTTTAGGAATCGACTTAACTGGACCAGAGAAGGCCTTTGACTGGATCGGCATCAGAAAAATCTTTAGGAATCGACTTAACTGGACCAGACAAGGTCTTGGAATATCTTCAACTGGATCGATATCAAAAAAATCTTTACGAATCGATTTAACTGGACCAGAGAAGGCCTTTTGATATGGCTGAGAATTTAACTGCATCCTTCCTGAAAGGTAAAGGTCAGTCATATGCAATGCATGATATGGATCAAGCAATGATGTTCTCAACATAAATGAGATTGTATGGTATGATGCGTATATGCATGTATCATGATGTATGGAAATGTGACGTTTTAGTTGGGGAAAAATAAATCTCGGAGCTGCTGGAGAATAGTGTTGAGTTCTTTATTTCCGCCGGGGATGATGAACGAAGATGGTTGCAAGAATAAACCTGTAGGAGAAGATAACTCCGTTGGGGAATAACCCTGGTGAAGAGATTACTCTGTGGGGAATTACTCTGTGGGAAGAGATGCTTTGCTGGGATTTCAACGATAACTCCGCTAGGGATTCCGTTGATAAGCTCTGTTGGGGATTTTGATGATGAACTCCGCTGGGGATAGAAGGAACTTCGCTGAGGATGATCTTTCAGTTGCAACTTGCTGAGGATAACCCAGTTAGACTCTGGTGGGGATAACCTCTGAATATGGCTGGGGAGATACATTTGTATTCTGCAGGGGACAAGCTTCCAGAATATACTGGGGAAGATAATTCAACTCTGGCGGGAAAGCTTTTTTAGACTGCGCTAGGGAAATGGCTCCACTTGGGGTATTTGGATTCTGCCGGGGAACATTCTTATATTCTGTCGAGGAATATTAAGATTGTCGGGGATGCTCGCTAAGGAATATTTGTATACTCCGCTGGGGAATATTAAGACCTTCTGGGAATACCAAGCCTTTTCGGGACTGACGGTAGACTAACTCTGCTTGGGGGAGAGTATTGCTGATTCGTCCATGGTTGCAGGTCTCAGTGGGGAGAGCTTCCATTATTGTCTTACTATGCGGGAGTGAAGGTATCTTGGTCATACTCTTCAACTGAATCTACCTTGTACCTGGAGGACAGAGCAGCTTGTATAGTTCGGACAATTCTTATTGCCCCAGTTTCTGCAGGAGAAGAAGGCCTATGAGGTGCTTGATAACTGCCGATTGACAAATTTTCTTCTGGTAGGCAAGTGACGAGATGACGGGACATAGTCGTACGCTTTTATCCCTAATTTTTTTCCTGGACCGCCCTTTCGGGTTTTCAGTCCATCGGGATACCCCTTTTTGCCCAAGCCGCCTTTTCAGGTTTTCGACTTGCTGGGTGTACAGATTTTTCATTTTCGTCCCTTATTTTTGCCCGAATCCCTTTTGGTTCACCGGGAAGCCCTTATTTTTTCCTAGGCCAGTCGACCTAGCGGGTCTTTGATTATGCGTAGTATTTATTGACTATGTCCATGCTCTCAGGATGTAGGGAGGTTGTCACTGCTGTGATCGGTGGAAATAGAACTGACTGTTTGTTAATGCTGGTTCACGAAATGTCGCGGTAAGCAAGAGTCGCCACCGTATTTTATTTAATCCAACAAGGAAAGGACAAAAGCACAGCAAAATTCCTTTTCGAGATGTTTCTCGGGTTCGGGAGGTAGATTATAGAAAGGGAAGGTGTTAGCACCCTTTCTATCCGTGGTTATCCACGGGCTCTTAGGTACTTGCTCACTATGTTTTCAAAAAGTTTTGCTTTTCTTCTGTTTGTTGGTTTTGAAATAGTTTTGTTTGAAAACTTCGATTTAACTCTTGTATTTGTCCTCAAGAGTGTATGAAGGTGTCACTTCCGGTAGTATTGTGTTGTCGTATCACCAGAAGATGTTTGATTATGCAAGATTCGTTGCTGGAATTCATGTCCAATGCACCAATTGATTCAGATGGAGATTTGCCCCTGGCTATTTGGCATCTTGAGAGATTCCTTGAATCTTGACTTGACTGCCCCAGATGATGGACGATGATCATGCCATGCCCCTTGATTGGAAGTGCTTTTGTTCACTAGATATTCTTCGTGCGAACTTCTATGTTGTTTGAACAAATAGTAATATGCAAACAATGTTATTTTAAGAATGCAAAGCTTATGTCTGTTTTGAAGTTTTTGAAAATGCAGTTTTCAATAAAACAAGTGAATTTTTTTGCAAAATGTGATGTCAACTCAGGATTTTACAGCAATCCCTACAGGAGTCAGGATACCTTTTGTAACAGTATGCTTTCGAACTAACCCACGCTTCAGCTAGGACTTTTTAAGGGTTATAACGTGGCCTGGTTCACGGTTTTAAGAAACAAAGGATAAAGGCTCAAATTTTATTTGTACCCACCCGTTCTGCGTGATGTTCTTCAATCCTAAACTCAGCTAATCGTGCGTTAGATCTTGTTTGAGTCTTTGCTCTGATATACCAGTGATGGTGCGGATACTGATAGTTTATTTTGAATAGGCAGTCATTTCTTTTTGCTGAGGGTTTGTAGGGCCTCTTTCTTTTCGATTTTATTATCCCTGTCTTTTGCCTGAACTGTTTCTTTTGTGATTACAGTCAGCGGGATGCCCCAGTTTTGTAAGTCTCCTTCATAGGTTTTGACTTATCGGGCTTTTGTTTCTGAGAGATAATGACTGCATGTCCTTACGATTATAGGGAACCATCACTGTCTTTTGTTTCGGAAGGACTTCTTCGATGCCATTCATTGTGCACCTGGATCAACTGAGAGAACTACCCTGCCCCAGGTTATAATTAAGGGTTTTAATTTTTGTGAATAGAAAAACTCCAACTTCTTTGGCTCAAAGGGGTTGACTAGGGATTATCTTCCTTATAACTCCACTGTTTAGGATTTGAAACAATGCTTGTACCTCATCAGCGGGGTCCGTTCAAAAGCATACTGTAAAGATCGTGGTATCGTTTTAGTCATCCTCCCTCAAAAGGTTTAGAATTTTTTAATCGAGAGTTGAACATCACAAAAAATGAAAGCAATTTGAATATAGTGGATACGAATGGATTGATTCAAAACAGACATATGCGATGCATTGATAAAGTAATAAAGTTTGACATGAATAAATGTTTGAACAATCAAAATAAAATTACAAATTGAAAATTCCAATGAACAAGAATTCTTCTCGTCTCAGGACTTGTCACCTCAAATGGGGAACCTTGGAGGGATAGTAGAAGAACTCAGCCTGACCATCTTGTGCAAACTCCAATGCTCCTTCATCAATCAGGTTTTGGATTTTGTACCTCAACTTCCAACAGTCGTCAGTATCATGCCCCAGACTGTTAGAATGGTATGCACACCTTGCATCAGGATTATAGTTGGGTGAAGAAGTCTTAGGATTCTGGTGAGGTCCTACCAACGTCACCAGATTCAAATTCAACAGGTGTTGCAAAGCTTGGGACAGCGGCATGTTGAGCTTGGTAAACGGCCTCAGAGTAACCCGTTGCTTATGGCAAGGTTGTTGTTGGACCTGTGAGGTAGTGGCAACCTGGAGAGGTCCATTCTTCATCAAACCAAACCTTTGACTCCTCGGAAGTTGATTAATGACTTGATCCTCAGCCTTGACTATTTTCTTCATACTGTTGTATCTGTCTTGATGAAGCTGGTTGATCACGGTTCTCAACTCTTCTTGCTCCCGAGCTAAGCCTTGGATAAGAGTCATCTGCCCCAGCATTTGGGTTCTCATTGCATCTACCTCAGCTTGCAGATGTTTCAGCCATTCGTCCTTACTGTCTTCAGGACTCTTCTTGACCAAATTCCCCATGAGGAGTGTTCTCAACTCTTCCTGCCCCTTGGATAGGCTTAGGAAGATTTCCCTGAACTGAGTCTCTTGAGTATGCAGATCCTGGTTGTCTTGTTGGAAAGCCATTACTGAAATAAACAGCGAGAACATGAGAGACCTGTAAAGAGTGACCTGTTATGCAATGATATGTATGATATATGTATGCAATGTTTTCAAGGATCTCGCGGGGTAAACAGGAAACTGTTAGAATCTGAATCTGGTAGCTTGGTTGAAGGAACTTCATGTTGCTGAGAGTCCTTCTTCAAGAGTCAAGCTCACCATATCGAGTGGGTCATAGCCCCTGACTCAAGTTATCGTGCTTGGATTTCTAGACAACCTTGGCTAGAGGAAAATAAATCCCCTTTGCGCCTTGTTTGACGTCTGACTCATCATGACCTGCATCACAAACCCTTGAGATCCTTGAAATGGTTAAGGAAATGCTATGGTATGATGTTATGATGTCATGGTAAAGGCACACCACAAGTATTCACAAAAGGCAAACATGGTAAAGGCACACAAGTCACACAAAAGAGCCCTTAGAGTTCAGGCTGGCATGAAGTTTAGGTACTACCCTCTTTCAGTTTTAGTTGGTTAAGACCTGTCCTAAAAATAATAATCGGGTTCTAGAGGATCTCAATATCATTGACTACCCTCAATCGGTCATAATTCCAGTTTGGCAACCTTTTCTTGCAGCCGAAACCATCGCGAGAGTTTAGTCTCAATGAGTGTAGCATACTGCTACTGTTCTATGGCCAAGTTGGTTAATTTAAGGTTCTAAGGTCAGTTAGTGCTTAATGACTCCTTAGAAGACCCATATTCTCCTCGTTCCAACACAAGGGATATCGGTACATACCAAGGTGTCACACCAACGTAGCTACTGCTTCATCCGTGTCGGTCTACGCCGGACAGATCCCTCACAGTTTATTGCTACTTACCTAAAAAGGGTACCCCCAGATCCGGGTTAGGATCTATAAAACTCCGATACAAGCCCACAAAGTTTAAAGCATACAAAGCATACAATTGAAAACACAAGTGATCTAATCCTAAGGTACACCTCACTTTTAAACATCCCCAGCAGAGTCGCCAGCTCTGTGATCGATGGAAATAGAACTGACTGTTTTTTAATGCTGGTTCGTGAAATGTCGCGGTAAGCAAGAGTCGCCATCGTCTTTTATTTAATCCAACAAGGAAAGGACAAAAGCACAACAAAATTCCTTTTCGAGATGTTTCTCGGGTTCGGGAGGTAGATTATAGAAAGGGAAGGTGTTAGCACCCTTCCTATCCGTGGTTATCCACGGGCTCTTAGGTACTTGCTCACTATGTTTTCAAAAAGTTTTGCTTTTCTTGTGTTTGTGGGTTTTGAAAAAGTTTCGTTGGAAAACTTTGATTTAACTCTTGTATCTGTCCTCAAGAGTGTATGAAGTGTTTGTTTGAAAACTTTTGTTTGAAAAAAGTGTAAGTGCGAAAAGTATTTTTGTTTTGAAAGAGCAAGTACCTGAGAACCTCTACCTACTCAAAAGAAATTAAGCTGTGTAAATGTCCTTTAGATAGTACTATCCCACTATTGAGAAGTAGGTAGCACCGTCGTCAGAGTTTTTTCGGGTCAATTTGATTATAGGGACATGTGGTCACTAAAGCTATAGTAGAACGCCTTAGCGGTAACCTAATGTCCTAGATAATTTTTTATCCGAGGCAACCGTTTCGAGGCAACTTGATCTTTAGACAGGAGGGCGACCTCTAAAACACCCTATACTCAATGACCACGTCGAGGCAACCAAGTGAGGCGTACCCTAGGAGTGGCATGTGCGAGTGTGTCAGGTTTTAGTTATGTTATCTTTGTACATGTTATGGTGAGCTACGATTGATTTTAATTTAAGAGAAATCTTGACATGCATAGCCTAGTTAGCATACATCTAACAGTTAACGGTTGCGGAAAATAAAGCTAAACTATTACAAGGCGTCGGGTATTTACATCGCCAAAAACAAACCCTTGAAAAGTAAATTGCGGGAAATAAATAAAAGCGATAAAAGGTCCTAATTAAAGCTATTACATCCTTGGAACAAATACAATTATATGAATCAAAAATAATATGCGCGAGGGAAAAATTGAATCGGAGAGTCTTTAGGGTTTTGACCCTTTTTTGAGAAAGAAAGAGATTTTTTACTATTATTTTGAATTAAATGAAATTAAGCCTAGACTAATTAATTAATTAAATAAAAAGGATATTTTTTTGAGTTTTGAATATTTTAAGGAAATAAAAAAAAAGATTAAAATTGTCAAGAACCCTAATTCTACATTAATTTTAATTTATTGTGAAAAAGTTTAGAATTAACCTAATTAAAACTAAATTAATTATATTAGTATTTATTTACAAAATAACTAATTGAATTTAATAAATAATAATAAATAAAAAATATTATATTTATTTTTCTGATTTTATTATGAAAAAAATTAATTGGGTTAATTAAGTAATAATAGAAATAATTAATAGTAAAACAATTAAATGGAAAATACAAAAGAAGAAAAAAGGAATAACCCAGGGGGTGATGGGCCCAAGCGGAGGTGTATTTGGAAATCTGAAGCCCAATTGCTGCAAGCCTTTTTGACTTTTCTGGCTTGTCCACACGCGTGTTGACTAAGGACCATGATAGTCCTTCCATCTAGACCATTGGATTCGAGTGTGGAGACACCTGGCGCACTGATTTTTGAGGTGTATGGTGGACAACCTTTGGAATTCTGCATGTGAACATATAAAGAAAAATAGAATAAGTGTTTTGGGGGGACCTGGGATTCGAACCCAGGTCCCAACGTTTCCAGGCCAACGCACCAACCACTTAACCACCTGCACTTTTTTATTATCTGGATAATAGGCAATTATTATATGTGCAAACAACTCAATATGCTGTAAAATAAAAACAAACGCGTGCTTTTTCAAATTAACCAATCAGATGTCAACACCTCATCGTCTTCTTCGTTTGTCCTGCATAAATGATATCAAATAGCGAGGGTTTTTAACCTCCACTATCTAGCTGCACGAAAAATAGCGATTAGAAATCTAGCAAGCATAAATATTTCGCGATGGGTGGGTTATGTTCGTCTTGGCCACACGAGCTCAGTCATGCATCTCATGAGTCCTAATTTTGCCTGGTTTAGAAAGCCCTAATTGAAAGCTCAAGAACCCTAGAAATTTGATCATGGCATCTTTTGATTCAGGGCATTATAATTCAATTCAACCATTCCATTAGCTTCGTATGGTCTCTAACAACACAAATCAAACACAAAAGCATGTTAAATATGCATGAATTAAGAAATATGATTCTGAATAAAAAAGGCAAACCGTGAAACTGTGTGCAACGATTCTTTGAGCTTTGGTGCGTGAATTCAATTGCAAAACGTTCCTGACACTTCCTGCAATGTGTTTGAGTGAATAGAATGCCTTGAATTGGCCTAGGTTGCAAGAATAGGTTTTCACTTTTCTTGGAATTTCTTGAATTTGTTATGGCCTTTTCTGCAGCTTTCAATTGTCCCCTAGGTCAGGGTTTGCTTGCTTGCATATAAGGGAAACAAATTAGGTCTAAAAGCTGGGCCAATATCCATTGCATTGATGTTTAAATCTTTGATTGAAAATCAAATATTTTTTATTCTCATGATTGAACAATGTTGCCAAATTTGGATTTTTTTGTATCTTTGACTTGTGCATGAATTTGCCAGCATGTTTAGGTCATATTTGCTTCACAAAAAGATTTAAAAATCAAATCTTGTATTTTCTTATGATTTAAATTAATTAAATGGATTAATATTAATTAAAAATCCAATTAATCAATAAAAATAAGAAAATAAATCCAATTAATCTTGATGGGTCGTGCATAGGTCATGGATGAAGTTTCAAGAAGAGATTTGAGGCCCATTAGCAAAAATAAGGTGTTTTGAGCAAAATTGACTTTTGCAAATTCATAAAAATTTCCCAACTTCTCTAATGCACAACTTGCTCAATTTTGATCATATGACCATGTTCTTGGACATTTTGGAAATCCCTTGAAGTCCTCTAACCAATGCCTTTGGTCCCATGTCATTTGGATTTACCAATCTCAAGTTATGGCCTTTGACTCAAAGTGTACTTTTGTTGACTTTTGAAAGTGACCTATAATGTCAAAATTGGTAACTTCTTGTGAGAGCATTTCTTGAACTTGGAGTGTGAAGATGGATTTTAGGACATTGCATCCTCTTCAAAATGAGCATTGGATGGGATTTTTCAGATAAACCATGGAAAAGTTATACCTTGGTCAAAGTACAATTGACTTTTCCGCTGTCCAAAAATAGTAACTTTTTGCATCTTGATGATTTTTGAGCTATTCTTGTGGAATCATGATCAAGGCTTGATCAAATGATGATTGTGGACTCAAAATAAAATGTTTACCTAAAATTATGACCTTTTACTGCAAAATGACCATTTTGCCCTTGCAGTTGACTATAGATCAAATGGAGCTTTTGATTGTGCAAATTGGCACTGTGAATCTTGAAACTTGGCATGTAGGTGCTTGAGAATGTATATAGGCCTATGAGACTTGATTGAACCATTTAGAACCTCAAATTCCTTGAAAGAACCAAAACCCTAATTTCAGCTGTCTTAGGGGTGATTTGACTGTACAACCCTTGAGCCATTTTGAGCAATTTGAAGATCATCCTTGACATATCTTGAGGAATATGGGAGGGAAAATTTTGGGGTACAACACTACCCCATGGGCTCATGAGTTTATTTCCATTCCCTAGCCAATAAAAGCTTGAGAAGTTCAAACCTCACCATTGGATTGGTTTTGTAAGAAGTGGCATGGCAAGGTTGCTTTGGTTCATCACTTTTCAAGGTTATTAGATTTGACTCAGAAGTACAAGGGGTTGATTGAAGAAGTTGTCATGTTTGGACAAGGCCTTGTTCCTATTGGTCACAAGAGCATATTTATCTCAAAATTCAAGATATGGAAGTGGTTTTGGTGGCTAAGAGTTCTCATTATCATCCTTAACAACTTCTATTCACAAAGAAAGAATATTGGAACAAGAATTTTGTTCAAACTTGTCAAAGTTCCTCAAGGCATTCTCTTGATTTAGGAGCTAGGGTTTTGAACTTAAAAGGAGCATATATTGCTCACCTTTTGGTATTATTGAGTGATTCCAAAGACATCCTTCTCTTCAAGGGGTTATCAACAAATCACTTCAAAAGTTCCAAGGAGTTTTCATGTGGAAGAAACTTGGTGAAGAAGAAAGATTACAAGTCATCATGATGAATCCACAATTTTACATAAGTAACTTCAATTGATCATAACTTGGTTAATTTTCATCACCTTGAGTACATTCTTTTTCCATAACGATCTTGAAGATGTCAACTTTATGCCTTCTTTTATGTGAAAAGTGGGAAAATGGATGGAGGTTGCCTTAAATATGTAAAAGATTATAGGTCATTTCATGATTTTTGGCCAACTTCAATAAGTCATAACTTGCTCAATTTTTGGAGGATTTGAGTGGTTCAAGTTTCAAAATTTCATTCAAGAGGTCTACTTCATTCCATATTTTTTGGTCAAGAGCAAATGCTAAGTGGAAGTTCATGTTTGGATGCAAAATATTATAGGTCATTTTTAAAAAAGAATTTGAAATATTTCTAAGTATGGAAAGTCAACCCTTTTTCTTCAACTTTGACTCAACACAACTTTCAGCTCAAGCATCCATTTGATTCCATTCTTTTTCAAATGCAAATATTGTAACCTCATCTTTCTAAAGCATCAAGAATCATGCCATAAGACCCCTTGAGTTGGAAATGCCATGGATTTGAATTTGGTAACTTGAAACTGAATTTTCCATAAAGTCAGAATTTTGAAATCCATAATGTGACTTCTAAACACAAGATTTATGCATGTTTTTGTTTTAAACTTGATTAGCAAACTTTCCAGAAGTGATTAGCACCCCAAAATGCAAGATTTGGTTGAGTTTTGATGGAAATGAAGTCACATTTCACTCGTGCTCGACCTTCACTCAATTTCCCTCCAAACTTTCTTGTTTCTTCCAATTTTCATTCCCATTCACTTCCATATAAATAGAGGGTCATCCCCCATTCATTTCTTCAAGCTTTGAGAGCCAAAAACACCATGCCAAAACTTCACACGAATCCATCTTTTTTGAATTCAGTTTCTGAGATTTAAGCTCCCTTTTCCAAAATTCTTTGCGCATTCATCATCCTTAAGCATCATATAAACTCTCCAGCACTTAAACCAATCAAAACGAGCCATAATTCAAGCTACAGAAGTCCAGTTTCAGAGCTTCTTCCTTGAACTTCAAAAAGGTAGAATTCTCCACCATTTGGATCCAAATCAAGCACCAATTTATTCTACTCCTTCTCCTGATACCAATGCTGCTTACAATTTTTAAACCCATTGAGATTTGAGAGAGAAATCTCAAATTGAAGGTGCTCGCTGATTTTTGGGTTTTTTATTCATATCTCTCTCCATACCTCAATGATACTACCTGGGATCCTTATTTTTCCATTTGAAGGATCTCACAAAATCCCCATTGCAGGGTGTCTGGAGGTTGAAGACAATGACATGTGTCGTCTCAGCCAATGATAGCGTGCCAAACGTTTTAATTGCATTGGTTGCCCTTTTTCTGATCCTATGCGTATCTCACTAAGGACCATATCAAGCACAGCGCTTCTGGTCCATTGGATCAGCTTACTAATGCGTTTTGACTATGATTTGATGGTCACATCTTTTTGGTTTTATTTTATTTTCTGATTTTATATTTTTATTAATTAAATTTTCAAAAATTCATAACTCTTTTATTTTTTATCCAAAAATTCACAAAAATACTTTGAATTATTTCTGATCTCATGATTATTTTTTCACATTTTTATTTTGACATTTGATATTTTTTGTATTTTTTGAATTATATGCTTTCTTTTAATTATTTAAAAAATACTTTCTGACATTTTTTAATTCTGAAAAAATTCATAAATATTATTTTGTATATTTTTGACTTTTTGAAAATTTTATGGAATTTTATATTGAGGTTTACTATTTTTGACCTATTTTATGTTTGTTTGAGCAATTTTAAATAGTTTAAAAATAGTTTCTGACTTTTAAAAATTACCAAGAATTTTATAAAAAATATTTGGATCCATTTCTGATTTTTCTATGGAGGCTTTGCGTGGAGGATTTTGTTCTACCAATCCTCTAATAAGTTCAAAATGCAAGCTTCAAGATGGTCATCCAACTAACCACTAATTGTTGACTTGTTTTACCTTATGCTTTTATTCTTTTTATGGTTTGCGTACTATTTACTTTTACCATTTACATTTCATGCCATTTTCATCTTTGCTCATTTGAGCATTTATTTTCTTGCCATTTTTACTTTGCTCACTTGAGCTTTTCTTTTCCTTTCTTAAGATACTTAATAATCAACATAAACCCTAAATAAATCTTTAATGGTACTTGGACTATTTGGTTACTATCCTTGGCATTATGGAGCATGGGACTTTTTCTTGGACTTAGGATTGGAAACCTTGGCCTATCTTGGAGACCTTGTGATCTTATCTGATTATTTTGTCTGGAGTTCTTGAGGTTTACCTCAAGACATTGGGTTGTTTGTTTGTTTTTGTGTGCAGGTTTTTGTGATTACACCCTTTGTTTGTAATCTGGAATTCGCCCGTATACAGCTGTTACTCTGCCCAATTTTTATGAAGACTTAATACACTTGAAGTTTGGTTCTCTCAAGAGGTCTAGTATTTCTTTTCTTGATTGGTTTCAATCTAAGGAATGGGAATTCTGTCTTGGCTCATAATGTCAAGTTTTGGCATCTTGTTGGTTAGATGGTTCTTATCTCTAGCTTTTACCTTGTGCTTTAGGATAGTCCTTTCTTCTCCTCCCATCTTCTTTAATTTCAAAAATCTTCTTCCTCCTTTTGAAAACTCTTCTTGTTTTGAAACTTGAACCATTTTCATAATAAACTTGGACTTATGTCCCTGCATTTTCAAAACATTTTCATAAATAAACTCCTATTAACTTAATAATACCTTGACATCTTTTTTGTGAGAAGAATAAAAGTCAATCAATCTCATTTCAAACCATTTTGCCACTTTGGCTTTTTACCTTTTAAAACTTTTTCTTAAAAGACTGAACTCTTGTCAATCCTTATAGTGATGCAAACAACTATACTTCTACAATATGTAGTGAAGAGAGATATTTTCCACTTGGGTGTTAAGTGAGGCATTTTTAATTTTAAAATCCAAGCCATATCCTCAACTTTGAGATGATGCAAATTATCCTTTCTCATGATTGTGGGTAGTAGGTATGTTTTCCACAGGGACAATGACGATGATGTTTTATCTCATAAAATTGACCAACGCATTTATATTTTAAATTTTTTAAAAAGAGGAACTACGTGTACCCTGATCCCCTATTCCACGAAAGGTGGTACGTAGGCACTAAAGGTTCGCAGCCGCGGCGGGTGAAAAAATCATAAAATATATTTCTTTTCTCACCTCCACCATCCACTTTTTATATATACAACAGTTTTCATAGCCAAAATATACAGATTTTACAAAGAGGCTCCTGCGGAGTATCGTAGATGTTTAGGGTGCTAATGCCTTCCCTTTGCATAACCAACCCCCTTACCTTGAATCTTTCCCCCTCTTTTTGGATTATTCGCTCTTTTCCCATTCCTTTGGACACAATAAAGCGCGGTGGCGATTTTTATTTTGATTTGTATAAATTCTAGTCAATCCAATGGCTTAGTCTTAAACATTTCTACCGCTACAGAAAAAATGGCGACTTCACTGGGGAAAGATTGACCTCTTGCTGGTCCATCCCTAAGTGGGTTAAGCCTATCTTTTTTTATATCTGTATATGTGTTATTACTGTTTTTTGTGTTATATGTTGTATATATGTTTGTCTAGATTTTCCTGGTTTTCAGGGTGCTTGGTGGTTACTCATAAGTCCTATACCCGGACTTGGGAAAACTTTAAGATAGTACGGGCGGTATAGCCATGTTAACTTTGAGGGAGTAATCCTAAAAAAAGAGGTATGAGACCCCCCACTCAGTGGAGGCCCCTTTGACTGTAGTGTCGTTTACCGAGTAATCAGAAAGACGTACTGCTTTCAGCCTGGGAGCCTGTTGAAACTGAGGACCGTAGAATACCAAACCCATCTTGGCCTTTTAGGTGTAGTGCGAAAGCTTTGACGGAGTAATCCAAAAATAGTTTCCACGCAATACTACACTCGGACGAGTCTTTCTTGAGAATGTTACTAATTACCGAGTTAATCGAGAAGTTAGTAATATCCGAAGGAAGGATGTAGACTCTGGGAACCTCTAGAACCTTGTTCGGCAGCTGATAACTTTTTAGACAAACACCTTACGGGTAGTACCTTTGACCTCATGCTCGTGACGTTGAACCTATGAACCCTATATGTATGATCGTGTGTGTGATTGTTGCATCATGCATCCATGCACTCATAAGCATCTTTTGAAGAAACCATATTTCAAGGGATTTAAAGGTTGACTATTTGTGAATATCTCAGGTACTTTTTAACCATGGATTCTGGAAAGAGAAAGACCGAGAAGTATAGTTTCAAGGATCCCAAGATAGATGAGTTGATCAGTCTAATTCCCGAGATCGAGTGTTATGCAGACTTTCGGAAGAAGTATGGATCCATTATTCCTCTCATGAAGATGAAGATGAAGGAGGGTATTCTCTCGACCTTGGTCCAGTTCTATGATCTGATGTATCATTGCTTTACTTTTCCCAACTATCAGTTGATGCCTACACTAGAGGAGTATTCTTATCTATTGGATTTACCTGTTACCGATTATGTTCCTTTTACTGGTTTGGAGGGTGAGCCAAAACCACGTGAGATTGTTGCTTTGATTCACCTAGGGAAGTCTGAGGTGGAAGCCCATATGACTACCAAAGGAGGTATTAGAGGATTACCAGCTCAGTTCTTATTGGAGAAGGCTCGCTACTTTGCCAGAATGAAGAGTACCGCTGCTTTTGAGTCCATCTTTGCTCTACTTTCTTACGGGTTGTTCTTATTTCCTAATGTGGAGAAGTTTGTCAACATTAACGCTATCAGGATTTTCATGATTGGAAACCCAGTTCCTACATTATTTGGTGAATTTTATTACTCTATTCATCTTCGGAATTCTTATCATGAAGGGATGATTATCTGTTGCACTCCTCTGCTGTACCGGTGGTTTATCTCTCATATGCCTCTGTCTGATGCTTTTTGGGATATCAAGAAGGAACCCCGTTGGGCTCCTAAGATCATGGAACTTACTCACTCGGATATTGATTGGTATCATCGAGCTTACCAGGATATAGAGATTATTGACAGTTGTGGTAGTTTCCCCAATGTGCCTCTTCTTGGTACAAAGGGAGGAATTAACTATAACCCTATTCTTGCACGACGACAACTTGGTTATCCGATGAGGGATAAACCGATTAGTATTTATTTGAGTAGTTTCTTTCTGAAGGAAGGGGAAGACCATAGGGAAGCTAGGGAGCTGATTGCGAAGGCCTAGCGTCACATTCATAAGAAGGGTAGGAAGGATTTGGGACCTAGGGGTGTTGTTTCTTTGGAGCCATATCTTCAATGGATTTGATCGAGAGCCATTCAGTTAAAGATGTCGTGTACCCGGGAGACACCCATGCCTGATCTATTTGTGAAGACCACCCCTCCCTTATTAGATGATCTGGAAGAGCTGCAGCTTGCTTTGGTTAGGATGCAACAGGAAAGGGATGCTTGGAAGAACAAGTTCCAAACTTTAGAGAGTTCCTACAGAGCAGACCTAAAGGAGAAAGACAACTTGATTTAGATCCTTGAGAGTCGAGCGGTAGATTCTATGGAGAGGAAAGGGGATTTATTTTCTCCTCAGCCTCAATCAAGTGCTGATCACTCACTTCCTGATTCAGATGATTGGAAGGAGATTTCCATCAGATATACGGAAGAAAACCAGAGGTTGAAGGCTCAGATTGCCAGGCTCACAGGGAAGCGCCAGCGTATAGAGTAATCTCCATCAGCTTTTTTTCTCAGGATTTTAGATTGTATTTTCATCTTGTACTTGAGATTAGTGAAACTTGTAATCCATTTTGGAGTTCTTAAAATAAAAATTTTCAGTATTTCAAAAGCTTTATTACTTTGATGTTTTCAATATGTCTATAAACCTTAAATCCCTTGAAATATTAAATAATAAAGTAAAAATAATCATGTGCATTGCATATCATGCATCATATTGCACATATTTCTTGCATTTGTTATGCATACCCAGGTGTCCTACCAAGCTTCTTTACTTCGTTCAGCAAGCTGACTCATCACTACAACACTCGGGCTAATTTCAAAAAAGAAGATGGACAACTTGGAACAAGAGTATCGCGAGCTGTGCGAGGAAGTTTCTGCTTTGAAGGCCGGATTGGCCAATTTGACTACTCTGATGGAAGCTCTGGTGGCTGCTCAGAATCAGCCACCGAGTGGTCAACCTCAATCAACAAGGGCAAATACTAAAGCTCCGACTGTTCCCGTATCTGCTACTCCGACTGTTTTTCAGAATCGCGTGCCTCAAGGTTATCCATGGGGAATGCCAGAGAATTTTGCACCTAAAGGTTTCAATCTTAGTCCTCAAGATACTCCAGTGGTTCAGACTATTGTTACTCCAGCACCTCCGTGATGCTTGCTTTTCCTGCTGCACCTCCTTCGGTGAATATGGTTCTGTTTGTTAATGATGATGTGTGTCGTCCTTTCCCTCCGTCGAGTGAAGACTTGGGTTTTTATGACAGAATGGATGATTTTCAAGAGCAATTTGACAAGATGCAGAGACAGATGAAGGCCCTTAGGGGAAAAGATCTATTTGGGCAGAATGTGAAAGAGCTATGTTTGGTCCCAAACGTTAAGATACCTGCTAAGTTTAAGGTCCCGGAGTTTGAGAAGTATAAGGGCAACTTGCCCTCGTGCTCATCTGGTGATGTACGTGAGGAGGATGTCTACCCATACTGATGATCAGCGTCTTCTGATTCACTTTTTTAAGGATAGTTTGACCGGTGATGTGTTGAAGTGGTATATGAGTTTGGATAGCGCCAATATCCTTACTTTTAATGATTTGGGAGAAGCATTCATCAAACAATACAAGTACAACATGGACATGGCACCTGACCGTGATCAACTTAGGGCCATGGTTCAGAAAGATAGGGAATCGTTCAAAGAGTATGCGCAGAGATGGCGCGTGGTAGCCGCTATAGTGATTCCTCCCATGGAAGAGAAGGAGATGACTAAGATTTTCTTGAAGACGTTGGGTGCTTTCTACTACGAGAGGATGGTAGCAAGCGCGCCAAGTGACTTTACTGAGATGGTAGGAATGGGTATCCGCTTAGAAGAGGTTGTAAGAGAAGGTCATTTCACGAAGAGTGGAGGATCCGGAGGTGTAAAGAAGCCATCTTATGGGTTTACCAAGAAGAAAGAAGGGGATGCAAATGTTGTTATACAAGAGAGGAGGGTAAACACTCCTAGAAGGAATTATCAGCGTCATCAGTCAGTCGCCTTAGTTACTCCTGTTATAAATGCAGCTCCAACTACCGTTGCTTATCAGAGACCGTCCCAGCAGGGGAATCAAGAGTATAATCAGAGAAGGATAGTTATGACCCTATTCCCATGAGCTATATAGAGCTATTACCATCATTGATTTAGAAGAAGTTGGTCCAGACACGACCACCTCCCGCCGTACCATCACCATTTCCTTGGTATTACAAGGTAGACCAAACATATGCTTTTCATCAAGGAGCACCAGGGCATAATGTTGAGAATTGTTATCCTTTAAAGACTGAGGTACAAAAACTGGTGAAGTCTGGTGTTCTATCTTTCAAAGACATGGGACCTAATGTGAAAGATAACCCTCTACCCAAGCACGGGGGAGTAAATGCTGTAAATATGGTGGTCAGTTGTCTAGGTGACTTCTGGATTTTTGACATTAATCTGGTTAGAGGAGATTTGGTGAAAATTCACGCAGACCTCTGTGAATTTAGCTACTATACGCATGACTATGCCGGTTGTGCTACTTGCAGTACAAATATATAGGGTTGCGAGAAGATAAAGGTTGATTTATAGGAGATGATGGATGAGGGTCTCATCCACATAATCAGGCCTAGGACAGAGTATGAAGAGAAAGTGAACATGGTTTCTGGATGTCCTGGTGAATTCAGAATTTTTTATGTGGAGTATATGAACGAGGATCTCGTGCAGTTGCACGCTACCTTCTGCCATACGATTGGTCAGGTGGAACACCAATATGGATCTTGCCTAGTTTGTTGTCGAGACCCCCGAGGATGTTCAATCGTGAAGAAGGGTGTTCAGTTGCTGTTAGACAATGGAACTATCAAGATCACAAGTCATAGGGATGATTATCATGAAGTTGGTATGATTGAGGTTTGTTTAAAGGAAGAGGAGTCAGAGGAAGAGTATGCCACCGCGGATGAGTATTTCTCTTCACACAAAGATTTATTTTCCGGAAATGACTGGTTGTGTTGAAGAAGGGGTAAATGTCATTGTGCCTTGTTTCGGTGCACCGCCCATTTTGAAGTGGAGTATCATAGAAAACCAACCGTTACCCCATTGGTAATTAGTTTGCCAGGTCCTATCCCCTACAAATCAGATAAGGTTGTGCCTTACAAATACAACGCTGCAATCTTGGATGATGCGGTGGAAGTTCCCATCCAGCCAATGCCTGATGCTGGAAAAATAGCTGAAAATAGAAGGGTGACCCGTAGCGGTCGTGTGTTTGTGCCGGTTGTTCAGAGAGATGTTGCTGCTGGAAAGAAAATTACTGAGAATGATGAACTTAAGAAGGCTACAGGAGAGACTAGTGGAGCTACGCTAGAGAAAGAAGTGGATGATATTTTGAAGATAATTAAGATGAGCGACTACAGAATTGTAGATCAGCTACTGCAGACTCCTTCAAAGATATCTATCTTAACTTTATTAATGAACTCCTCTACTCATTGAGAATCCTTGATGAGGGTACTGGACCAAGCTTTTGTGGAGAGTGACATGCCAATAGATCAATTCAGCAGCGTAATTAGAAACATTACGTCATGTCATAACTTGATTTTCTACGATGATGAATTACCAGATGAAGGGAGGAATCATAACTTGGCCCTCCACATATCTATGAACTGCAAGAATGATTCGCTATCCAATGTGCTAATTGATAATGGATATGCGTTGAATGTTATACCGAGGAGTACTCTCATGAAGTTGAAATATCAAGGAACGCCTATGCGCCCGAGTGGCATCATTGTGAAAGCATTTGATGGGTCGAGGAAATCTATCATTGGTGAAGTGGACTTACCTATCCATATAGGACCACATTTGTTCCAAATAACCTTCCAGGTCATGGACATTATTCCCGCATATAGTTGTTTGCTAGGACAGCTATGGATACATGAAGCAGGGGCTGTCACTTCAACTTTACATCAGAAGCTAAAGTTTGTGCATGAAGGGAAGGTAGTGATCATAAATGGGGAGCATGAGTTGTTGATATCTCATTTGTTCTCCTTCAGTATTGTAGAAGCAGATGAATTTGTTGTTACGACCCAGTTCCAAGCCCTATTCGTTGACAACATAAGGAGAAATGAGAATTCCAAGGTTTCGCTGAAGGACGCGCATCAGGTTGTGCGCAATGGTCCTAATGCAGTTTGGGGAAGAATTGTGGATCCACCCGTGAACAAGAACATAATTGGTTTAAGTTTCTCTTCGAAGAATAGCAAAGGTGAAAGTTTGAAGTCAAAGTCTACTATGAGCAGCTATCATAATGTTTTCTACAGCGGAGGTTACCTCCATCCAACTGATTCTAGAGTTAATGCTGTTGAGGAGGATGAAGTAGAGCAGGAAATGCCGAATTATGTGACGCGTGGAGTCAGGGTTCAGAACTGGGTCACCATTGATGTTCCCTCTTGCATACATGTTTCAAAGTAATTTGATTTGATTAATATCTTTTCTTGAAAGGCTTTTACTCTGCCCAAGGTGGAAGTATTAATGTTGTAGGGCTTATCTATTTACTGTGACTTTTAAGATCATTAATAAAATTTGTCTTTGCTTCCTGAATTATGTCTTAATTTTCTGCTTTTTCATGGAATATGGTAATAAAAAAAACCCTTTCAAAATAAATGATAACTGAAATTCAATCTGCACAATCACTTGTTATATGTGTCAGTTTCTAAAAGCAATCATAAATCATATTTGCAGATTAACTAAAAAACCCGTTGAATACAATGACCCTGCACCCTCTCCCAACTTTGAATGTCCTGTGTTTGGGGCTAAGAAAGAAGATTATGATGAGATTCTAGAAAAGGTCTCACGGTTGCTTGAGCACGAGGAAAATACCATTCAGCCATATAAAGAACCTTTGGAAATGATCAATTTGGGTTCAGAAGAAGATCTGAAGGAAGTCAAGATTGGAACATCGTTGCATCCCGATGTGAAGGGAAGGTTGATTGAGTTGTTGAAAGAGTATATGGATATTTTTGCTTAGTCTTACCAAGACATACCTGGTCTAGATATAGATATTGTCGAGCACCATTTACCGTTGAAGCCAGAGTGTCCGCCAATTAAACAAAAGTTGAGAAGAACTCACCCAGATATGGAAGTAAAGATCAAAGAGGAGGTTCTAAAGCAGATTAATGCTAGTTTTCTTGTGACATTAGTGTGTCCTCAATGGATTGCCAATATTGTCCCAGTACTGAAAAAGACGGAAAAGTCCGCATGTGCGTAGATTACAGAGATCTAAATAAATCTAGTCCAAAAGATGATTTTCCATTGCCTCACATCGACATGTTAGTGGATAGCACAGCAAAATTCAAAGCATTCTCGTTCATGGACGAATTTTCCGGGTATAAACAAATAAGAATGGCACCAAAGGACATGGAAAAAAACAACGTTTATCACACCCTGGGGAACATTCTGTTACAGAGTGATGCCCTTCGGGTTGGAGAACACTGGTGCAACGTACCAGAGGGCTATGACAACCCTATTCCATGATCTGATGCACAAGGAAATTGAAGTACATGTTGATGATTTGATTGCCAAATCCCAGACAGAAGAAGGGCATATTGAAGATTTGTTGAAGTTATTTCAACGTTTGAGGAAGTATCATCTCCGCTTGAATCCAAATAAATGCACCTTCGGTGTTCGATCAGGGAAGTTGTTGGGTTTCATTGTTAGCCAGAAAGGAATTGAAGTTGACCCTGATAAAGTCAAAGCAATTCAAGAAATTCCAACACCGAGAACTGAAAAGCAAGTCAGAGGTTTCCTCGGGCGTTTGAATTATATTTCCAGATTCATTTCCCACATGATTGTAATATGCGAACCGATCTTTAAGTTGCTAAAGAAAGATCAAGGTTGTGTGTGGACAGATGACTGCCAAAGGGCATTTGAGAGTATTAAAGAATATTTGCTTGAACCTTCTATCTTGCTCGCTCCCGTAGAAGTAAGATTGTTGATTATGTATCTGACAGTGTTAGATAAATCCATGGGTTATATTCTGGGACAAGAGGATGAAATAGGGAAGAAGGAGTTCGCCATCTATTATCTTAGTAAAAAGTTCACTGATTGTGAGTCGCGGTATTCCATGCTGGAAAAAACATGTTGTGCTTTGGCCTGGGCGGTAAAGTGTTTGCGGCAGTATATGTTGAATCACATCACTTGGTTGATCTCCAAAATGGACCCAATCAAGTACATTTTTGAAAAGCCTGCTCTTACTGGGAGAATTGCCTGCTGGCAGATGTTGTTATCTGAATATGATATTGAATACCGCACTCAAAAGGCTATTAAAAGTAGTGTGTTGGCAGATTATCTTGCTCACCAACCAGCGGAGGATCACCAGTCTGCAGAATATGAATTCCCTGATGAGGATGTGATGTTCCAGAAAGTGAAAGATTGTGATGAACCATTACCTGAGGAAGGTTCTGATCCTGAATCTCATTGTAGTATGATATTTGATGGAGCTGTGAATTCTTATGGTAAAGGAATTGATGCTTTGATTGTCACTCCTCATGGGTCGCACGTTCCTTTTACTGCAAGGTTAACATTTGATTGCACTAATAATATGGCAGAATATGAGGCTTGCATCATGGGTCTCGAGGAAGCTATTGATCTCAGAATCAAAAATATAGATGTGTATGGTTATTCAGCTTTGGTAATAAATTAGATTAAAGGAGAATGAGATACTCGTCACCCCAGCTTGATCCCTTACAAAGATTATGCTAGAAGATTATTACCATTCTTCAATAAAGTTGAATTCCATCATATCCCTAGAGACGAAAATCATATGGCGGATGCTCTGGCAACTCTAGCTTCTATGTACCAAGTGAATACTTGGAATGATATACCCTGAATCATGGTTCGACGTTTGGGTAGGCCCGCTCATGTGTTTACAATAGAGGAGGTAGCAGATGAAAAACCTTGGTATTACAATATCAAGCATCTTCTTCAGACTCAGGAATACTTGATTGGTGCGTCGAGGAAAGATAGAAAAACATTGAGAAGATTGGAAGACAGTTTCTTCCTCTGTGAAAATGTGTTATATAAGAGAAATTATGACATGGTCTTGCTCATATGCATGGATAAACACGAAGCAGACATCTTGATGCATGAGATTCATGAAGGTTCATTTGGCAATCATGTCAATGGACATTCGATGGCTAAAAAGATGCTAAGGGCAGGTTATTATTGGCTGACAATGGAATCTGACTGTTACAAATTTTCAAAGAAGTTCCATAAATGCTAGATTTATGCAGACAAGGTCCATGTGCCTCCGACGCTTCTCAATGTGATTTCCTCCCCATGGACTTTCTCTATGTGGGGTATTGACATGATTGGGATGATAGAACTCAAAGCTTCAAATGGGCACCGTTTTATCTTGGTGGCAATTAATTACTTCACCAAGTGGGTGGAGGATGCTTCATATGCCAATGTTACTAAGTAGGTGGTTGTGCGCTTCATTAAGAATAATCTTATATGTCGGTATGGTGTGCCGAGCAGAATCATCACTGACAATGGCTCAAATTTGAAAAACAAGATGATGACAGAACTGTGTGAAGAATTCAAGATTTTCCATCACAATTCATCTCCATACAGGCCAAAGATGAATGGGGCTGTTGAAGCTGCTAATAAGAATATCAAGAGAATTATCCAGAAAATGGTTGTTACTTATAAGGATTGGCATGAATTGCTCCCTTTTTCTTTGCATGGATATCGAACATTTCTCTGCACTTCAACAGGAGCAACCCCATTCTCCTTAGTGTATGGAATGGAAGTTGTACTCCCAGTCGAGGTAGAGATTCCCTCGTTGCGTGTGATAATGGAAACCAAGTTGACGGAGGCTGAATGGGTCCAGAACAGGTTTGACCAATTGAATTTGATTGAGGAGAAGAGAATGACAACCTTGTGTCATGGCCAGCTATATCACAGAAGAATGAAGAAAGCTTTTGATAAAAAGGTCAAACCTCGTGAATTCAGAGAAGGCAACCTCGTGCTCAGGAAGATCATGTCTTTCAAAACTGATTCTAGGGGCAAGTGGACTCCCAATTTTGAAGGCTCGTATGTTGTCAAGAAAGCCTTCTCTGGTGGTGCATTAATTCTTGAAACTATGGATGGTGAGGAGTTCCCACGTCCCATGAATGCTGATGCAGTCAAGAAATACTTCGCCTAAAGAAATAAAAGAACAACTCGCTAAGTTGAAAACCTGAAAAGGCGGCTTAGGCAAAAAAAGAGCGTCTCGGTAGGCCGAAAACTCGAAAGGGCGGTCTAGGCAAAAATTAGAGACATAAACAGAATAAATTTCCCGCTAAGTTGAAAACCCGCAAGGGCAACTTAGGCAAAAGTTAAGGATTTTCTTGGCAAGTAACTACGTCAGACAAGACTTGATCGTTGAAGCAACAATCTTCTTGTATCCTTACCATACTTCAACAAAAGTTGCTGCTCAGGATTTGAAAAGTTTCTAGGGGGGATAGTGGTCATTGTATCTCAATGTATCTTTTCCATTATGTATTACCATTTCCCAAACTTTGTAATCATCTATGGAGTCTCGCCATTCACGGACTACCATTCTATTAATGAAATTTGAGCTTTTACCCAAATATTTGTGTTTCTTATTTTATTTAGCTTGCGAAGACTCCATTTATTATTGATGATAACTTTCAAACCAAAGAGATTAAATAACAAAATTTATTTTTCAAAAAAAAAAGGATTTTTACAATTTACTTTTACTTTGAGATTTATGATGAAGCAATCACAACAAAAATGGTGATCCCAGGAATGGATAAACTCTAGTTGTTTTTAGAAGCTTTTGTTCCACTTGGGAAGGTCTACTCGGGTTGTTTTCACCGTATTGGTTCATGATTTCGGTATCCTCGGTCATGTTTGGATTCATTTCTCCTCTTTTCTGAGTTTTCGTGATGTGAAGTTTCCATCCGCATTTTTCTCCAGTGAAGTAGGCTTGAATTCCCCAGCAAAGTTTGTTTGTTTCGGTGTCAGTCTCCTTTATTTGAGACTGGTCTTGCAATCTCCAGTAGGCATGTTAATTTTGAAATAAACATTAGTTTCCCCGATGAAGCCTGAAGAAGGATGTTCTACCCCGGTATCTGTTTGATTTGGCTATCCCCGGATTATGTTTCTCCTCAGTAAAGTTAAAAGCAGGCAGTAGGTTTAGTTTCCGCAGCTGGCCTTTACCTTTCTTGGAATGATCATCTTGGTTGAAGCTTAGCCGAGTGTTGTTAGTGCCCGAAGCAGTTTTGCCTGGTTGTTCCCCATGTTGTGTATCTGTTTTGTCAGCATGCACACGATAACACTCATACATTCGTACATGCATCATGCATAGCTAAAATTGACAAATCATTATTCATTGACATTTAATAATTTTTTTTTTGACATATGTACCCTGTTTTGCAGAGATAAGTTACCCTATTTTAATTAGAGCGTTGGTCTTAAGCAGAAAACTTACATTCTTTCAATTTCCTTACTGAGTTGTCCCTCATAGAAGATTTCTTCCTTAGCCTTCTGGTACAATTCCTTGTTTGGATAAATTTGGTTTTTCCTCTTGAGTTTATTTCTCAAAGGATGAATTCTGGTTGACTGTTTCATTCCAGTTTATTTCTGGTTTGGATCTGTGGTTCCCTGGCAATGTAATTCACTTTGGATTTCTGAAAACCCCAAGTTTTAGTTGGTGCATTTATTTTGCACAAGAAGACTTTATCCCCTCAGCAAGATTATCATGGTATCTCCCCAGGAAGTCATACCTCCTCCCCAAAAAAAGTCATTTCCTTTTACAATCCTCTGTGACCACAAATGGCAAATCTCTTTATTTGAGACAGATTACATGTTATCCTTTCCAGCCAGAGTGCCTTGGTTAAAGAAGAAGTTGAGACCCGTTCTCGGTGAAACACCAGAATCTTGGGGAAACTTGTTTTCTCTTTCTACCTTCAGTGAAATTTGGTAGACCATCGGCAGTGAACGTCGATGTTTATTATCTTTTTTCTATATTCAGTGAACGTTGATAGTTCATCGTAAGTGAACAGCGATGATATGATATATTCTCTTTCTACCTTCAGTGAAAGTTGGTAGACAATCGACAGTGAATGTCGATGTTTATTATCTTTTTGCTATCTTCAGTGAATGTTGATAGTTCATCATCAGTGAACGGTGATGATATGATATATTCTCTTTCTACCTTCAGTGAAAGTTTGTATACCATCGGCAGTGAACGTCGATGTTTGTTATCTTTTTGCTATCTTCAGTGAATGTTGATAGTTCATCGTCAGTGAACGGTGATGATATGATATATTATCTTTCTACCTTCAGTGAAAGTTAGTAGACCATCGGTAGTGAGCGTCGATGTTTATTATCTTTTTGCTATCTTCAGTGAACGTTGATAGTTCATCGTTAGTGAACAGCGATGATACAATATTTCTCTTTCTACCTTCAGTGAAAGTTGGTGGACCATCGGCAGTGAACGTCGATGTTTATTATATTTTTGATATCTTCAGTAAACGTGGATAGTTCATCGTTAGTGAATGGCGGTGATATGATATTTTCTCTTTCTACCTTCAGTGAAAGTTGGTGGACCATCGGTAGTGAACGTTGATGTTTGTTATCTTTCTCTCTGCCTTCAGTAAATGGTGGTAGCTTCGCCTTCAGTAGAAGTTGGTGTGTCCTTTGACCATCCTACCATCCTCTCTGATTCAGTTCTTTTGGTCCACCAGTGATTTATTTTCCTGGTGGAATTTCTCCTTTGTTTCTTTATTATTCTTGCATCCCCAATGTGATCGGTGGAAATAGAACTGACTGTTTTTTAAGCTGGTTCGCGAAATGTCGCGGTAAGCAAGAGTCGCCACCATCTTTTATGTTCTCCAACATGGAAAGGACAAAAGCACAGCAAAATTCCTTATTGAGAATGTCTTCTCGGTTCGGGAGGTAGATTTATAGAAAGGGAAGGTGTTAGCACCCTTTCTATCCGTGGTTATCCACGGGCTCTTAGGTACTTGCTCTTATGTTTTCAAAAATGTTTGCTTTTCAAATGTGAGTGGGTTTTGAAAAAGTTTCGTTTTTGAAAGATTTCTAAGTGACTCTTGTATCTGTCCTCAAGAGTGTTTGAAAAATTTGTTTTGAAAACTTTTGAAAGTGTCAGTGTGAAAAGATTGTTTTGTTTGTTTTTTAGAGAGCAAGTACCCATGAGTCATCTACCTACCCTAAGGAATTAGGCTGTGTAAGAGTCCTTAAGGTAGTGCCATCCCACCATTGAGAGGTAGGTAGCACCACCGTTGGAGGTGTTCGGGTCAATTCGTTTGTAGGGACAGTGTGGTCACCAGAGCAACAGTAGGACACCTTAGAAGCTACCCTTATGCCCTTGATCCTTTTTTAATCCGAGGCAACCGTATCGAGGCAACTGGATCATGGACATAAGGACTTACTAAAACGTCCTATACTCGACGACCATGTTTCGAAGGTAAGGCAACAGGTGAGGCGTACCCTAAGAGTGGTGTGTGAATTTGTGTGTTGTTTTCATGTTATGTTATCTTGTTCATGTATCATGGTGATCTACGCATTGTTTTTAATTAGCCATACATTCTTTCATGCAAAGTTTAAAATTTAAAAGTGCGGAAATTTAAATGCGGAAAGATAAATCCTACGCTATTACAAGGCGCGGGTCTATACATCGCCAAAATACAAAGACCCGTTTGATAAAAAATGCGGAAAGTAAAAGACCTAATTACTATTACAAGCTTTGAGCAGTTACATAATATTCGAAAAGAAAATAAATGTGCGAAAGAATAAAAATAGAACGTCCGAGGGTTTTGACCCCTTTTGAAATTAAATTGAATTAAAAAGCTAATTAATTATTTAATTAAGAAAAGAAATTGTTTTTGTGTTTTTTGTATTTATGAAAATAAAGAAAATTAAAATTAAAAGGAAACCCTAATTCTAAGTCTATTTTAATTATTAAGAAAATATTAAAGTTTAACCTAGTTTACACTAATTAATTAAATTACATGTTTATTTACAAAAATATTTAGTAATTAATAATAATAATAATGAGAGAAAATTATTTATTTAAGAAAAAAGATGAGAATGTTAAAAAACCCTAATTTCTACATATTTTAATTTATTAAGAAAAAGATTAAAGTTTTGAAACCTAATTTACTAAATTAATGGTTAGAATTTATTTACAAAAATAATTTAACAGTGAAATTAATAAGAATTAAATATTAAACATTTTTTGGTTTCTAATTTTTATTATGGGAAAATATTCTGAATGAATTAAATAAAATAATTAAAACAATTAAAACAAATTAAAACAAATTAAAACAAAAAAAGAAAAGAAAAGGAAGTTAAAAAATACAATACAAACATTGGGGGTGTCTGGCCCATTTGGGAGGTTTTTTGGAAGCAATTTTGGCCCACCAGAACAAAGCCTTTTTTGACTTTTCTGATCATGCGTGGGATGGTTGACTGAGTGTACCATGGACTGCATTATCTGGCCATTGGATGGAACGTCAGGGGTGCGTGTCAAGCCTGAGCTTGAGCGTGTATGGTAGAATGTTTGATGGAAGCTGCATGGGAGTATGTTACAACAAAAATTATGCAATATGTGGGGGGACCTGGGAATCGAACCCAGGTCCCAAAGCTTGCAATATATGTCCACTACCAACTGAGCTGCTGTACGCGTTTATTATGTTAGTGGAAAACAAATAATATAAAAGAAAACAACGTTAATGATAGAAAAACGCGCCAACTTTTGAATTGCCCAACCATACGGTGACACGCTAGCCTTCTTCTTCATCTTTGTACCTGCAATATAAACAAATAGCGGGGGTTTTAAACCCCCACAAACTGCAACTCATGAAAATAGCGATTAGAACATGCTGTAATATAAAAAGGGCGTGAGTAGTCAGTTTGTTTCGTCTTGATGCCACGATTCTGTCTATACTGGTTTTAAGGGCCAATTTTATCATATGAGGAAAGCCCCAATTTTTGAGTCCTGAAACCCTAGATATCCTTCCATGGTGAATTTCGTTTCAAGGCATATTAATGAAATTGAATCATACAGAAAGCTTTACCTGAGTGTTGTGAATACAAAATAATCAAACAAATGTATTAATAATGCATGAATCGTGATATGGAATTCAAGGAATTTTGGCAAACCGTGTGATCTGTATTCTTCAATTCTTTATGCGTTTGGAATGATTCTTGATGCTACTAGACTCCTGGAAGGTCTAGCAATGTGTTAGAATAGGTTTTAGGCCTTGAACAATCCTGCAAGTACGATTTCAGATTCCAAGTTTTTATGGAAATTTTGCAATTTTGTTCTATGCTTGTGAGCAGTTTTTCGTGTCTCCTTGCATTAGGTTAGGTTATGCCTTTGTATCTGAATGGAATTAGGTCAAGAACCAAGCCCATATGTCCATCAATTAATGTTTTGAAGATTTGATTTTCAACATATCTTTTTCAATCTTTTTGCCATGAAACCCTTGCCAATTGTGGAAGATATTGCCTTGTTGAACATGAAACGACTTGCCACCTTGCCCTAGTTTGATTTGCTGCACAAAAAAGATTTAAAAAGCATGATTGATATTTTTCTCATATTTAAATCTAATTAAATGAATTAATAATAATAAAAATTCAATTAATTAATTAAAAATAAGAAAATAAATCCCTTTGAGCTTAATGGGTCGTGCATATGCTTTGGGTAATGATTCAAGGAAGAATTTGAGGCCCATTAGCATTTTTGAAGTGTTTTAGGCAAAGTTGACTTTTCAAAATTCCCAAATATTTTCCAACTTCTCCAAGGCATATCTTGCTCAATTTTGAAGCTATGATCATGTTCTTGGACATTTTGGAAAGGTCTTGCAGTCCTCTAACCAATGCCTTTGGTCCCATGTCATTTTGATTTACCAATCTCAGGTTATGGTCTTTGACTTAAAGTGCCTTTTTGTTGACTTTTGAAAATGACCTATAATGTTGAAATTGATAACTTTTTGTGAGAGCATTTCTTGGACTTGAAGTGTGAATATGAGTTGTAGGATATTTCATTCTCTTCAAAATGAGCATTGGATGGGATTTTTCTGATGAACCATGAAGAAGTTATGCCCTGGTCAATTTGCAGTTGACTTTTCAACTGTCCAAAAATAGAAACTTTTGCATCTTGAGACTTTTTGAGCCATACTTTGAGAATCATGATCAAGAACTGATAAAATGATGTTTGTGGCTTCAAAATAAGATGTTGACCAAAAATTTTGACTTTTGACTGTCAAATGACCATTTTGCCCCTGCAGTTGACTGTGGAGCATTTAGGGTTTTTGACTGTGCAATTTGATGCTGTGAGTCTTGAAACTTGGCATATGGATGCTTGACAATGTATATGGGCATATGGGACTTGATTGGACCCTTGAGAACCTCATTTTCTTTGCCAGAACCAAAACCCTAATTTTGACTGTGTTAGGAGGCAATTGGACTGTGCAACCCTGGAGGGATTTTGAATCATCTGGAGATTGATCTTGGCAAATCTTGAAGAATATGGGAGGGAAAATTTTGGGGTACAAAAAGACAAACCAACATTGCATTTTATTAGTTAAATGAAGAAAACAAAACAATATTCATGATCACAAAAGGAACAATAGTCAAGGTGCTTGTTAATCCCTCAAAAGGAGCAAAACTCAAAGTAGGGAGGGGAACCAAGAATCCTAGTGTGATCTTGTTGTGAGTGAATCAACATGGTATGATGAAGGGATCTTAGGGGAAAAAATTGGGGTACAACAGCTGCCCTTATTTAAGTTTCTTCTATCCGGAGATACGAAGGTTAAAAATCTTTGTGTCGACGCGATCGAAGATACTTAAATATAAAACAAACCCTATTTTTGGCCCTAAGATACCATGCAAATGCTTATGATCATGAATGCATATTAACATGACTAAAGAGACACAAAAATAACACTGGGTGTTGCGCCCCAAAATTTTCCCTCCCATATTCTTCAAGATTTGCCAAAATCAAGCTTCAAATGGATTAAGGATTGCACAGTCCAATTGCCTCCTAACACAGTCAAAATTAGGGTTTTGTTTCTTGCAAGTAAGTTGAGGTTTTCAAGGGCTCAATCAAGTCACATATGCCTATACACATTGTCAAGCATCCCCATGTCAAGTTGCAAGACTCACAACATCAAATTGCTTTAGTCAAAAGCCCCATTTGCTCTACAATCAACTGTAGGGGTAAAATGGTCATTTGGCAGTCAAAAGTCAAATTTTTTGGTAAACATCTCATTTTGAAGCCACCATCATCATTTGATCAAGTCTTGATCATGATTCCACAAGCATGGCTCAAAAATCATCAAGATGCAAAAAGTTGCTATTTAGGACAACTGAAAAGTCAACTGCAAATTGACCAAGGCATAACTTTTTCATGGTTCATCATAAAAATCCCATCCAATGCTCATTTTGAAGGGGATGACATTTCCTACAATTCATCTTCACACTACAAGTCCAAGAAATGCTCTCACAAAAAGATATCAATTTCTACATTATAGGTCATTTTCAAAAGACAACAAAAAGGCACTTTAAGTCAAAGACCATAACTTGAGATTGGCAAATCAAAATGACACGGGACCAAAGGCATTGGTTAGAGGACTTCAAGACCTTTCCAAAATGTCCAAGAACATGTTAATAGCTTCAAAATTGAGCAAGATATGCATTGGAGAAGTTGGAAAATTTTTGGGAACTTTCAAAAGTCAACTTTGCCTAAAACACTTCATTTTTGCTAATGGGCCTCAAATTCCTTCTTGAATCTTTGCCCAAGGCTTATGCACGACCCATTGAGCTTAAGATGATTTATTTTCTTATTTTAAATTAATTAATTGAATTTTTATTAATATTAATTCATTTAATTGATTTTAATTGTAGGAAAATTCAAAAGATATGATTTTTAAATCATTTGTGAAGCAAATATAGGGCAAGCTGGAAATTCGTGTGCACCTCAAAAGACCTCAAAATCTCCATGATTGGCAAGGTTTTGATAAAGAAAAGATTGAAAAAGATTTGATTTCCAATCACACATTCAAACCATAATGCCATGGATTGTTGGGCCAAGATTTACCCTAATTCTATTGTGCTATATGTACTGAAGCAAACCCTGAATCCCTACACGAAAAACTGCTGCAAGAACACCCTATGCAATACTGAAAAAAGTCAAGAAAAGTGTGAAACTGAAATCTCCCTTGCAGCATAATTCAAAGCCTAAAAAATATTCAAACACCTTGCCTGAGTCTCCAGGAACCTGTTGCCATCAAGAACGAGCACTAAAGCCACCAGAATCGTCAGAAACGGTTCAACCATGTGTACATGTTTTTTTGAATTGCATACCATGATTCATGCGCATTTGATACATGTTGTTGAGTGTTTTGTATACACAGGACTCACATGAAGCTTTTGACATGGTTTAATTGCATTGTAACACGCTGAATCTCGATTTGCCATAAGCATATTTTAGGGTTCCTGAAGTTTTGAATTGGGGCTTTCCCATATAAGAAAAATTAAGCTTCGTGGCGCCTATGGTTGAACTCAGAAGACCAATACGAATTGAATGAGACCCTCGCGCTCAATTTATATGACGCATGCTGCTAATCGCTATTTTTGGTCGCTTCATTTTGTGGGGGTTTAAAACCCCCGCTACTTGTTCTTTGTTTTGCAGGAAAACATGAAGAAGACAATACGTGGATGAACATGACAGGATGATTCAAAAACAGCGCGCATTTTGTTTTCTTCAGAACGTTATTTGCTTTTTTATATATTATCATTAATGACCATTATATTAACAAAAGCACGCGTTTGGCTTGGTGGTGGATGACTTGTCCAAAGACCACTGGGACCTGGGTTCGATTCCCAGGTCCCCCACACCATTGTTAATATTTTTCTTAACACATTCCAATGCAGCGCATGTTCAATGGTCCACCATAAACCTCAGCGCTCCACATGCCAAGTGGCCCTGATCCATAATCTGAAGGCCAACGAATGATGAACACTCTATACCCTAGTCAGCCAGCAAGCACATGATTATGAAAGTCAACGTGGCTTGGAATTTCAATGGGCCAGAATTTCTCAATTTCACCTCCATATGGGCCAACATACCCCCCCTGGTTTTCATTTGTATTTTTTATTTCTCTTTCTTTTAATTCTTTTAATTGTTTTAATTATTATTATTAATTCACAACAAATTAATTTTTCCTAATAAATTCAGAAATCAAAATTGTAAATATATTTTATTATTTATTAAATTCATTAACTATTATTTTTTGTAAATAAATACTAATAATTAACTTAGCTTAATTTAGGTTTTAATTTTAACCTTTTCCTTAACTCCGCTTCTAGTTACCCAGTTGTCCATTACCTCTTGCTGTGTCAAGGGAAGAGCTGCATGAGGTCTAGGTACTACCCTCTTTCAGTTTGTTGGTTCATACCTGTCCTATCAAAGTAACCGGGTTCTTAGAGGATCCCAATATCATTGACTACCCTCAATTGGTCATAACTCCAGCATCGCAATCTTTTCTTGCGGCCAGAACCATCACGAGAGTTTAGCCTCAATGGGCGTAGCATACTGCTACTGTTCTAATGGCCAAGTTGTGTCAATTAAGGTTCTAAGGTTGTTGGTGCTTAATGACTCCTTAGAAGACCCATATTCTCCTCGTTGCGACACAAGGGATATCGGTACAGACCAAGGTGCCACACCAACGTAGCCACTGTTTCACCCGTGTCGGTCTACGCCGGACAGGTCCCTCACAGCTTATGCTACCTAAACAGGGTATCCCCAGATCCGGGTTAGGATCTATGTAACTCCCATGCAACCCACAAAGTTAAAGCAGACAAGTCAATACAATTGAAAACACAGTTATGAACTAACCCTAAGGTACACCTCACTTTAAGTTTAAATCCCCAGTAGAGTCGCCAATTCTGTGATCGGCGGATCTGGAACTGACTGTTTAACGCTGGTTCGCGAAATGTCGCGGAAGCAAGAGTCGCCACCGTCTTTTATTTTCTCCAAATGGAAAGGACAAAAGCACAGAAAAATTCCTTAAAGAGATTGCTCTCGGTTCGGGAGGTAGATTATAGAAAGGGAAGGTGTTAGCACCCTTTCTATCCATGGTTATCCATGGGCTCTTAGATACTTGCTCATTGTGTTTTCAAAAATGGTTTGTTTGCTTTTCAACTGTGGGTTTAAAAAGTTTCTTTGAAAATTCCAGTTCGACTCTTGTATCAGTCCTCAAGAGTGTTTGAAAAATTGCTTTCGAAAGCTTTTTGAAAATGTGTTGGTGTGAAAAGTATTTTGTTTTGTTTTGAAATTTAGAGCAAGTATCTAGAGTCGTCTACCTACCCTAAGGAATTCGTCTATGTAAATGTCCTTTAAAGTAGTGCCATCCCACCATTGAGAGGTAGGTAGCACCACCGTTGGAGGTGTTCGGGTCAATTCGAGGTTCGGGACATGGTGATCACCAGAGCAACGGGAAGACACCTTAGAAGCTACCCTCATGCCAGGTTCCCGGATCATGGGGACTTACTAAGACATCCTCTACTCGACGATCACCTTTCGAGGCAAGGCAACAGTGAGGCGTACCCTAGGGGTGGTGTGTGATTTGTGTGTCAGATTCAGATATTTTATCTTGTCATGTTGTTAGTGATCTATGCGCTTGTTTTTATTTTTGTCCATTCATTCTTGCATGCACTTATTTAACAGTTAGAAATTTGCGAGAAAGATAAAAGTTCTAAGCTATTACAAAAGGCGCGGGTCCACATCGCCAAAATTTCCAGAACCCGATTTGACAGAAAAGTAAAGAATTAAAGAAAAGTAAAGTGCGAGAAATTAATATTACATGGCTTTGGGAGAGATACATAAATATTATACGAGAAAAAAGAAAAATATGCGAATTGAAATAAAATTAGAAACGAGGGCGTTGGACCCTTTTTAATTAAATTAAATTAAATGATTTATTAAATTAACATTAAAAGAAAATAAATTGTTTTTTTGGTATTTTTGGTACTTAGGAGAATTTAATGCAATTAAACCTAATTCTACAATTTTTATTTTATTATGAAAACATATTAAAGTTTAACCTAAAATTAACCCTAATTAATTGATGCGATTTAATTCATAAAAATAAATAGTTAATTATTAGTGAAAAAGAAAAGAAAAAAAAAGGATAAAAATTAATTAAAACTAATTCTACCAATTTTAAAATATTTAAGAAAATGTTAAGATTTAAACCTAAATTAGAAGAAAACTAAGTCAATTATGAATTTTATTTACAAAAAATACTAATTAAATAAAGGTATTTAATTTTGGTCTTTTCTGATTTTTTTGTGTTTTTTATATTATTTGTGAAAATATTAAATGAATTAAAACAATAATTGAAAGAAAGTAAAAATAATGGAAAAAACAAAGAATGTAAAAAAGCTTGCAAACCTAGGGGGTTCTGCCCCTAATTTGGAGGTAAATCTTTAGCAATTTAGGCCCATCAAGACCTTGGCCTCTTTGACTTTTTCCACTAGTGTGCCCAGGCGTTGACTGATGTTCATCATAGTTCTGAAATCGTGACCCTTTGATTGGTCCTGGCATACGCGTGGACGGCTTGATTTTGAGGGTGCATGATATACCTTAGCATTGAAACTGCACAAGAGCATTAGATGAAAAATAACATGAAAGGGGTGGGGGACCTGGGGCTCGAACCCAGGTCATGTGGTTTACCAGTCTTACACTTTACCAAACGCGCTGCTTGAATTCTTTGTTTATATAATAACCAACAATTAATATAAAATAAAACAAAATGCTAGTGGACTTTTAGCGCGAAATTTTGAACAGACCAACCAACGTTTGCCACTTCATCGTCTTCCCCATGGCTTCGTTTTTTCCTTAAAATAAAAAGAAGAATGGCAACGGTTTTGGAACTGTCCTCTTAGACCCCCTATCCCAAAATAGAGATTAGCTCAGGGAGGTTCATAAATTGAGCGCGAGGGTGGTTTCCAAATCGTCCCAGCACGCTGAATCCGGTTATGGCACTGTGAGGTTCTAATTTTGCAGCGTTTAGAAACGCCTAAATTGAAGCTTGCAAAACCCTAAATATTGTTAATGGTGAATCCTCCCATAGTGCACGAAAACAAAATCAAACCACACAGTTAGCTTCAGAATTGAATAATGAACACAAATCACATATTAAAAATTGCTAAATACGCATGAATTGAGATGCAAGAATATGAAATCTTTTCTGTACAGGTTGCGATCGTGTTACCAATTTAGGGCGTTAGGATGATTGATTTCGATTGGAAAACTTTCCTTGAAGCCTCAGGAAGCTAATGGGATAAAAATTTTGCCTTGAATCGTCCTAGAACTTGGTTTTCAGATTTGAGTTTTTTAGGCAAAAGTGTGAGTTTTCTTATGGCTCTTCTACGCAGCTTTCAGGTTACCAGGCATTAGGTCTTGATCAAGCTTATGTATGGAATCAATTAGGGTTAAAATTTGATCCAAAAAACCTTTGCATTGATTGAATAATATTTGATTTGTAAGCCATTATTTTCAAATCTTTTTCAAGCATATTTCTACCAAATCATGACCAATTAGCTTCAATTCTTTCCTAATCTGACTTACACAAAATCTTGGAGATATTATATGCATAAAAAGATTTGAAACATTAGGTTTAATATTTTTCATGTATTTTAATTAATTTAAATGAATTATTAATAATAAAAATCCAAATAAATAAATAAAAAATGAAGAAAAACTTCCCTTTGGGCCAAGTGGTCGTGCACATTCCTTGGATAATTAATTGTGGAAGAAAAAGAGGCCCATTAGCAATTTTAGGTCATTTGAAACAATGTTGACTTTTCAAAATATCCAAAAATTTCCCAACTTCCACAAGGCATAACATGCTCAATTTTTAAGCTTTGCTCATGTTCTTGGACATTTTGGAAAGGTCTTTGAGTCCTGTAACCAATGTCTTTGGTACCATGTCATTTTGATTTACCAATCTCAAGTTATGTCCTTTGACTTAAAGTCCCTTTTTGTTGACTTTTGAAAATGACCTATAATGTTGAAATTGATAACTTTTTGTGAGAGCATTTCTTGGACTTGAAGTATGAAGAGGAGTTGTAGTAAATGTCTTTATCTTCAAAATGAGCTTTGGATGGAATTTTTCTGATAATCCATGTGAAAGGTATGCCCTGGTCAATTTACAGTTGACCTTTTCAACTGTCCAAATAAGGAAACTTTTGCATCTTGATGATTTTTGAGCCAAGCTTTGAGAATCATGATCAAGCATTGATCAAATTATGTTTGTGGCTTCAAAATGAGATATTGATCAAAAATTTGAACTTTTGACTGTCAAATGACCGTTTTGCCCCTACAGTTGACTGTAGTGCAATTAGGGTTTTGACTGTGCAATTTTATGCTGAAAGTCTTGAAACTTGGTATGAGGATGTTTGGCCATATTTATAGGCATGTGGGACTTGATTGGACCCTTGGAAACTTCATTTACTTTGTCAGAACCAAAACCCTAATTTTGACTGTTTAGGAGGCTCTTACACTGTGCAACCCTTGGGGAATTTTGAAGCTTTGACTTTACAATTCTTGAAGAATATGGGAGGGCAAATTTTGGGGTACAACAGTTGCCCCTGTTCAATCTTCTTAGACCTGAGGATGCAGATTGGCTGACGTGCCTTTCGTAATCCGAGAGTGGAAGATGATTGAACACTAGAGTGCCCAGAAATTTGCGCTCACATAGTAGCAGTGATGATGGGAATGGGCTTATAGATGCCATTTAGAGATTGCTGGATAGGATTATGGGCTTATAGATGCCATGCTAAGAGATGATGGAATATGGATGGGCTTATAGATGCCATCTGGGTGTCAATCGCATAAGAGATTCCTTAGCGAGAATTTGCGTACCTGCATAAGAAAAATGAGTACCTGACATATTGCAGGAGCTGGTCTTCAAATGCTTGGTATAGATGTGTCCTGACTGGTTACAGGAGCTGGATCTGGATCTTCAAACGGTGATGAATGAACCAGGGGTGGTTACTGCCTCAACAGGAACGGTGAGAGAACCTTGGACGACTTCAGCTTCAACAACAATCGTTGAGCGAATCTTGGGATTACCACCTCCGCGGGATCGGGGAGAGAACCATAGGCGACTACAACCTCAACAGCAAACATTGAGAGAATCTTGGTGGGAATTACCATCTCCGCAGTATCAGGGAGAGAACCATAGGTGATTACAATCTCAATAGCAATCATTGAGAAAACCGGGGATGGAATTATCACCTCCGCAGTATCGGGGAGAGAACCATAGGCAATTACAATCTCAATAGCAATTATTGAGAAAACCTTGGATGGAATTATCATCTCCGCAGTATCGGGGAGAGAACCATAGGCAATTACAATCTCAATAGCAATTATTGAGAAAACCTTGGATGGAATTATCATCTCCGCAGTATCGGGGAGAGAACCATAGGCGATTACAACCTCAATAGCAATTATTGGGAAAACCTGGGATGGAATTATCATCTCCGCAGCATTGGGGAGAGAACCATAGGCGATTACAACCTCAATAGCAATTATTGGGAAAACCTGGGATGGAATTATCATCTCCGCAGTATCGGGGAGAGAACCATAGGCGATTACAACTCAATAGCAATCATTGAGAAAACCTTGGATAACTTCTACTGAGTCTTCATCAGAAAAATCTGTTTGGGGTCGATTTAACTGGACTAGAGAAGGCCTTGGACTGGATAAGAAATCTTTGGAGTCGATTAACTGAACCGGTCTAGGTCTTGGAATGTCTTCAACTGGGTCTTTATCAGAAAAATCTGTTTGGGGTCGATTTAACTGGACCAGAGAAGGCCTTTGACTGGATAAGAAATCTTTGGAGTCGATTTAACTGAACCAGATAAGGTCTTGAAATGTGATTGAGAATCTAACTGAATCTTTCCTGAAAGGTAAAGGTCAGTCATATGCAATGTATGATATGGACCAAGCAATGATGTTCTCAATATAAATGAGATTTGTAAGATATGATGCGTCTATGCATGCTATAATGATGTATGGAAGTGCGATGTTTATGAATGTATTTTTCGTCTAGGAAAGTAAATCCTTGACGGGTGCCGGGAAGTCACTCCTGGGCTGATGTTGGAGAATAGATTTTGCTTCCGCTGGGGATGATAGTTGCAAGAATACCGGTAGGAGAAGATGACTCCGTTGGGGAATAAACTTGGCGAATGGAATAACTCTGCAGGGAGGAAAGTACTCTAGCGACCTTGCTGGGAAGAAATGCTCTGTGGGGAGAGACGTACTTTGTTGAATTGTTGATAATAACTTGCTGGGGATACCATTGTTGTGTTGGAAGTGTTAATAGACTTCGCTGGGGATAAGAAGACTTCGCCGAGAACGATCTTCCCGTGGCTTTTGGCTGAGGATAACCCAGTTATATCCTGGTAAGGAAAATAACTCTTTGAATAAAGCCGGGCGGCGCGTTCGTGTTCTGCGAGGATAAGCTTCCAGAATCTACTGGGGATAAGCTTACTGCTTAGGGAGATGATTCCAACTTTCCTGGGGAACTAGATTGGACTCTCTCGGGGAAGTTTTGAATTGAACTGTACCGGGGAAGTGACTCCTCTGAATGCTGGTATACCACCGGGGAACACTCTTCTAGACCAAGACTGCCGGGGATGCTTGTTAAGAATATGTATGCTGTCGGGGAATGTTGAGATCTACTGGAGGATACCCAACTTCTTTAAGATTTGATAATATAGCTTGGGGAGAGTGCATTGACTTGCTGGCTCACTCTCTGGGGAATTAGGATATCTGGTTGTATTCTTTAGCTGAACCTACCTTGGCACCTTGGAGGATAGGACAATTAGATTGCTCAGACAACTCTTTATTGCCCCTGTTTCTAGTGTTACATGTAATTAATCCTTTGTCTTGTATGCAATTTATTCATGAGTTAGCAAATTATTGTCAATGCATATATCACAAATTGAACCTTGGACGTTCTTCGCAAAACAAAACAGAAAAAGGGAAAACAATTGGCAATTTTAACTGAAAAATATATTTGTATTGATTTTTGAATAGCCTGAAAATAGGCGTTTATGTACAAGAGGCTGACATCCTAGTAAGAGAACGCCGCCGAGCAAAATAGTTTATACAAATTTTATACAAGAGAAAATAAAACAGCTGTGTGAAATGAATGATCCACTGGGTTTCAACTCTGCTATTGCCTTTATAACTCCGAGCGTCTCATCACTTGATGACCTTGGTTGAAGATGAAGTCGATTGATCGATGCCGTCTGAACTTGATGTAGATACCGGATTCTGGATGCAAGGTGATCCAATGAGACATAGTATTACGCTTTTATCCCTAACCTTTGCCTGGACCGCCCTTTCGGGTTTTCAGTCCACCGGGATACCCATTTTTGCCCAAGCCGCCTTTTCAGGTTTTCGACTTGCCGGGTGTACAGATTTTTTCCATTTCATCCCTTCATTTTGCCCGAACCTTTTTGGTTCGTCGGGAAGCCCTAATTTTTGCCTAGGCATGTCAGCCTAGCGGGTCTTTTTTTCATGCGTAGTATCTTTTTACTATGTCTGCATTGGCGGGGTGAGGAAGGTCGTCACCATCCATATTGGTTAGAATCATGGCTCCTCCTGAGAACACATGTTTAACCACAAATGGCCCTTCGTACGTAGGGGTCCATTTGCCCCTTGGATCACTCTGAGGAAGGATGATTCGCTTGATCACCAGATCCCCAACTTCATATTCCTGTGGTATGACTTTTTTGTTAAATGCCCTGATCATCCGTTTCTGATACGTCTGACCATGGCAGATAGCAGTAAGTCTCTTTTCATCAATAAGATTTAACTGATCAAGTCGTGTCTGGATCCAATCATCTTCGTTCAGATTTGCATCCTTCATTATCCGGAGAGAGGGTATTTGCACTTCGATTGGTAAGACTGCCTCCATGCCATAAACCAAAGAGAAAGGAGTTCCCCCGGTTGACGTCCTAGCTGAGGTACTATACCCATGTAGAGCGAACGGTAACATCTTGTGCCAATCTTTATAGGTCACTGTCATCTTCTGCACGATTTTCTTGATGTTCTTATTTGCCGCTTCTACAGCCCCATTCATCTTCGGTCTGTAAGGAGAAGAATTGTGGTGCTGTATTTTGAATGGCTCGTAGAGCTCAGTGATCATCTTGTTATTCAGATTGGTACCGTTGTCTGTAATGATTCTTTCAGGGACGCCGTACCGACAGATCAGGTTATGCCGAATGAACCGTGCCACAACAGTCTTGGTTACCGTAGCGTAGGATGCTGCCTCAACCCACTTTGTAAAATAATCAATCGCCACTAGGATGAAGCGATGCCCGTTGGATGCCGTAGGTTTAATCTCACCAATCATGTCTATGCCCCACATTGCAAACGGCCAAGGCGCAGTCAGGACATTTAAAGGAACTGGAGGAACATGCACCTTGTCTGCATAAATCTGGCACTTATGGCATGTCCGAGAATGTTGATAGCAGTCAGCTTCCATTGTGGACCAGTAATACCCTTCCCGAAGGATCTTTTTAGCCATGGTGTGCCCACTGGAATGTGTACCAAAGGTCCCTTCATGTAGCTCTTCCATGATCCTTTCTGCTTCAGTCTTATCCACACAACGCAGTAGGGTTGAATCATGGTTTCGCTTGTACAAGATGCCGTTGCTAAGGAAGAACTTTGCCGCGAACCTTCTCAGGAACTTCTTATCATTGATAGATGCACCTTCAGGGTATTCCTGAGCTTCCAAATATCTCTTCACCTCATGGTACCAAGGCTTCTCAGTCACCAATTCAGTCTCGAGATCGCAACAGTATGCCGGTTTGTCCAGTTTCCAGATGATGATCCGGGGAGCCTCATTGTCCCATTTGACCTTGAACATAGAAGACATTGTAGCTAACGCGTCCGCCAACTGATTCTCTTCTCTCGGAAAGTGTTCGAAGGTTATCTTCGTGAAGTGGGGGATCAAGGTCAACACACATTCTCTGTAAGGAATAAGGTTCGGATGTTTCGTATCCCACTCTCCTTTGATCTGGTTGATCATAAGAGCGGAATCTCCAAAGACACTCAGAAACTTGATCCTTAGGTCGATCGCAGCTTGAAGACCCATGATGCACGCCTCATACTCTGCCATGTTGTTGGTACAATTGAAACATAGACGGGCAGTGAGCGGAGTATGAGTGCCTTGAGGGGATATGATTTCGGCGCCGATACCGTTACCCAAAGCATTGGAGGCTCCGTCAAAGTGCATGGACCATCGGGATCCTTCCTCAGGTCCTTCATCCGGTCCAGGTATTTCACAATCAGTCACTATCATGATGCTTTCATCCGAAAACTCGAAGTTCATTGACTGATAGTCATCTACGGCCTGATGTGCCAAGTGGTCTGCCAATACACTTCCCTTGATGGCTTTCTGGGTTGTGTATTGAATGTCGTATTCCGTCAAGATCATTTGCCATCTTGCAATTCTCCCAGACAGAGCAGGCTTTTCGAATATGTACTTTATAGGATCCATCTTTGAGATCAACAAGGTAGTGTGAGTCAGCATATACTGTCTCAGCCGGCGAGCAGCCCATACCAAAGCGCAACAAGTTTTCTCGAGCAGTGAGTATCGGGTCTCACAGTCGGTAAACTTTTTGCTAAGGTAATAAATGGCGTGCTCTTTTCGGCCAGACTCGTCATGCTGCCCCAGCACACACCCCATTGAATTGTCAAGTACTGTCAGGTATAGTATCAGAGGTCTCCCCTCAACCGGTGGCATAAGGATGGGTGGTTCTTGGAGATACTCCTTGATTCTGTCAAAGGCAGCCTGACATTTATCATTCCAACGTACTACCTGATCTTTCTTCAGCAGCTTGAAGATTGGCTCACAGGTAGCAGTCAGATGCGAGATGAAACGAGCAATATAATTCAGGCGCCCTAAAAAGCCTCTGACTTCCTTCTCTGTCTTAGGAACTGGCATCTCTTGAATAGCTTTGACCTTGGCAGGGTCCACTTGAATGCCTTTATCACTTACAACGAAGCCTAGCAACTTCCCAGATCTTACCCCGAAGGTGCACTTGTTCGGGTTCAACCTCAGCTTGTACAGTTTCAGACGGTCAAACAATTTCTGCAGATGATCTAGGTGCTCTTCCTCAGTTTGGGACCTTGCGATCATGTCGTCAACATACACTTCTATCTCATGATGGATCATGTCATGAAATAAAGCAACCATGGCACGTTGATAGGTTGCCCCAGCGTTCTTTAGTCCAAAAGGCATGACCTTGTAACAGAAGGTGCCCCACTGAGTAACAAATGTAGTCTTTTCCATGTCTTCAGGTGCCATCTTGATCTGATTGTAACCTGAAAAACCATCCATGAAAGAGAACACCTTATGCTGAGCAGTATTATCAACAAGGACATCAATGTGAGGTAAAGGGAATTCATCCTTGGGGCTGGCCCTGTTCAGATCCCTGTAGTCGACACACATTCTGACCTTACCGTCCTTCTTTGGCACCGGCACCACATTAGCAACCCACTGCGGGTAAGAAGTCACTGCAAGGAACCCAGCATCAAACTGTTTCATAACCTCGGCCTTGATCTTCTCAGACATCTCTGGACGCATACGGCAGACCTTTTGCTTAACCGGAGGACAGTCTTCTTTAGTCGGCAAGTGATGGACCACAATATCGGTATCCAACCCGGGCATGTCTTCGTAGGACCAGGAAAAGATCTCCATATAATCATGTAGCATCTTAGTCAACCGTTGCTTCACGCTGAGCTCTAGGTTGGCACCAATCTTTACCTCTTTCCTGTCTGCTTCAGTACCCAAGTTTATTGTTTCCACTGGTTCTTCGTGTGGTTGAATTGCCCTCTCTTCCTGAAGCAACAGTCTTGCAAGCTCGCCAGGCACTTCGCAATCATCTTCGCCTTCGTCTTCGGCTAAGTTGATCGGATTTTCGAAGTCATAATTGGCAGTAGCAGAGTCGTTATCAGTGAGATCCAGAGTGGATTGAAACCTGTATGAGTGAGTGTGTGTAAATACAGTTGTTTTGAAATATATGTAAAGGAAAGAAAGACAGAAAAGGAGCATAAGATTTGCAATGCGAGAAAACGTCCAAGATTTTCATTTATGATATATGAAATGACAATTTATATGCCCTCACAAATGAAACCACGGTGCCTCGGGTAAGACACCGGGCCATAGAGTTTATTTATTGTTTATTACAAATAATAAAACAAAGAAGTTTATTACTGCGTAACAAAAGTAACAGGAGTATGGTCTTTGACAATCCAATTGGTCAATCCGCCTTCGGTCGTCGGGTAGATCCAGCTATTGAATTCTGCTTCATCCACTTCATTGTCTTCCCCAACAACATTCACTCCTGGATTTGTAATGAGCACAGGAGGTCTTCTGGTCTTCGCCTTCCGCATAGCTTTCTGACCCTCTGTAGTAAAACCCAGTCCGAATTTGTCAGTTTTCTGTGTAAAGTCGGGAAGCCTGCCCCAGTTAGTATAGTCACCTTTTTGAACCACAACCCGGGCATCCTTCAGGGAAGCCATCTTCAAGGGAACATCCTCTCCGACCGCTGTTTCTACTACTGCTGAAATTGGAAGCACCTCCTCAAAATGCTGAAAGGGGGTTTCAATAAACTCCCCGTCCATCTCAATGTATCTGAAGGAATTCAGATGGCTCACCATATACTCCTCCTCTCCTTGCACAGTGACGATCTTCCCTCTGACGGGGTACTTCAGCTTCTGGTGCAAGGTAGAGGTCACTGCCCCAGCTTTATGGATCCAAGGTCGACCCAGTAGACAAGAGTACGATGGACGGATATCCATCACATAAAAAGTAGAGTCAAACACCTGAGAGCCCACACGAATAAGAATGTCAACCTCTCCATGAACCATCCTTTTTGAACCGTCAAAGGCTCTGACGATGATATTGCTGGGTTTCAGCTCTAGGCCTTCACAATCCAAATGGTCTAAAGCTTTCTTTGGTAGAACATTCAAAGAAGAACCAGTATCCACCAACACATGCTCCAGAGTAGTGCCCCTGCATTCAATAGAGACATGCAGGGCATCATTGTGGTCCCTTCCCTTCGCAGTTAGGTCAGCATCTGAGAAACCCAAGTCGTTGTCCGCCGTCAGATTTGCTACGCAGTCACTGAATTAGACAGCAGATGTTTCCTGTGGCACATGGGCCGTCTTAAGTAATGAGATCAAGGCCTTAGCATGGGCCTCGGAGCACAGCAATAAGGAGAGCATGGAGATCTTGGAGGGCGTGTGCCCTAGCTGTTCCACAACATTGAAGTCACTCTTCTTTATTATTTTCAGTATTTCCTCCATTTCTTGTTGGGAGGCCTCAGCATTTATAGGTATCGGTGCCTCCATCCGGGCAGGCTCATCTTCAACTCCTTTGCCCCGAGCATTGGATGACTCGGCAGCCGGGGAAACAACTTGGTCAGTAACAGGAACCGGTACACTTGTAGGTGTTATAAGGAGGGGTCTTCGAGCAGCGGGCGGTGCAATGTCAGGCGAGAAGAGCCTGCCACTGCGGGTAACCTTGGTTGGGCCAGTGATATCGCAGATACTGGCGCCAGTGTTGAACTCTTGTTTGATCCCATTCACATATACGTCTGCCCCATAATTCCAGGGGACAACTTTGTCAGATACGTAGGGGAGAGGCCCCGGAACAGTAATAACCACAGGTGCGACAGTCATGATTTGAACAGGCTTCTTCGGGAAAGCCTTGACTGGATTATTGAAGATGGTAACCACAGAAACTTCTTCTACCGGAACCAACTGAACAACAGACTTCTTAAACATAATCTCCTTGCTATCCATTAGGCTTTGGATACCTAACTTCAGCAAGGGACAACCAGATAGGGAAACAGCACAGAACAGGCAACCTTCACTGCAACCCGGAAATAAACCGGCCAGTAGCAGGTTCCTCTTGACAGTCTTCAGAGGGGTAGCTAGGTCATCCACAGAAACATCGTAAGCATCTTCATCAACAGCATTTACCCCATGCTGAGGCATAGGAGCAATAACCACATTCGGCCTCTCAGGCGCTTCGAACTGTATCTCCTTCGCGTCGATAAGATCTTGCACCTTATTCCTTAATGCCCAACAGTCATCAGTGGAATGCCCCGGGCTATCAGAATGGTACGCACATCGGGCATTTGGGTTGTATTTCGGAGAGGCAGTGTTTACACCTTTGGGGGCCTCTCTGACAGTCACTAGGTTGGTGGATAGTAACTGCGGCAAGATTTGGGATAGGGTCATGCTCAAACGGGTAAACTCTCTCCGGGGTCTTTCAGCCCTTTGAGGATTGGTTGGCCGAGGAGCGGCAGCAGGCTTAGCAATCATTACCGCACTGACAGATTGGCGGCGCTCAGATCTCTCTGGTCTCCGGGAACCATATACAGCACTAGCCTCCTTTTTGAAGGGTTTCTTCTCTGAACTAGATGATGCACCCTTCGGAATCTTTCCATACTTCAACCCAGCCTCAATTCTCTCTCCAGTCAGAATCAGATCAGTGAACCCTGCAGACGAAGTCCCGATAAGATGGTTGAAAAATGGCCCAGATAGGGTCCCCAAGAACATGTCTACCAACTCCCAATCAGTCAACGGAGGCTGCACCCTGCCAGCCAGATCCCTCCACTTCTGAGCGTACTCTTTAAAACCTTCACTTGAACCTAACGACATACCCTGGAGTTGGGTACGTGTAGGGGCAAGGTCGGCATTATACTGATACTGCTTATAGAAAGCAGTAGCCAACTCCTCCCAGTTACGAACCTTGGTCCCATCCAGCTGATAGAACCATTCGAGATGAGTCCCTGAAAGACTCTCCTGGAAGAAGTGGATCCACAAGTTCTTATCCGCTGAGTACGGTTGAATCTTCCGAACATAGGACCTGAGATGTAGCTTGGGACAAGACGCCCCGTCGTACTTAGTGAAAGATGGTGCTTTGAATTTACGAGGAATGATTACACCAGTAGACAAACCCAAATCTCCGAAATCCAGCCCAGGTACTTGTTGTATCTCCATAGCATTCAACCTATCTTCCAACTGTTTGTATCTGTCTTCTGCAGGAGGATACTGCTCTTTATCAAAATCAGTCTCATTGTCGGAGACTACCGGACTAGGACCTTTTTCTGCCTGAGGAGTACTCTTGCCAATAGAAGAACCAGCCTCTTCATTCTGCAGAGTGTTGCCAAACCTTCGGCCCGAGTTGAATAGAACATTTCTTCTCTTCTTCTTCTTTTCCTTCTTTAGAAGCAGAGCCTTCATCTCTTCTTGGCCCTGAGCCAAACCCATGATTAATTCCTGAAATTGCGCATTCTGCGCCTGTAGAGCTTTGATGGACATCTCAGTTGAGGACGAGTCAGGATTCATGATGCTGAAATAAACAGCGAAGAACGGTAAGCAACCTGAAAAGGGGAAAACCTGCTATGCACATGATGAATGGAATGCGTATGATTTATGTTTTCAAAGACAATCGGGAATCAACTTTGTAAACAAAAGGAACACACTTCATTAGATTCAACTTGGAAACTGAAATTATTCAACAGGTTTCCCTTAGGCGTTACATGAAAGGAAATACTGAAAAGGGAAATAAAACTGTAAAAGAACATCCGGAGCTTCTTATTGATCCCATGGTCTCCTCTTCTCAGTACGGATGTAGGCATTCAGAGCTCTCTCATTCTCCAACTGCTTTGTCAGCTTCTGGATCTTTAATTCCTGCTCGTTGAACTTTTCCCGGTAAGAATCCCGCTCTTCTCGCAGTTGCGACCAAGATCTCTTCAATGTCTCATAATCAGTAGGTATCTGAGGAGGAAGGACAGTTGGATGAACACCATCTTTGTCAGGACACTCAAGAATGACGGGTCTGACGGCTTCATACAACATACCTAACTTCTGAGCACGGATACGAACCCATTTGTAGTAGGCTTCAATAGGTAAAGAAGTCTTTGGCCCCAACTCTTGTGGGTCAGCTTTATGAACTTTGTCCCAAGCCTTGATGAACCTACGACGTAGCTCGTCACTATCCACCTGAAACTTAAAACTGATGTGAGGCACCAACATCTCATGGGGGCCTACTCTTCTTGCTCTTCCAAACTGATGGAGCGCTAGACATGGATTGTAAGAGATCCCTCCTTGGGTACCAATCAGAGGAACATTAGGGTATTCCCCGCATCGATCAATGTCAGCTATCTCATCCAGACCTCTGCAAGTCCAAATGATGTCTTTGTCGGTGAGAGACATTAACCTATGAGCCCAACCTCTTCCTTCTTGATTCTTCAGTACGAACTTGGGGAGGTGCGAAATAAACCACCTCACCAACAAAGGGATACAACACCATAGGGTTCCTCGTCTTCGGGTAGTACGAGCATGAAGTTGTTGCAAGATGTCACCCAAGAGAGTGGGCACAGGATTCTGAGACATAAAGATCCTTATGGCAGTGACATTAATGAAGTTATCAGGGTTAGGAAACAAGACTAACCCATAGATTAGGAGAGCCAAAATGTCTTCATATGCCCTAAAGTCCAGGTCATTCCAGAAACTGTTAGCTTTACCAACCAGAAACTTGGCCAAGAATCCCTTAACTCCGCTTCTAGTTACCCAGTTGTCCATTACCTCTTGCTGTGTCAAGGGAAGAGCTGCAGCAACATCCTCAAGCCTGAGGGTCTTTTCCCAACCAGTAAAGGGAGTCTGATCCAAGATAGGGATACCAAGCAAATCAGAGAACTCTTCCAGGGTAGGGACCAGCTGGAAGTCTTAAAAGGTGAAGCACTGATACAGAGGGTCATAGAACTGGGTCAGAACACTCATCAACTGTTGATCCCGCTTTGCAGTGACTAAACTGAGAAGAGAACCATGTCTCTTAATGAAGGAAGTGGTATTTGGAATTCTGCTAACCAACTCTTCAAGCAACTCAGGTGAGTGAACAAAGTTGAACCGGATAGTATTCCTTCGTACAGGCATCATAATGTCCTACAAAACAGAGCAAAGGTGAAACCCTCTTGTCTTTGAAATGGTCAGTCCTTATGCAGGATGCATGCAATGCTCATGATGTTATGATGTTATGATAAAGCACACCACAAATAGATACAAAGGCAAACATGGTAAGGCACACAAGTCACACAAGGCAAGCCCTTAGAGTTTAGGCCAGCATGAGGTCTAGGTACTACCCTCTTTCAGTTTGTTGGTTCATACCTGTCCTATCAAAGTAACCGGGTTCTTAGAGGATCCCAATATCATTGACTACCCTCAATTGGTCATAACTCTAACATCGCAATCTTTTCTTGCGGCCAGAACCATCACGTGAGTTTAGCCTCAATGGGCGTAGCATACTGCTACTGTTCTAATGGCCAAGTTGTGTCAATTAAGGTTCTAAGGTTGTTGGTGCTTAATGACTCCTTAGAAGACCCATATTCTCCTCGTTGCGACACAAGGGATATCGGTACAGACCAAGGTGCCACACCAACGTAGCCACTGTTTCACCCGTGTCGGTCTACGCCGGACAGGTCCCTCACAGCTTATGCTACCTAAACAGGGTATCCCCAGATCCGGGTTAGGATCTATGTAACTCCCATGCAACCCACAAAGTTAAAGCAGACAAGTCAATACAATTGAAAACACAGTTATGAACTAACCCTAAGGTACACCTCACTTTAAGTTTAAATCCCCAGCAGAGTCGCCAGTTCTGTGATCGGTGGATCTGGAACTGACTGTTTAACGCTGGTTCGCGAAATGTCGCGGAAGCAAGAGTCGCCATCGTCTTTTATTTTCTCCAAATGGAAAGGACAAAAGCACAGAAAAATTCCTTAAAGAGATTGCTCTCGGTTCGGGAGGTAGATTATAGAAAGGGAAGGTGTTAGCACCCTTTCTATCCATGGTTATCCATGGGCTCTTAGATACTTGCTCATTGTGTTTTCAAAAATGGTTTGTTTGCTTTTCAACTGTGGGTTTAAAAAGTTTCTTTGAAAATTCCAGTTCGACTCTTGTATCAGTCTTCAAGAGTGTTTGAAAAATTGCTTTCGAAAGCTTTTTGAAAATGTGTTGGTGTGAAAAGTATTTTGTTTTGTTTTGAAATTTAGAGCAAGTATCTAGAGTCGTCTACCTACCCTAAGGAATTCGTCTGTGTAAATGTCCTTTAAAGTAGTGCCATCCCACCATTGAGAGGTAGGTAGCACCACCGTTGGAGGTGTTCGGGTCAATTCGAGGTTCGGGACATGGTGATCACCAGAGCAACGGGAAGACACCTTAGAAGCTACCCTCATGCCAGGTTCCCGGATCATGGGGACTTACTAAGACATCCTCTACTCGACGATCACCTTTCTAGGCAAGGCAACAGTGAGGCGTACCCTAGGGGTGGTGTGTGATTTGTGTGTCAGATTCAGATATTTTATCTTGTCATGTTGTTAGTGATCTATGCGCTTGTTTTTATTTTTGTCCATTCATTCTTGCATGCACTTATTTAACAGTTAGAAATTTGCGAGAAAGATAAAAGTTCTAAGCTATTACAAAAGGCGCGGGTCCACATCGCCAAAATTTCCAGAACCCAATTTGACAGAAAAGTAAAGAATTAAAGAAAAGTAAAGTGCGAGAAATTAATATTACATGGCTTTGGGAGAGATACATAAATATATACGAGAAAAAAGAAAAATATGCGAATTGAAATAAAATTAGAAACGAGGGCGTTGGACCCTTTTTAATTAAATTAAATTAAATGATTTATTAAATTAACATTAAAAGAAAAGAAATTGTTTTTTTGGTATTTTTGGTACTTAGGAGAATTTAATGCAATTAAACCTAATTCTACAATTTTTATTTTATTATGAAAACATATTAAAGTTTAACCTAAAATTAACCCTAATTAATTGATGCGATTTAATTCATAAAAATAAATAGTTAATTATTAGTGAAAAAGAAAAGAAAAAAAAAGGATAAAAATTAATTAAAACTAATTCTACCAATTTTAAAATATTTAAGAAAATGTTAAGATTTAAACTTAAATTAGAAGAAAACTAAGTCAATTATGAATTTTATTTACAAAAAATACTAATTAAATAAAGGTATTTAATTTTGGTCTTTTCTGATTTTTTTGTGTTTTTTATATTATTTGTGAAAATATTAAATGAATTAAAACAATAATTGAAAGAAAGTAAAAATAATGGAAAAAACAAAGAATGTAAAAAAGCTTGCAAACCTAGGGGGTTCTGCCCCTAATTTGGAGGTAAATCTTTAGCAATTTAGGCCCATCAAGACCTTGGCCTCTTTGACTTTTTCCACTAGTGTGCCCAGGCGTTGACTGATGTTCATCATAGTCCTGCAATCGTGACCCTTTGATTGGTTCTGGCATACGCGTGGACGGCTTGATTTTGAGGGTGCATGATATACCTTAGCATTGAAACTGCACAAGAGCGTTAGATGAAAAATAACATGAAAGGGGTGGGGGACCTGGGGCTCGAACCCAGGTCCTGTGGTTTACCAGTCTTACACTTTACCAAACGCGCTGCTTGAATTCTTTGTTTATATAATAACCAACAATTAATATAAAATAAAACAAAACGCTAGTGGACTTTTAGCGCGAAATTTTGAACAGACCAACCAACGTTTGCCACTTCATCGTCTTCCCCATGGCTTCGTTTTTTCCTGAAAATAAAAAGAAGAATGGCAACGGTTTTGGAACTGTCCTCTTAGACCCCCTATCCCAAAATAGCGATTAGCTCAGGGAGGTTCATAAATTGAGCGCGAGGGTGGTTTCCAAATCGTCCCAGCACGCTGAATCCGGTTATGGCACTGTGAGGTTCTAATTTTGCAGCGTTTAGAAACGCCTAAATTGAAGCTTGCAAAACCCTAAATATTGTTAATGGTGAATCCTCCCATAGTGCACGAAAACAAAATCAAACCACACAGTTAGCTTCAGAATTGAATAATGAACACAAATCACATATTAAAAATTGCTAAATACGCATGAATTGAGATGCAAGAATATGAAATCTTTTCTGTACAGGTTGCGATCGTGTTACCAATTTAGGGCGTTAGGATGATTGATTTCGATTGGAAAACTTTCCTTGAAGCCTCAGGAAGCTAATGGGATAAAAAATTTGCCTTGAATCGTCCTAGAACTTGGTTTTCAGATTTGAGTTTTTTAGGCAAAAGTGTGAGTTTTCTTATGGCTCTTCTGCGCAGCTTTCAGGTTACCAGGCATTAGGTCTTGATCAAGCTTATGTATGGAATCAATTAGGGTTAAAATTTGATCCAAAAAACCTTTGCATTGATTGAATAATATTTGATTTGTAAGCCATTATTTTCAAATCTTTTTCAAGCATATTTCTACCAAATCATGACCAATTAGCTTCAATTCTTTCCTAATCTGACTTACACAAAATCTTGGAGATATTATATGCATAAAAAGATTTGAAACATTAGGTTTAATATTTTTCATGTATTTTAATTAATTTAAATGAATTATTAATAATACAAATCCAAATAAATAAATAAATAATGAAGAAAAACTTCCCTTTGGGCCAAGTGGTCGTGCACATGCCTTGGATAATGAATTGTGGAAGAAAAAGAGGCCCATTAGCAATTTTAGGTCATTTGAAACAATGTTGACTTTTCAAAATATCCAAAAATTTCCCAACTTCCACAAGGCATAACTTGCTCAATTTTTAAGCTTTGCTCATGTTCTTGGACATTTTGGAAAGGTCTTTGAGTCCTGTAACCAATGTCTTTGGTCCCATGTCATTTTGATTTACCAATCTCAAGTTATGGCCTTTGACTTAAAGTCCCTTTTTGTTGACTTTTGAAAATGACCTATAATGTTGAAATTGATAACTTTTTGTGAGAGCATTTATTGGACTTGAAGTATGAAGAGGAGTTGTAGGAAATGTCTTTATCTTCAAAATGAGCTTTGGATGGAAATTTTCTGATAATCCATGTGAAAGTTATGCCCTGGTCAATTTACAGTTGACCTTTTCAGCTGTCCAAATAAGGAAACTTTTGCATCTTGATGATTTTTGAGCCAAGCTTTGAGAATCATGATCAAGCATTGATCAAATGATGTTTGTGGCTTCAAAATGAGATATTGATCAAAAATTTGAACTTTTGACTGTCAAATGACCGTTTTGCCCCTACAGTTGACTGTAGTGCAATTAGGGTTTTGACTGTGCAATTTTGTGCTGAAAGTCTTGAAACTTGGTATGAGGATGCTTGGCCATATTTATAGGAATGTGGGACTTGATTGGACCCTTGGAAACTTCATTTACTTTGTCAGAACCAAAACCCTAATTTTGACTGTTTAGGAGGCTCTTACACTGTGCAACCCTTGGGGAATTTTGAAGCTTTGACTTTACAATTCTTGAAGAATATGGGAGGGCAAATTTTGGGGTACAACACCCAGCATCAACCTCGCCTAGAGTAACATGTCGATCAGAGTAAGCCAAGCAGGTCCAAGAGGCAGTTCACCCAGCTTAATGTGTCGCTGTTTCAAGCTTTATAACACCTGTTGAGGTTGAATCTGATTACACTAAGGGCTCCTCCCCGAAACCCCAACATCTCTGCTCCTAACTATCATCCCAACAAAAGATGTGCATACCACTCTGATAGTCCTGGACATGACACTGCCGACTGCTGGGCTCTGAAGAACAAAGTCCAGGACCTGATTAATGAAGGAGTAGTGGATTTCACCCAAGTGGGTCAGGCTGAGTTCTTCTACCATCCCCACAGGATTCACCATTTGAAGTAACAAGCCCTGAAATGAGAAGACTTTTTACTCATTAGAATTTTCAAGTTGTAACCTTCTTTTGATTGTTCAAACATTTATTCATGTTAAACGTTGTTATTTCATTAACGCATCGCATATGTCTGTTTTGAATCAATATATTTGCATTCTCTATATTCAAACTGCTTTCATTTTTGATGTCAACTCTCAATTAATAATTCTAAGCCTCTTGAGGGAGGATGACGAAAACGATACCACAATTTACAGTATGCTTTTGAACAGACCCCGCTGATGAGGTACATGCATTGTTTCAATTCCTAAACACTGGAGTTATAAGGATGATAATCACTTGTTAACCCCTTTGAGCCAAAGAAGTAGGAGTTTTTCTTTTCGAAAATTAAAACCCTTAATCATAACCCGGGGCAGGGTAGTCTTCTCAGTTGATCCAAGTGCACAACGAATGGCACCAAAGGAGTCCTTCCAAAACAAAAGACAGTGATGGTTCCGAATAATCATAAAAATAGGCAATCATCATTTCTCAAAACTAAAGCCCAATAAGTCAAAACCTATGAAGGAGACTTACAAAACTGGGGCATCTCGCTGACTGTAATTCCAAAAAAGGAAACAGTTCATGCAAAAAACAGGGATAACAAAATCAAAAAGAAAGGAGGTCACACAAACCCTCAACAAAAAGAAATGACTGCTTATTCAAAGTAAATTGTCAACATTCGAACTATCACCGGAACATCATAGCAAAGACTCAAACAAAGTCCAATGCACGATCGGCTGAGTTTAGGTTTGAAGAACATCACGAAGAGCGGGTGGGTACAAATAAAATTTGAGCCTTTATCCTTTGTTTCTTAAACCGTGAACCAGGCCACGTTATAACCCTCAAAAGTCCTAGCTGAAGCATGGGTTAGTTCAAAAGCATATTGTTACGAAAGGTATCCTGACTCCTTAAGGCTCGCTGTAAAATCTTGAGTTGACATCACATTTGCTAGTTTTACTGAAAAATGCATTTTCAAAAACTTCAAGACAGACATAAGCTTTGCATTTTTAACATAACTTTGTTTGCATATGACTTTTTGTTCGAACAGCATAGAAGTTCGCACGACGAGTGTATAATGAACAAAAGCACTTCCCATCAAGGGGCATGGCCTGACCATTATCCATCATCTGGGGCAGTCCAATCAAGATTCCAAGAATCTCTCAAAAGGCCAAGCAGCCTGGGGCAGATCTCCAATCTGGATCACTTGGGGAATTGGACGATCAAATGAAGATCTTCTGGTGGTATGACAACGCAACATTACTAACAGGGGCACCTCCCTACATCCTGAGAGTACGGATATAGTCGAAAAATACTGCGCATAATCAAAGACCCGCTAGGTTGACACACCTAGGCAAAAATAAGGGCTTCCCGGTGAACCAAAAGGGTTCGGGCAAAAATAAGGGATGAAAATGAAAAAAATCTGTACACCCGGCAAGTCGAAAACCTGAAAAGGCAGCTTGGGCAAAAATGGGTATCCCGGTGGACTGAAAACCCGAAAGGGCGGTCCAGGCAAAAGTTAGGGATCAAAAGCGTACGACTATGTCCCGTCATCTCGTCACTTGCCTACCCAAAGAAGATTCGTCTACCGGCAGTCAGCAAGCACCTCCACAAGGTATCTTCTTCCCTCACCACAGAAACAGGGGCAATAATGAGTTGTCTAAGCGATCTAATTGCTCTGTCCACCAAGGTACCAAGGTAAGTTCGGCTGAAGAGTGTAACCAAGATATCTTAATTCCCCAGAGAGTGAGCCAGCAAGTCAACGATACTCTCCCCAAGTAGAGTTAGCCTACTTCCAGCCCTAAGGAATTTGGGTATCCCCAGCATATCTCTCAACATTCCTCAACGGAGCATACAAACATTCCCAGCAAGCATCCCCGGCAATCTTGATCTAAGATTGTTCCCCGGCGGAATACGAACATCCAGTGGAGCCACTTCCCCAGTACAGTCCAAAAGCTTCCCCAGGAAAGTAGAATCCATCTCCCCAGCAGGAAGCTTATCCCCGGTAGATTCTGGAAGCTTATCACCCGCATAGTAGGATTTAACTTCCCGGCACACGTCAAGGATTTATTTTTCTAGACAAAAATACATTCATGAACATCGCATCCTCATACATTATAGCATGCATATACGCATCATGAACATACAATCTCATTTATTCTGAGAACATCACGCATGCCATACAACATGACATCGTATACAACTAATGTTTTGTCTTTTCAGGACAAAGGTTAATACAAAGATGATCACTATCAATGGTCGCAACTAAAGATCCGATTCCTGTATCTTGCCAGGGTGTATCTGTTGACGATTGATTCCAGACTCGATTCCTGTATCCTGCCAGGGCACGTCTGAAGGGTTTGAAGATCTGATTCCTGTATCTTGCCAGGGTGTATCTGTTGACAACTACATTACCAGACTCGATTCCTGTATCCTTCCAGGGCACGTCTGAAGAGTTCGAAGATCCGATTCCTGTATCTTGCCAGGGTGTATCTGTTGACGACTAATTCCAGACTCGATTCCTGTATCTTGCCAGGGCACGTCTGAAGAGTACGAAGATCCGATTCCTGTATCTCGCCAGGGTGTATCTGTTGACGACTACATTACCAGACTCGATTCCTGTATCTTGCCAGGGCACGTCTGAAGAGTTCGAAGATCCGATTCCTGTATCTTGCCAGGGTGTATCTATTGACGATTATCTTCCAGACTCGATTCCTGTATCTTTCCAGGGCACGTCTGAAGAGTTCGAAGATCCGATTCCTGTATCTTGCCAGGGTGTATTTGTTGACGACTAATTCCAGACTCGATTCCTGTATCCTTCCAGGGCACGTCTAAAGAGTTCGAAGATCCGATTCCTGTATCTTGCCAGGGTGTATTTGTTGACGACTACATTACCAGACTCGATTCTTGTATCCTTCCAGGGCACGTCTGAAGAGTTCGAAGATCCGATTCCTGTATCTTGCCAGGGTGTATCTGTTGACGAATACATTACCAGACTCGATTCCTGTATCTTGCCAGGGCACGTCTGAAGAGTTCGAAGATCCGATTCCTGTATCTTACCAGGGTGTATCTGTTGACGACTACATTACCAGACTCGATTCCTATATCTTGCCAGGGCACGTCTGAAGAGTTTGAAGATCCGATTCCTGTATCTTGCCAGGGTGTATCTGTTGACGACTATATTCTCCGGACTCGATTCCTGTATCTTGCCAGGGCACGTCTGAAGATTTTAAAGATTCGGTTCCTGTACCCAGCCAGGGCATATCTACATAAAGAGTTTGAAGATCAACTCCTGTAACAGGCCAGGTAATTATTTTCTTTATCAGGTACGCAAGTTCTCTCTAAGGAATCTCTTATGCGATCGACAACCTCCAGATGGCATCTGTAAGCCCATCCACATACCAACAATCTCCAAATGGCATCTATAAGCCCATTCCCGACAAGGTACTGTCACACTTCCAGATGGCATCTATAAGCCCATCCTTCTATCCATCATCTCTCCAAATGGCATCTGTAAGCCCATTCCCGCTATCACACTGCTGATACTCTACTATGCGAGTGCAAATTTCTGGGCAATCTAGTGTTCAATCATCTTCCACCTTCGGATTACGAAAGGCACGCCAGCCAATCTACATCCTCAGGTCTAAGAAGATTGAACAGGGGCAACTGTTGTACCCCAAAATTTGCCCTCCCATATTCTTCAAGATTTGCCAAGATCAATCTCCAGATGATTCAAAATCCCTCCAGGGTTGCACAGTCCAATTGCCTCCTAACACAGTCAAAATTAGGGTTTTGGTTCTGGCAAAGAAAATGAGGTTCTCAAGGGTCCAATCAAGTCCCATATGCCCATATACATTGTCAAGCATCCATATGCCAAGTTTCAAGACTCACAGCATCAAATTGCACAGTCAAAAACCCTAAATGCTCCACAGTCAACTGCAGGGGCAAAATGGTCATTTGACAGTCAAAAGTCAAATTTTTTGGTAAACATCTTATTTTGAAGCCACAAACATCATTTGATCAATTCTTGATCATGATTCTCAAAGTATGGCTCAAAAAGTCTCAAGATGCAAAAGTTTCTATTTTTGGACAGTTGAAAAGTCAACTGCAAATTGACCAGGGCATAACTTCTTCATTGTTCATCAGAAAAATCCCATCCAATGCTCATTTTGAAGAGAATGACATATCCTACAACTCATATTCACACTTCAAGTCCAAGAAATGCTCTCACAAAAAGTTATCAATTTCAACATTATAGGTCATTTTCAAAAGTCAACAAAAAGGCACTTTAAGTCAAAGACCATAACCTGAGATTGGTAAATCAAAATGACATGGGACCAAAGGCATTGGTTAGAGGACTTCAAGACCTTTCCAAAATGTCCAAGAACATGATCATAGCTTCAAAATTGAGCAAGATATGCCTTGGAGAAGTTGGGAAATTTTTGGGAATTTTGAAAAGTCAACTTTGCCTAAAACACTTCAAAAATGCTAATGGGCCTCAAATTCTTCCTTGAATCATTACCCAAAGCATATGCACGACCCATTAAGCTCAAACGGATTTATTTTCTTATTTTTAATTAATTAATTGAATTTTTATTATTATTAATTCATTTAATTAGATTTAAATATGAGAAAAATATCAATCATGCTTTTTAAATCTTGTTTGTGCAGCAAATCAAACTAGGGCAAGGTGGCAAGTCGTTTCATGTTCAACAAGGCAATATCTTCCACAATTGGCAAGGGTTTCATGGCAAAAAGATTGAAAAAGATATGTTGAAAATCAAATCTTCAAAACATTAATTGATGGACATATGGGCTTGGTTCTTGACCTAATTCCATTCAAATACAAAGGCATAACCTAACCTAATGCAAGGAGACACGAAAAACTGCTCACAAGCATAGAACAAAATTGCAAAATTTCCATAAAAACTTGGAATCTGAAATCGTACTTGCAGGATTGTCCAAGGCCTAAAACCTATTCTAACACATTGCTAGACCTTCCAGGAGTCTAGTAGCATCAAGAATCATTCCAAACGCATAAAGAATTGAAGAATACAGATCACACGGTTTTCCAAAATTCCTTGAATTCTATATCACGATTCATGCATTATTAATACATTTGTTTGATTATTTTGTGTTCACAACACTCAGGCAAAGCTTTCTGTATGATTCAATTTCATTAATATGCCTTGAAACGAAATTCACCATGGAAGGATATCTAGGGTTTCAGGACTCAAAAATTGGGGCTTTCCTCATATGATAAAATTGGCCCTTAAAACCAGTATAGACAGAATCGTGGCATCAAGACGAAACAAACTGACTACTCGCGCCCAATTTATATTACAGCATGTTCTAATCGCTATTTTCATGAGTTGCAGTTTGTGGGGGTTTAAAACCCCCGCTATTTGTTTATATTGCAGGTACAAAGATGAAGAAGAAGGCTAGCGTGTCACCGTATGGTTGGGCAATTCAAAAGTTGGCGCGTTTTTCTATCATTAACGTTGTTTTCTTTTATATTATTTGTTTTCCACTAACATAATAAACGTGTACAGCAGCTCAGTTGGTAGTGGACATATGTTGCAAGCTTTGGGACCTGGGTTCGATTCCCAGGTCCCCCCACATATTGCATAATTTTTGTTGTAACATATTCCCATGCAGCTTCCATCAAACATTCTACCATACACGCTCACGCTCAGGCTTGACACGCACCCCTGACGTTCCATCCAATGGCCAGATAATGCAGTCCATGGTACACTCAGTCAACCATCCCACGCATGATCAGAAAAGTCAAAAAAGGCTTTGTTCTGGTGGGCCAAAATTGCTTCCAAAAAACCTCCCAAATGGGCCAGACACCCCCAATGTTTGTATTGTATTTTTTAACTTCCTTTTCTTTTCTTTTTTTGTTTTAATTTGTTTTAATTTGTTTTAATTGTTTTAATTATTTTATTTAATTCATTCAGAATATTTTCCCATAATAAAAATTAGAAACCAAAAAATGTTTAATATTTAATTCTTATTAATTTCACTGTTAAATTATTTTTGTAAATAAATTCTAACCATTAATTTAGTAAATTAGGTTTCAAAACTTTAATCTTTTTCTTAATAAATTAAAATATGTAGAAATTAGGGTTTTTTAACATTCTCATCTTTTTTTTTAAATAAATAATTTTCTCTCATTATTATTATTATTAATTACTAAATATTTTTGTAAATAAACATGTAATTTAATTAATTAGTGTAAACTAGGTTAAACTTTAATATTTTCTTAATAATTAAAATAGACTTAGAATTAGGGTTTCCTTTTAATTTTAATTTTCTTTATTTTCATAAATACAAAAAACACAAAAACAATTTCTTTTCTTAATTAAATAATTAATTAGCTTTTTAATTCAATTTAATTTCAAAAGGGGTCAAAACCCTCGGACGTTCTATTTTTATTCTTTCGCACATTTATTTTCTTTTCGAATATTATGTAACTGCTCAAAGCTTGTAATAGTAATTAGGTCTTTTACTTTCCGCATTTTTTATCAAACGGGTCTTTGTATTTTGGCGATGTATAGACCCGCGCCTTGTAATAGCGTAGGATTTATCTTTCCGCATTTAAATTTCCGCACTTTTAAATTTTAAACTTTGCATGAAAGAATGTATGGCTAATTAAAAACAAAGCGTAGATCACCATGATACATGAACAAGATAATATAACATGAAAACAACACACAAATTCACACACCACTCTTAGGGTACGCCTCACCTGTTGCCTTACCTTCGAAACGTGGTCGTCGAGTATAGGACGTTTTAGTAAGTCCTTATGTCCATGATCCAGTTGCCTCAAAACGGTTGCCTCGGATTTAAAAAGGATCAAGAGCATAAGGGTAGCTTCTAAGGTGTCCTACTGTTGCTCTGGTGACCACACTGTCCCTACAAACGAATTGACCCGAACACCTCCAACGGTGGTGCTACCTACCTCTCAATGGTGGAATGGCACTACCTTAAGGACATTTACACAGCTTAATTCCTTAGGGTAGGTAGATGACTCATTAGATACTTGATATGTTCAAAAAAACAAATCAAAACTCTTTTCACACCGACACTTTCAAAAAGCTTTCAAAACAATTTTTCAAACACTCTTGAGGACTGATACAAGAGTCATTCTGAAATCTTTAAACGAAACTTTTTCAAAACCCACACACACTTGAAAAGCAAACACTTTGAAAACACAATGAGCAAGTATCTAAGAGCCCATGGATAACCATGGATAGAAAGGGTGCTAACCCCTTCCCTCTCTATAAATCTACCTCCCGAACTGAGAAACTATCTCATAAGGAATTTTGCTGTGCTTTTGTCCTGTCCATGTTGGAGAAAATAAAAGACGGTGGCGACACTTGCTTCCGCGACATTTCGTGAACCAGCGTTAAACAGTCAGTTCTAAATCCACCGATCACAGTCTTGCTTGTTATCCATATAGGTGAAGGCAATGAGATTTAACAAGCTACCCCATGGGCTCATGAGTTTATTTCCATGCCCTAGCCAATAAAAGCTTGAGAAGGTCAAACCTCACCATTGGAGTGGTTTTGGAAGAAGTGTCATGGCAAGGTTGCTTTGGTTCATCACATTTCAAGGTTATTAGATTTGACTCAGAAGTACAAGTGGTTGATTGGAGAAGTTGTCATGTTTGGACAAGACCTTGTTGCTATTGGTCACAAGAGCATATTTCTCTCAAAATTCAAGATATGGAAGTGGTTTTGGTGGCTAAGATTTCTCATTATCATCCTCAACAACTTCTATTCATAAAGAAAGAATATTGGTACAAGAAGTTTGTTCAAACTTGTCAAAGTTCCTCAAGGCATTCTCTTGATTTAGGAGCTAGGGTTTTGAACTTCAAAGGAGCATATATTGCTCACCTTTTTGTATTTTTGAGTGATTCCAAATACATCCTTCTCTTCAAGGGGTTATCAACAAATCACTTCAAAAGTTCCAAGGAGTTTTCATGTGGAAGAAACTTGGTGAAGAAGAAAGATTACAAGTCATCCAGATGAATCCACAATTTTACATAAGTAACTTCAATTGATCATAACTTGGTCAATTTTCATCACCTTGAGTCCATTATTTTTCCATAATTATCTTGAATATGTGAAATTTATGCCTTCTTTTATGTGCAAAGTGGGAAAATGGATGGAGGTTGCCTTAAATATGCAAAAGATATTAGGTCATTTCATGATTTTTATCCAACTTCAACAAGTCATAACTTGCTAAATTTTTGGATATTTTGAGTGGTTCAAGTTTCAAAATTTCATTCAATAGGTCTAATCCATTCCATCTTTTTTGGTCAATAGCAAATTCCAAGTGGAAGGCCATGTTTGGATGCAAAAGATTATAGGTCATTTTTGAAGAAGAATTTGAAATATTTCTAAGTATGGAAAGTCAACCCTTTTTCTTCAACTTTGACTCAACACAACTTTCAGCTCAAGCATCCATTTTATTCCATTCTTTTTCCATTGCAAAGCTTGTAACCTCATCTTTCTAAAGCATCAAGAATCATGCCCTAAGACCCCTTGAGTTTGAAATGCCATGGATTTGAATTTGGTAACTTGAAACTGAATTTTCCACAAAGTTAGAATTTTGAAATCCATAATGTGACTTCTAAACACAATATTTATGCGTGTTTTTGATTTAAACTTGATTATAAAACTTTCCAGAAGTGATTACCACCCCAAAATGCAAGATTTGGTTGAGTTTTGATGGAAATGAAGTCACACTTCACTCGTGCTCGACCTTCACTCAATTTCCATCCAAACTTTCTTGATTCTTCCAATTTTCATTCCCATTCACTTCCCTATAAATAGAGGGTCATCCCCCATTCTTTTCTTCAAGCTTTGAGAGCCAAAAACACCCCGCCAAAACTTCACACGAACCCATCTTTTTTGAATTCAGTTTCTGAGATTTAAAATCCCTTTTCCAAAATTCTTTGTGCATTCATCATCCTTAAGCATCATATAAACTCTCCAGCACTTAAACCAATCATAACGAGCCAGAATTCTATCTACAGAAGTCCTATTTCAGAGCTTCTTCCTTGAACTTCGAAAAGGTAGAATTCTCTACCATTTGGATCCAAATCAAGCACTAATTTATTCTACTCCTTCTCCTGATTCCAATACTGCTTACAATTTTTAAATCCATTGAGAATTGAGAGAGAAATCTCAAATTGAAGGTGCTCGCTGATTTCTGGGTTTTTGATTCATATCTCTCTCCATACCTTATATGAATTTGGCGCGATAGTGGTGTTAGAATCGTATTGAAGAGACGAGCTCAATGATACTAGCCTGGGATTCTAATTTTTCCATTTGAAGGATCTCACAAAATCCCCATTGCAGGGTGTCTAGAGGTTGAAGACGATGACATGTCTCGTCTTAGCCAATGATAGCGGGCCAAACGTTTTAATTGCATTGGTTGCCCGTTTTCTGATCCTATGCGTATCTCACTAAGGTCCATATCAAGCACATCGCGTCTGGTCCATTGGATCAGCTTACTAACGCATTTTGACTATGATCTGATGGTCCACATCTTTTTGGTCTTATTTTATTTTCTGATTTTATATTTTTATTGATTAAATTTTCAAAAATTCATAACTCTTTTATTTTTTATCCAAATATTATGAAAAAATTCACAAAAATACTTTGAATTATTTCTGATCTCATGACTATTTTTTCACATTTTTTTTGACATTTGATATTTTTTGAATTATATGCTTTCTTTTAATTATTTAAAAAATATTTTCTGACATTTTTTAATTCTGAAAAAATTCATAAATATTATTTTGTATATTTTTGACTTTCTGACAATTTTATGGAATTTTATATTGAGGTTTACTATTTTTGACCTATTTTCTGTTTGTTTGAGCAATTTTAAATATTTTAAAAATAGTTTCTGACTTTTAAAAGTTACCAAGAATTTTATAAAAAAAATTTGGATCCATTTCTGATTTTTCTATGGCCTTACTTTTTCTTTCTTGATTAATTTGAACATAGTTGATATTTTTCTCCTCTATTTTTATTTTTTTTAACTTTTTTTTAAACCCTTTTAATGTATATATTAAATATAATATTATTTTGTGATTATTTTTTGGCTGTCTTGAGTTAATTTTTTGATCAAGACTTTATTAACATCATTGGATCTTGGGTGTTGAGTTCAACTCCACCAAAATGGATGAATGATTTTAATTATAGTTTGATTAAAATTTAATTCAAAAATGGTTTGTACATTTTTTCCCCATCCCTCTTCATCTCATTCCTTTCTTATTGCACTAAATATTGTTGGAACATGATCTCTATATCATGTCTCAAAACAAATGGTGCATAAATTGCTATTGACCGACCTCAAAATAGGTGCGACTTCTATATAAGTCCACTTACGATTTCTTAACATAGCGCTAAATTTTGTCCCGATTCGAATAAATGGTCATTCTTGGCCCAAACTTATGATTGCAAGCCCAAGTATGTTAATTTGATCTCTTTGATCAAATAACCTTGAGATTCATTGTGTGGAAGCTTTGGTTCTACCAATCCTCTAATGGATCTACAACACATTTGGTCAACGCGGATCACTTAAACATTGTTTATCATTAAATGGTACTTATGAGAATTCTAAATGGATGATATACTTGACAAAAAGCAAATGTAACTAGTTGTGTGGAGGATTTGGTTCTACCAATCCTCTAATGAGTTCTAAATGCAAGCTTCAAGATGGTCATCCAACTAACCACTAATTATTGATTTGTTTTACCTTATGCTTTTATTCTTTTTTATGCTTTATGTACTATTTACTCTTACCATTTACATTTCATGCCATTTTCATCTTTTCTCATTTGAGGATTTATTTTCTTGCCATTTTTACTTTGCTCACTTGAGCTTTTCCTTTCCTTTCTTAAGATACTTAATAATCAACATAAACCCTAAAAAAATCTTTAATGGTACTTGGACTATTTGGTTACTATCCTTGGCATTATGGAGCATGGGTCTTTTTCTTGGACTTAGGATTGGAAACCTTGGCCTATCTTGGAGACCTTGTGATCTTATCTGATTATTTTGTCTGGAGTTCTTGAGGTTTACCTCAAGACATTGGGTTGTTTGTTTGTTTTTGTGTGCAGGTTTTTGTGATTACACCCTTTGTTTGTAATCTGGAATTCGCCCGTATACAGCCGTTACTTTGCCCAATTTTTATGAAGACATAATACACTTGAAGTTTAGTTCTCTCAAGAGGTCTAGTATTTCTTTGCTTGATTGGTTTCAATCCAAGGAATGGGAATTCTGTCTTGGCTCATAAAGTCAAGTTTTGGCATCTTGTTGGTTATATGGTTCTTATCTCTAGCTTTTACCTGGTGCTTTATGATAGTCCTTTCTTCTCCTCCCATCTTATTTAATTTCAAAAATCTTCTTCCTCCTTTTGAAAACTCTTCTTGTTTTGAAATTTGAACCATTTTCGTAATAAACTTGGACTTATGTCTCTACATTTTCAAAACATTTTCATAAATAAACTCCAATCAACTTAATAATACCTTGACATCTTTTTTATGAGAAGATTAAAGTCAATCAATCTTATTTCAAACAATTTTGCCACTTTGGCTTTTTACCTTTTAAAACTTTTTCTTAAAAGATTGAACTCTTGTCAATCCTTGTAGTGATGCAAACAACTATACTTATACAATATGTAATGAAGAGAGATATTTTCCACTTGGGTTTTGAGTGAGGCATTGTTGATTTTAAAATCCAAGCCATATCCTCCACTTTGAGATGATACAAATTCTCCTTTCTCGTGATTGTGGGTAGTAGGTATGTTTTCCACATGGACAATGACGATGATTGTTTATCTCATAAAATTGACCAACGCATTTGTGTTTTAAATTTTGAAAATAGAGGAGCTACGTGTACCATGATCCCCTATTGCATGAAAGGTGGTACGTAGGCACTAAAGGTTCGCAACCACGACGGGTGCAAAAATCCTAAAATATATTTCTTTTCTCACCTCCACCATCCAGTTTTTATATATACAACATTTTTCATAGCCAAAATATACAGATTTTACAAAGAGGGTCCTGTGGAGTACCATAGATGTTTAGGGTGCTAATACCTTCCCTTTGCATAAACAACCCCCTTACCTTGAATCTTTCCCCCTCTTTTTGGGTTATTCTCTCTTTTGCCATTCCTTTGGAAACAATAAAGCGCGGTGGCGATTTTTATTTTGATTTGTATAAAGTCTAGTCAATCCAATGGCTTAGTCTTGAACATTTCTACCGCTACAGATAGTAGGGCTATGAGAAGGAACCTGGGTATTAGGGTTAATTTGAAATAAAATCCTGGATAGTAGGGCTATGAGAAGGAACCTAGGTAGTAGGGTTACTTCGAAATGAAAGCCTAGATAGTAGGGCTGCCTCATTTGATCATGTAGATTAGTTGACCCATTTGGTTTTAGGAACTGATTTTCCATTAGTTGTCTGTAGATATGACATGTATAGCTTCATGGATTTAATCTTGGACTTCTGGAATTGTTGATGATAACCATCTTTCCTGAAAAGGTACATGATTAATTATATGCGATGCATGAAATGCATTGTGTGATGATGTTCTCAAAATAAATGAGATTACGTTGTATGCAATATGTATGCTCGCATCATGATGTATGAACATGAAATGCTATTGTAAAATATTCGAGTCTGTGAAAATAAATCCCTGACTGCTGCTGGAGAGTACTGGAAATTGAATTCCTGACTGTTGTAGAAAAAGTGGTCCTTCTACTTTCGCTGGGGATGGTGAACGGAGATGAATATGCCGTTGATTTACTCCTTTCTATTTGTGAATATTCTACGGGGGAGAGACTCTAATTGAGAATAACTCTGTGGGGAATAACTCTGTTTGAGAGAGGAGATGCTTTGAGGGAAGATTTTGCCGATTCAGAGAAATAAACTCCGCTGGGGGGATGAACTTTCGTAGCTGGAGGAATAAACTCCGTTGGGGATTGAGCTTCTGTATTCATAGAAATAAACTCTGCTTGGGAGAAAATTTTACGAACCGCTTGCGATTATAAAATTCGGCTAGCGGATATAGATGTCGGATTTCTAAAGGAACTTTGCTGGGGAAAGTAACTCCTGTTTGGGGAAGACGATGTCGAAGCTTTGGTTGCCTCTACTCTATGGATAGTATGGACTCCACGGGGTCGCATGTAATGGTGGCCTTATTTCAAAATTGTCTCTGCCCCTGTACCTTGCTGAACAGAGTAACTGCCGGGATTAGGATTTGCCCCGTTCCTTAAGTCATGAGCAACTGTCTTTCTGTTTCATATGCGAATATTTGTGAATAGCAATTATATTCAAATGCATATGTCAAGAATAAATCATTGGACGTTTTTTCAAAACAAAACAGAAAAAGAAAAACAAATTGTTTTGTAAAAATGACTTGTATTAATTTTTAAAGTTGACCTATAACAGGCGTTTTTGTACAAGGAAGCTGATGCTCTAGTAAGAGAACGACGTCGTGAAAATGAAAGTTATACAATATTATGTACAAAGAGAAAGAAAACAGCTATACGTAATAATCCCATTGAGTTTCAAATCTGCTATTACCGCTATGTCTTCGAGCGTCTCATCACTTTGCTTCTTGTCCGAAGTTGACTAGATTGATTGGTGTCGTTCGAGCTTGATAGTTGATACTGAGGTCTGATCGCAAGGTAATCCAATGAGACATAGTGATACGCTTTAAATGCCTAACTTTTGCCTGGACCTCCCTTTCAGGTTTTCAGTCCACCGGGATACCCTTTTTTGCCCAAGTCTCCTTTTAAGGTTTTCGACTTGCCAAGTGTACAGACTTTTTTTGGTTTTCATCCCTAATTTTTGCTCGAACCCTCTTGGTTCACCGGGAAGCCCTTATATTTGCCTAGGCCAGTCAACCTAGCGGGTCTTTAATCATGCGTAGTATTTTTTCACTATGTCCGCATTGACAGGGTGAGGAAGGTCGTCACCGTCCATGGTGGTCAGAATCATGGCTCCACCCAAGAAAATGTTTTTGATCACAAATGGCCCTTCGTATGTGGGAGTCTATTTGCCCCTGTGATCACCTTACGGAAGTATGATGCGCTTGATCACTAGATCCCCTACTTGATATGCTTGGCGCCTGGCCTTTTTGTTGAAAGCCTTGATCATCCGTTTTTGATTCATTTGACCATGACAGACAGTAGTAAGTCTCTTCTCATCAATCATATTCAGTTGATCAAGTCGAGTCTGGATCCAGTCGTCTTCGTTCAAGCCAGCATCCTTCATAATCCTAAGAGAAGGTATCTGGACCTCAATAGGTAGGACAACTTCCATGCCATATACTAGAGATTAAGGTGTTTCCCCTGTCGATGTTCGCACAGAGGTGCGGTACCCATGAAGAGCAAATGATAACATCTCATGCCAGTCTTTGTATGTCACATTCATCTTCTATATGGTCTTTTTGATATTCTTGTTAGCAACCTCCACAATGCCATTCATCTTCGGCCGGTAGGGAGAAGAGTTATGATGTTTTATCTTAAACTGTTTACAGAGTTTGGTGATCATCGTGTTGTTTAGATTCGTACCATTGTCAGTGATGATCCTCTCTGGTACGCCGTACTGACATATCAGGTTATGCTTGATAAACCACGCCACAACATTCTTGGTAATGGTAGCAAAGGAGGCAGCTTCAACCCACTTCATGAAGTAATCAATGGCTACCAGGATGAAGCGATGCCCATTGGAATTGGTAGGTCTAATCTCTCCGATCATGTCAATGCCCCACATTACAAAGGGCAAAGGAGCCGTCAAGACATTCAAAGGAAACTGAGGTATATGCACCTTATCAGCGTAGATTTGACACTTTAGGCAAGTTCGGGAGTGCTGATAACAATCTGCTTCCATAGTGGACCAATAGTATCCTGCCTGTAGGATCTTCTTAGCCATGGTATGTGCACTTGAATGGGTTCCGAAGGTACCTTCATGTAGATCTGTCATAATCCTTTTCGCTTCGCTCTTGTCTACACACCGCAGTAAGTTAGAGTCATGGTTGCGCTTGTAGAGGATTCTATTACTGAGGAAGAATTTTGTGGCAAATCTTCTCATAAACTTCTTATCATTGACAAATTCTCCCTCGAGATACTTTTGAGACTCAAGATACCTTTTTACTTCGTGAAACCAAGGTTTGTCTGCTACCTCTTCAGTATCAATTTCACAGCAGTACGCTGGTTCATCCAACCTCTCGATAGTGATTTGGGGAGCTTCGTTGTCCCACCTGACCTTGAACATAGAAGACATGGTAGCTAGCGCGTCCTCTAACTAATTCTCCTCTCGTGGGAAATGTTCAAAGGTTACCTCCTCAAAGTGTGGAAGCAATGTCAACATGTGCTCTTTGTACGGGATGAGATTCGGGTGCTTCTTATCCTATTCTCCTTTGATTTTACTTATTACCAAGGCCGAATCCCCGAATACATTTAAGAACTTGATCCTCAGGTCAATAGAAGCTTTGAGACCCATGATGCGTGCTTCATACTCTGCCATGTTATTAGTACAGTTAAAGCATAGTCGGGAAGTGAAAGGAGTATGACAGCCCTCGGGAGATATAATTACAGCACCAATTCCATTACCAAGTGCGTTTGAATCTCCGTCAAAAACCATAGTCCATCAGGATCCTTCTTCAGGTCCTTCATCCGGTCCAGGTACTTCATAGTCAGTCACTAGCATAATATTCTCCTCCGGGAACTCAAAATTCATGGACTGGTAGTCATCCACGACCTGATGAGCCAAATGATCAGCTAATACACTTCCCTTGATTGCTTTCTAGGTTGTATATTGGATATCGTATTCGGTTAGGATCATTTTCCATCTTGCTATTCTTCCGGAGAGAGCGGGCTTCTCGAAGATGTACTTGATTGGATCCATCTTAGATATTAATAATGTAGTGTAGGTCAACATATACTGTCTTAGTCGGTGAGCAGCCCATGCCAAAGCGCAGCAAGTTTTCTCAAGCAGTGAGTATCTTGTCTCACAGTCGGTAAACTTTTTGCTAAGGTAGTATATTGCATGCTCTTTTCGACCAGACTCGTCATGCTGCCCCAGCACACACCCCATTGAATTGTCTAACACTGTTAAGTACATTATCAAAGGTCTTCCTTCAATCGGAGGCATCGGAATTGGTGGTTCTTGAAGGTGTTCCTTGATTCTTTCGAAAGCGGTATGGCATTCGTCATTCCATTTTACTACTTAATCTTTTCAGGAGCTTGAAGATTGGCTCACAAGTAGCAGTCAGATGTGAAATGAACCTGGCGATATAATTTAGGCATCCCAAGAAACCTCTAACTTCCTTCTTAGTACGGGGAGTTGGCATCTCTTGTATGGCCTTCACCTTTGCAGGGTCTACTTGAATACCTTTGTCACTGACGATGAACCCCAGAAGTTTACTAGACCTTACCCCGAAGGCGCGCTTATTCAGATTTAACCTCAACTTGTATGTCTTCAACCTGTGAAATAGCTTTTGTAGATGATCAAGGTGTTCTTCATTGGTTTGAGACCTGGCTATCATGTCATCCACATAAACCTCTATCTCATGGTGAATCATATCATGGAACAAAGCTACCATGGCTCGCTGATAAGTTACCCCAGCATTCTTCAACCCAAAAGGCATCACCTTGTAACAGAAAGTGCCCCATTGTGTGACGAAAGTTGTCTTCTCCATGTCTTTAGGTGCCATCTTGATCTGGTTGTAGCCAAAGAAACCATCCATTAGGGAAAAGATTTTGTGTTGTGCGGTGTTGTCAACCAGAACATCGATGTGGGGAAGCGGGAAGTCATCCTTGGGGCTTGCCCTATTCAGGTCTCTGTAGTCGACACACATCCGTACCTTGTCGTCTTTCTTTGGTACCGGAACAACATTAGAAACCCACTGCGGATAGGAGGTGAAGGCTAAGAACCCAATGTTGAACTACTTCATAACCTCTGCTTTGATCTTCTCTGACATTTCAGGGCGCATACGGCGGACCTTTTGCTTTATCGGAGGGAAATCTTCTTTAGTCGGCAGACGATGAACCACTATATATGTGTCTAGTCCCAGCATGTCTTCATATGACCAGGCGAAGATCTCAACATAATCGTGCAATATCTGTATTAACCGTTGTTTGACACTAATCTCCATATTTGCGCCAATCTTGACTTCTTTTCTATCTACCTCTGTGCCCAAGTTTATTATCTCAATTGGCTCTTCATGAGGCGATATAGCCTTCTCTTCCTGCTGTAACGGTCTAACAAGTTCTCTAGGTACCTCACAATCTTCCTCACCTTCGTCCTCGACTTGGTTGACTGGATTTTCGAAGTTATAACTGGAAATAGCATAACTATTATCAATGGGATCTAGAGTGGATATGGATCTGCAGTTTGATATGTGAGTGTGTGTAAGAGCATAGTTGTATTGATAAAGTGAAGAGTAGAAAAGAAAAACAGAGAGCAAAAAATTTGTATGCAAGAACGTCCGATGTTTTATTAATTATATATGATAATGGCATATAATAACCCTCACAAATAAACTATTGTGCCTCGGGTAAGACACAAGGCCATAGAGTTTATATTGTTTATTACAAATTCGAAAAACAAGTAAGACAATTACTGCTTAACAAAAGTAATCGGCACAAAATCTTTGGCCGTCTAGTTACTAGGTCCACCGTTAGTAGTAGTGTAGATCCATTGTCAATATCATAACCCTCATCATCGTCTTCTATAGTATTGACCCCATGATTGTTGATGCATGGGGGAGGTCCTCCAGCCTGAGCACGTCGAATAGCCCTTTAAGCTCCTGAAGTAAAGCCCAAACCAAATTTGTCAATTTTATGAGGAAAATCAGGGATCTGTCCCCAAATGGTACACCCACGTTCTTCAACTACTGCTCTGGCGTCCTTGAGAGAAGCCATCTTTAAAGAGGTCTGGTGATCTTCGACACACCAGTGATAGTCTCGGTCAATGCCATAATCTGGGGAACCTCTTCAAAATTTTGATAAGGGGTCTCTATGAACTCGTCGTCCATCTCCACATACCTGAAAGAGTTCAGGTGACTTACCATGTACTCCTCTTCACCATGCACGGTGACAATCTTCCCCTTCACTGGATACTTCAACATTTGGTGCAACATAGAAGTAACAGCTTCAGCTTCATGGATCCAAGGATGACCCAACAAACAAGAATAAGACGACCTGATATCCATCACGTAGAAGGTGGATTCAAAGGTCTGGGAACCCACTTTGACAGGGATGTCCACCTCCCCGTGCACCATTATTTTTGAACCGTCGAAAGCCCTCACCACAATGTTACTGGGCTTTAAGGTCAAACCTTCACAATCTAGCCTATCAAGAGCTTTCTTGGGTAGAACATTCAGTGATGTTCCAATGTCCACTAGCACACTGGCAATAGTTGTGCCCCTGCATTCGATCGAGACATGCAGAGCATCATTATGCTTTCTCCCCTTGGGTGTCAAATGAGCATCAGAAAAACCCAACACATTATCAGCAGTCAAACTGGCCACACAGTCCTTTAATTGGTCAACTGAGGTTTCTTGCGGCACATGCGCAGTCTTGAGAAATGTAATCAAAGCCTTCGCATGGGCCTCGGAATATAATAGCAGAGACAACATTGATATCTTCGAAGGGGTCTGCCCTAGCTGTTCGACCATATTGTAGTTGCTCTTCTTGATTATTTTTAAAATCTCCTCCATTTCTTGTTTAGAGGATTCCAAAACAACTTTTCTAGGTGCCTCCGTCCGGGCAGGCTCGCCTACAACTTCTTTTCCCCGAGTCCCAAATGACTCGTCGGCACGGGTAACAATTGGAGTAAGGATGGGAGTAGTAGCAGAAGTACTAGCCGGAACAACAGATGGAATAACAACAGGCTTAAAAACAGTCTTCGGGGAGATCTCGGGGGAGAAAACCCTTCCACTTCGAGTAATTTTGCTTGTCCCGACAATGTTACTGACATCGGGATCAGCCTCTTCATCTTTTTCGTCTTTACTGGTTAACAAATCCTGTTTGACACCATGGTAGTAAATGTCAGCACCGTAATTCCAAGGAATAGCTTTGTCCGAGGAGTATGGTACAGGGAAAGGAAAAGTGATTATTAATGGAGCAATTCTTGGATCAGGTGTAATCCTAACAGGTCTTTTGGAGGAGACCTTGGAAGGATTGGCGGAAATGGTTATTATAGCAACATCTTTATGTAGAATAGTTGGAAAGGAGTCCTTTCGAACAAAATCTCTTTGTTATCCATCAGGCGTTGAACACCTGCTTTCAGCAAATAACAACCAGAGGGTAGTGATGAACACATTTGGCAACCTTCACCACAGCCCGGAAATAAACCGTCTAGCAACAAGTTCTTCTTCAAAGTCATGAGTGGAGTGGAAACTTCGTCAACAGAAGTAACAAATAGATCAGTATCAACGACATTAACACCACGGTTGTGCTTGGGCATGGGAGCAGTTATGACATTTGGCATCTCAGGAGCATCATACTCAATCTCCTTTGCTTCTATAAGATCCTGTATCTTATTCCTCAGAGCCCAACAGTCGTTTGTATCGTGGCCTGGACTCTTAGAATGGTAAGCACACTGAGCGTTTGGATTGTAACAAGGAGATGTGGTGTTGGGATTATTGGGAGCCTCCTTTAAGGTTTCCAAGTTAGATTTTAAAATATGGGGTAAAACCCCAGAAAATGTCATATTGATCTGGGTGAACTGCCTTTGAGGTCTTTCTACCCTTGGCTGATTGTTTCATTGTTGAGTAGTCGCAGGCCTAGGTATCATCACAGTCCCTACCGTTGGACGACACTCGGTTCTGCTCTGACCTCTTGGATTATAAATAGCATTGACCTCCTTCTTACCCATGAATGGCTTTTTCACTGTACTTGAAGAGGTGTCTTTCTGGATTTTGCCACTTCGGATCGCGACTTCTACCCTTTCTCCTGTCAATATCAGCTCAATAAAACCAGCTTAGGAGCTACCAATTAAGTGATTAAAGAATGGACCAGATATTGTCCCAAGAAACATGTCCACCAACTCCCTATCAGACAAAGGGGGTTGGACTCTCCCTGCCAAATCTCTCCATTTCTGAGCGTAGTCCTTAAAACCTTCACTTGCACCCATAGACATACTCTGGAGTTGAGTACGGGTAGGAGAAAGGTCAGTTTTATATTGATACTGCTTATAAAAAGCAGCAGCCAGATCTTCCCAGTTGCGGACATTGATTCCCTCCAGCTGATAGAACCAATCAAGCTGAGTCCCAGATAGACTGTCTTGAAAGAAATGGACCCACAAGTACCTATCAGCAGTGTGAGGCTGGATCTTTCTCACATAAGAATGGAGATGAAGCTTAGGACAAGACACCCCATCATACTTTACAAATACCAGAGTTTGAACTTTGGTGGGATGACAACCTCAGATACCAAACCCAGCTCTTCAAAATCAAGCCCTGGTACTCTTTGGATCTCTATTGCATTCAGACAGTCCTCTAACTGTTTGTATCTATCCTCAGCGGAAGGATATTATTCATCATTTTAATCAGATTCATCCTCAGAAACCCTTGGGCTAGGGTCTTCCTCCCTTGTCTCACCTTCTTGATTCTCCCCTTTTTTGATTGAAGAGGTCAGATCAACTGGTTGCTTCAACGGTCCCATGAATCTTCTACCCAGTTTCAGGACACCAGCGGTCTTCTTCGCCTTCTTCTTTCTATCTTTCAGAATAAGGGCCTTCATATCTTCTTGCCCTTTAGCCAAAGCTGCAAACATTTTCTGAAATTGGGCATTTTGTGCCTGGAGATCTTTGATACTTTGTTCAGAAGTCATTATGGTTGAAATAAACAGCGAAGACGATGAGAAACCTGTTATGAAACTTGTTTATGCAATGTCATGGATGATATGTGTATGCAATGATTTCAAGGATTCTTAAAGGCTCAAATTTTCTTAACCAAAAGAAACACATGTCAATTGTATTAATAAGTTTGAATTGTTACAAAGAGTGCGCTTTAGGCTTACAATCAAACAAAATAAAACTTAAAGAAAAAAGGAAAAATTAAGTTTCCCATGAGCGCATCCTCTTTGGTGCAATGTAGGCATTTATATTCCTCTCTTCATAAAGTAGCCTAGTGAGTTCCAGGACTTTCTTCTCGCTGGCGTAGAATTGAGCTTTAAACGTATCCCACTCCTCCTTAAGTTGAACCCATGATTTTTGTAACTCCTCATGATCAGTTGGCATGTCAGGATGAAGAACAAGATAAGAAGTGTCTCCTTTAGCAACCGGTTCCATAATCATAGGTAGGATGGCGGGGTTAGGCATCATAAGACTTTGAGCACGGGCCCGTACCCATTTGAGATAAGGCTCAAAAGGGATTGAATTCTTGTGCCCCAGCGTATTTCTATCAACTCTATGTATCATGCCCCAAGATCGCATGAACCTTTTACGGTAACCCTGAGCATCATTCTCATAGTAGAAGGTGATTCCTTAGATAAGTGTATCATGAGGACCATCCCTTCTCACATATCCAAACTGTCGTAGTGCCAAACAAGGATCATAAGTGATTCCTCCCCTAATGCCTAAGAGAGGGACATTAGGGAATTCCCCACAGTGACCAATGATAGTAACATTCTCCGAGGATCGAGGACACCAATGAATACCTGAATGTGTAAGAGTCATTAGCCTATGAGACCATCTCAAACCCTGTTCATTCTTCAAGATGGATCGGGGTCGGTGTGAAATAAACCACCTAGCCAAAAGAGGAGTGAAACACAGAAGGGTCCCTCTTTTCTTTATAGTACGAGTATGCAGAGAATGTAAGATATCTCCAAACAGAGTAGGTATCAGATTGCGTGACAGGAAAATCTTAACCGCATTCATGTCTATGAGTTGGTCCGGATTAGGGAACAGTAGCAACCCATAGATCAGAAGGGATAACACCTCTACAAAGGCTTGTAAGTCTAGGGTATCCCAAAAATGATGAGCTTTATTAAGCAAGAACTTAGCCAAAAATCCCTTGACACCTCTCTTGGTTTCCCAATTTGCTACTATGTCATACCATTATAAGGACAGAGCTTTAGAAATATCTTTAGGTTTAGGGTCTCTTTCCATACCATTGAAAGGTAACTTGTTAAGGATAGGCACCCCCGTAACAGAGAAAACTCCACCATAGTAGGCACTAACTGGTAATCCGGAAAAGTAAAGCAGTGATGTAGAGGGTCAAAGAACTGAAAGAGAACTTTTAACATTTCTTCATTAGGGTTTGAGGTGACCAAGCTGAAAAGTCGACCATGTCTTTCGGTGAAGGGAGAGCTTTCAGGAACCCTTGATACCAACTCCTTAAGCTAAGGAGGTACCTTTACCAGACTGACTTGGATAGTGAATCTGCGGGCGAGGGCCATGTCCTACAAAATAAGACAAAAATAAACCCTAAGAATCCTTGAAATGGTTAGTATGATATGCTATGTTATGATGTCATGATTATGCTTAGATATAAAAGATATAGCAAACACAGGAAAATCACACAGAGACCTTAGGTTTAAGGCTTGCATGGGTTTTAAGGTAGTACCCTCTTGAAGTTGGATTGGTTTAACCTGTCCTAAATATAGTAACCGGGTTCTAAGGGATTTCAATATCACCAATCTTTCCCCCAAATTTCGTTTCGATAGACAATTAACTTGCCACAAAACAAAACTCAAGAGTCAAACCTTAATGAGTGTAGCATCGAGTATCAACCGACTTTTGGTTTACACCAAAGACGGATATCTCGCTACGTCCTAAAAGCCAAGTTGGTCAATTAAGGTGATAAGGTTAGTCGACGCTTTATGATACCACGTAGCGGCCTCGTATCTCCTTGATTACTCAAGGGCTACTGGTACACAAGAAAGTATCACATCAACGTAGCTACTGTTTCAACCGTGTCGGTATACCCCGCACAGCTCCCTCACAGGTTATTGCTACTTACCTAAAAGGAATTCCCCGATCCGGGTTTAGGATCCAAACAACCCAAATAGATACCCTTAAAAGTAAATCAAACAAGACAAGCCAAAGAAGAAATTAAGAATGACCTAGATCCTAAGGTAAACCCCAATCTATGTTTATGTCCCCAGCAGAGTCGCCAGTTCTGTGATACGGTGGTAGAACTGACTATTTTTTGTTACTACTGGTTTTGTGTTTTTTGTTCGCAAATGTACGGTAAGCAAGAGTCGACACCGTCTTTTATTTCATCCAACAAAGGAAAAGGGAAAAAGAACAGAAAAAACCTTTTTCGAGATGTTTATGAGTATGAGGGGTAGATTATAGAAAGGGAAGGTGTTAGCACCCTTTTTATCCATGGTTTTCCATGGGCTCTTAGGTACTTTCTCATTCTTAAATTGCTTTTGTGGGTTTGTGTGTTTGAAAAAGTTTTGAAATTTGCCTTCGTGTGGCGTTTCACTAAAACTCCCTATACTTCATGACCGTTTACCGAAGGCAACCGAAGTGGGGCAAACCCTAGGAGTGAGCATGTGCAAGTGTTTGTTTTTCAATTATTTATCTTTGCACAGTTAGGGTTTTCTACTATTTTAAACATTGATCTTTTGCATACAATCCTATTATCAATCATCTAACAGTTTATAATGACGGAAAGTAAAATGCGAGAAATTTAAACCTAGTTATTACAAGGCCTTGGAGAGGGGGATTACATAATCAAAAACTTGGGGAAAACAGTAAATGAAAATAGTAATAAACCTAATTAACTATTACAAAGTCAGAGCAATTACATTAATTGGAAAAATGAATAAATAAATACTCACGACAAAATTAAATATGGGGAATTGACAATGTTCAAAGATATTTAATTTAGTGAATAAAGATAAATATATATATTTTTTTTGGATTTTTTTGAGAAAGTAATTAATTGCAAATTAACCTAATTTCTAATTAATTTTAATTATAAAAAAGGAATTTAATTTATCCTAATTAACCTAATTAATTAATGGAATTAAAAATTTTATGAAAAAAACCTAATTCTAATTTTTTGTGTTTTTATGATTTTAAGATTTAATTAAAAAAGATTTTTAAAACAATTAAAAAATAAAACAATAAAAGGTTAAAGAAATTAAAACAAAAATCAAATGGGCCTGATATGAGAAGTTATTCTGGGGGTGCAGAATTGAATTTGTGTTAGGCCCAAGATTGTTGGCCCCATGACTGCGCCTGATCCAGTGGGGATCACCCTTGGAGGGTCTACCATGCTCCTAGCTTGCAGTATGCTGGATCTGATCAGTGGATGATCCATGGCATGAGATGTTGAGGTGTATGGTGAGCACATTTAGAGTGGTACTACTTGATCTGCAAATAAATTGAGAGAAAAATATTATGTAGGAGGCGGGGATCGAACCCCTGACCTCCTACATGTGCACCTTGCAAACCCTCCCCCTTTGCCACTGAACCATTTGCTTCATTCGTTAATACAAACACAAATAATATATTATATAGAATGAAAAGTCAGTTTTTTTATAAAAACACGCAAAAATTCAAATGGACCATTCAGGATCTGCCACGCCTTCATCTTCTTCGTTGAGAATGTTGTCTTAGGTGAAGACTTTTACCTACGGACGTTTGTCATATTTATAACATGTGCATCTCAAAAATTATATCCAGGAAATATAAATCAAATTCAAGACCATGGATCAATTGGGTTTTATCCTTTGATCATAATGGTGTCCTTCATTAGACCCAATTGTACATGTATCTGAAAGCCCTAAAACGAAGCTCTGAACCCTAACAATGGCATTCCATCAAACAGGCATCAAAACACATAATTGATTATGCAAACACGTTCTAAATGATTGTACAAGCATGAATATATACTTAGAAATAGTTTATCATGCATAAATTCCAAAAACTAATTTCAAGAACAAGAGCAAACAGTGATTGCTATATATGTTGTTTTTGAAGGTGTTAATGTGTGGTAATGCTCCAGATAGCTCCTAAACACGCCCAGGAATAGATTGCAAGCCTTCAAAGTCCTTGAATCTCCTTGTAGGAAGAAATATGATTCTTACTTTTTGTCCAAAATTTGAGTCTTTTTTCTTGATCTTAGAGAGGTAGGCTGCCCATGAAAATCCTTATTCTAGGGTTGCAATGCATTGTTATATGTAGTAGAATCAATCTAGGGTAATAGAATTGGAAAGAATCAAGATATGTTAAGGCCATGAATTTTGATTCCAATCTTTCCATATTTGAAGATTTCCTCTTGTTTTGGATCTTGCACGATTTGTTTTGGCTATTGACAGCATATGAGATCTTCATTCAATGCAAAAATCATTCCTAAAATAAATTATATGATTTATTTGGATTTATTTGATTTTATTTGTTTTTTAAATGAATAAAAATCAAAATAAATTAAATAGATAAATAAAAAAGGCATGGAGGGTCCCATAGGTCGTGGACCATGATTGGAATGAGATTCAATCTTGAAAAGATGGGCCCATGTGGAAAAATGCAATTTTGAGCATTGTTGACTTTGTGCAAACTTCCAAAAATGGCCAACTTTGACAATGCATATCTCTTTCAATTTTGACCCTAAGAGGGTGTTCTTGGACTTTTTAGAAAGCTTAGGATGTCCCCTAAGAAAACTCATTAATTTATTCTCAATTGGATCTTCCATGTTTATATAAGAAGCTTTGACCCAAAAGGTGTTTTTGTTGACTTTTGAAGAGGACCTATAATGTCTGAATTTATATCTTTTCATGAGTGAATTTATTGAACTTGAGGGATGAATATGAGTTGTAGGGAATTGGATTCTCTTCAAAATGAGCCTTGGATGAGAAATTCCTGATAAAGTATGAGGAAGTTATGTTTGGTCAAAGTTTGGTTGACTTTTCCTATAGAAACCCTAATTTAGCAACTTTTGAGTTTTGATGAATTAGGGGCATTCCTTGAGGAATCATGATCAAACCTTGATCAAATGATGGATATCACTTAAAAATGTTTATGTTGACCAAAAATCTTGAAGTTTGACTGTATGTGGGCCACAATTGACTTTTGACCTAGTAAAGTTGATTTTCCGGCATTTGAGCAGTTGATTGAGCAAACTTCTTGTGCAAGGCATGAAACTTGACATGGATGATCTTGAGGATACATTAGGTAAATGGAAACCACTTAGGACCCTTGGAACTCAAACATCTTGATGTAGAGTGAAACCCTAGTTTGAGGCTCATTGTCTTAGGAGGAGGATTTGTCTGATCAATCCTTAGTCAACTTCAGCAATTGAGGACCTCTAGGAGTATGTCTTATGTGAAAAGGGGAGGGAAAATTTTGGGGTACAACAACATGAATGTGCTTGTGCAAGAAGCTTGAGTATGGAAATATGTGGGATTTTGGGCCAGCAAGCATCTTTGCATACTTCTCTTTCGTTTTGACCAACTAGATCCAATCTTTGACCAGACCCATTTTTCATACAACACTACGTGTCCTTCGAATGGGCCTTTGAATGCTTCTTCGAATGGATCATTTACATGTACTTAGAATGGGCCTTTTGAATGATTCTTCGAATGGATCATTTACATGTCCTTAGAATGGGCCTTTTGCCTGGTGTGATGGCAAGTTAAGGGGTCCTGGCCTTGTGCATTGAAAGCAAGCACATAGGAAGTCTTTGCCTTATGCATTGAAGGCAATCATAGAAGAATCCTTTGCCCTTGTGAATCTAAGGTCACTTGAAAGAAGCCTTGGACTTAGTGAATCCAAGGCAAGCATGAAGAGGCCTTTGCCTAGTGAGTTGAAGGTTGCATGTAGAGGCCTTTATCTAGTGAGTCGAAGGTTACCTGTAGAGGCATTTTTCCTAAATGAAACTTGGACCAAAGCTTGCTCGAATGGGAACCAATGCGCAATCGAAGTTGATGGGCCAATACTTGGTCGAAGGGTTTTAGATGTGGAATTGAAACTGTTTCAAAGGGAGTTATTGCCCAGTCGAAGCTAGCATAAATCCTTGTGGATACAAGCATGATGGAGGCCAAAACAAGCGTAAAAGAGGCCATTGCCTAGTGAATCGAATCAGGCATGAAGGAGGTATTTGCCTTGCGGGTCGAAGGAAGATTTTTGCCTAGTGGATTGAAGGCAAATATGAAGAAGTCTTGGCCTTGTGTGCTGAAGGCACACACAGGGAAAGTCATTTCCTTGTCAATTAAATCAGGCATGAAACAGCCCATGCTCAGTCGAAGTCTTGTGAACCAAGCTTGTGTCAAAGAATTTTGGACATCCGATTGAAGCTTTTTGTCTAGATGCCAATCGAAGGACAACCTGCTCAGTTTCTAATCAAAAACACCTTGTCCCAAGGCCAATCGAAGATACCTTGTTTCAGTGCCAATCAAAGGATATTGTTGACATGCAAATCGGAAGACACTTAACCATTATTCAAAAAATTTATTTTCTTTAGGCAAGTGTTTGTAAGCACCCAACTAAGAGAAAAGCTTGGGAAACATGAGAGGAAAAATTTCGGGGTACAACAACTGCCCCTGTTCAATCTTCTTAAACCTGAGGATTTAGATTGGCTTGTCTGCCTTTCGTAATCTGAAGGTGGAAGAGGATTGAACACTAGATTGCCCAGAAATTTGCACTCGCATGAAGTAACATGGATGGTTGATGTTGGTGGGAATGGGCTTACATATTCCATTTGGAGAAGATGATTGAGATTCATCGGAGACGAGCTTAAAGATGCCATCCTAAGTAGATGTTGACTTCATAAATGGTTCCCCTGTGGGGAATTCTTGCTCCTGCTTTCTGAGGAGGACTCTGTTGGGAAATGTGGGTTTTGATTGTTCTCCTGCTTGGGGAAAACTCTGTGGGGAATAGAATATAGGAACTTCAGTTGTCTAGGGCTCTACTGAGGAGTTATCTTTGTACTAGAGAGATGAAAGTTCGCTGCTTTCTGGTTGAAATCTAGGCTTCACAGTAACTTGTTGGGGATAATGGAATTAATCGTTATCTAAAAATGTATTAGAAAGAGCTTGTGTAGAGCTGTTTCAGGATGAGTCTGTGTTAGTCTGCACCTGGAGATATATGAGAAGCAACCCATGTAAGATTGCTCCATCTGGTAGTGTAGATAGTTTTCCTGTCTAGTTTCAGGTGTTAGTCTACAAATCAGTTGTTCACAGATAGTTATCATGTCTTGCTTCAGGTATTAATCTGGAACTTGTTTTTGTCAGTCGTTGAGATAGTTGTCCTGGCTGGTTTCAGGTATTAATATATGACCCGAGAAAGAAAGATAGTTTCCTGGCTTGTTACAGGTATTAATCTTCAATCTCCTCGTGTAGATAGTTATCCTGTCTTGTTACAGGTATTAACATATAGTGGATCGTCCACAGATAGATTTCCTGGCTTGTTACAGATATTAATCTGGAACTTGTTTTTGTTGGTCGTTGAGATAGTTGTCTTAGCTAGTTTCAGGTATTAATCTCTGACCGGAGAAAGAAAGATAGTTTTCCTGGCTGGTTACAGTATTAATATTCAATCTCCTCACGTAGATAGTTATCCTGGCTTGTTACAGGTATTAACCTACAGTCGGTCGTCCACAGATAGTTTTCCTGGCTTGTTACAGGTATTAATCTGGAACTTGTTTTTGTTGGTCATTGAGATAGTTGTCCTGGATAGTTTCAGGTATTCATCTCTGACCTGAGAAATAAAGATAGTTTCCTGGATGGTTACAAGTATGAATCTTTAATCCCCTTATGTAGATGGTTTTCCTGGCTTGTTACATGTATTAATCTACAATCAATCGGTCATCCACGGATAGTTCTCCTAGCTTGTTACAGGTGTTAATCTGGAACTTGAAAATTGTCCGTTGCTGAGATAGTTTCCCTGGCTTGTTTCAGGTATTAATCTCTGACCCGAGAAAGAAAGATAGTTTTCCTGGCTTGTTATAGGTATTAATCTCCAATCCCCTTATGTAGATAGTTTTCCTGGCTTGTTACAGGTATTAATCTACAATCAGTCGGTTGTCCACAGATAGTTGTCCTGGTTGGTTTCAGGTATTAATCTGGAACCTGCTTTGTTGGTCACATAGATAGTTTCCCCATCCAGTTTCAGGCATTAATCCGTGGCATGTTGTATTTGTTGGTAAACCCGTCTTGTTCTGGGAGTTCATACCACTTGGTCGTGTAGATAGTTTCCCCGTCTAGTTTAGAGAATTAATCTTTAACCTACTGTATAAGTTGATAGTACTCGTCTATAAATTGATCTTTCCTGAAAAGGTAAAGATTTAGTTGTATGTAATGTCATAAGGTATGAAATGCATTGTGTAATGATATTCTTAAAATAAATGAGATTGTGCTATATGCATTCATGCTGCATATTCTATGACACTTGTAAAATGATGTATTAATGCAATGTATGAATGTGTCGGTTGTTCTATTGCAGTGTTGTTGAACTAGGGAAAATAAATCCCTAATTGTTGTTGGGGGTGAAGAATGTAGGTCTTCAAATTTTTTGAAGTTGAAACACTGGGAGATGAACTTCCGTGGTTAGAGAAATAAACTTTGTTGGGGAAGGAAAACTTCGTGCACTGTTTGAGGATTGTCAGAGTGAATCTATGTCATGATTGTATCTGGAGATATGTTGAATAAGTGTTAGAATGACATCCGTCTCTGGATCGTACCTGAACCGTTTCTAGAAGATGATCTGAATAAGTAACAGGATGATATCCGTCTCTGGATCGTACCTGAACTGTTTCTATAAGATGATCTGAATAAGTATCAGGATGACATCCGTCTCTGGATCATACCTGAATTGTTTTTAGAAGATATTCTGGAATAAGTATGACGATGACATCTGTTTTTGGATCGTACCTGAACTGTTTCTAGAGGAGAATCTGGAATAAGTTTCAGGATGACATCCGTCTCTGGATCGTACCTGAACCATTTCTAGAGGAAAATATGGAATAAGTGTCAAAATGACATCTGTCCCTAGATCGTATATGCACTGTTTCTAGATGAGAATCTGGAATAAGTATCAGGATGACATCCGTCTCTGGATCGTACCTGAACCGTTTCTAGAGGAGAATCTGGAATAAGTGTTAGGATGATATCCGTCTCTGGATCGTACCCGAACCATTTCTATAAGAAAATCTGGAATAAGTGTAAGAATGACATCCATTCCTGGATCGTATCTGCACCATTTCTAGAGGAGAATCTGGAATAAGTATCAGGATGACATCCGTCTCTGGATTGTACCTAAATCGTTTCTAGAAGAGATTCTGCTTTATTTAGAATGTTTCCACTGGGAATTCTTGTTTTGTTGTTTTGAGAAGAAATCCGTTGGGGAAGGGAAAGTCTGTGAACTGCTTGGGGATTTTGTTGGAATCCTACTGGGGAATCTTGAGACGCTTCGAAACTTCACTAGGGAATTTTTCTTAGATGTCAGAGCAGTAGTTGGAGATTCTTGCTCCGCCGGGGATATGAGAACACCTGACATCATTAGACTGCATGCTGAGAATATAGCGGTGACCTTGTAGCCGGATGCCCCTTCTTCTGTACCTGTTGGAGAAAATATATGTAGGGGATTTTGTAGACAGTTTGACTGTTATCCCAACATCTAGAGTCCTTGGTGAATGTTGATCAGGCTAATAAACCTTCTACTGATAGACAAGTGACGAGATGACGGAACATATTCGTACGCTTTAATCCCTAGTGTTGTACCCCAAAATTTGCCCTCCCATATTCTTCAAAGTTTTGACAAGCATCACCTCAGATGGTTCAAAGTTTACTCAAGGAGTTGCACAGTCAACCATCCTCCTAAGGCAGGCAAAATTAGGGTTTTGGCTCTTACAAGGAAGTTGAGGTTTTCAAAGGCCCAATCAAGTCCCATATGCTCATATACATTGTCAAGCACCTACATGTCAAGTTTCAAGGCTCACAAGGTCAAGTTGCACAGTCAAAAACCCTAATTGCTCCACAGTCAACTGTAGGGGCAAAATGATCATTTGGCAGTCAAAAGTCAAATTTTTTTATCAACATCTTATTTTGAAGCCACAATCATCATTTGATCAAGTCTTGATCATGATTCCACAAGAATGGCTCAAAAATCATCAAGGTGTCAAAAGTTTCTATTTTTGGACAGTTGAAAAGTCAACTGTAACTTGACCAAGGCATAACTTTTTCATGGTTCATCAGAAAAATCCCATCCAATTCTCATCTTGAAGGGGAAGACATTTCCTACAACTCATCTTCACATCCCAAGTCCAAGAAATGCTCTCACAAAAAGTTATCAATTTCAACATTATAGGTCATTTTCAAAAGTCAACAAAAAGGCACTTTAAGTCAAAGACCATAACTTGAGATTGGTAAATCAAAAGGACATGGGAACAAAGACATTGGTTAGAGGACTTCAAGACCTTTCCAAAATGTCCAAGAACATGTTCATAGCCTCAAAATTGAGCAAGATATGCATCGGAGAAGTTGGGAAATTTTTGTGAAATGGCCAAAGTCAACTATCCTTGAAATTTCATTTTTGACAAAAAGGGCCCACTTTTTCCACTTGGTTCAGCTTTGCCATGCCTCCCACGTGTCCCACAATTTATTTCAAGATTAAAAATTAATTTTTCCATTTTTATTTAATTTTATTTGATTTAATTCATTTTAGATCTTTAAAATTAAAATAAAAATCAAGAAAATTAATGGAAGGATATTTTGTGGCTTGAATAGCTTTGATACACCATGAAGCACATTCCAAATTCGTGCAAGGCCTATTCCAAGCATGAAATTCAAATTTGAAGCAAAAATGGCAAGATTTTCAATGGTGTTCATGGCAAAATCCAAAACATAATTGCAAGGCTTCAAGGCTCCTTATTGTGATTGATTATCATTCATATACAGATATGCAAGCCTCCCTAACACAGAACACGAACTAGAACACTCAGAGGTGGCCAAACAAATTTCCAATTTTCAAGAGAAAAGTCACAAACTGAAAACCATCTTCCAACGCAATTCAAGCCTCTCCTTTAATCCAAACACACTCCTGACCCTTCCAGGAACCTTTTGCAATCAGAATTAAGCCGAATCACTCAAGAAATCACGCTACACAAGTCACACGGTTTGTCCAAAATTTTGAGAATCGAAATTCCATTTTTATGCTTCATTAATCCATTTTGATCATGGTTATTGTTGTACCCCAAAATTTTCCCTCCCATATTCTTCAAGAAAATTGCTAAGTCATGCTTCAAAATTCCCCCAAGGGTTGCACAGTGTAAGGGCCTCCTAACAGTCAAAATTAGTGTTTTGATTCTGACAAAGAAAATGAAGTTTCCAAGGGTTCAATCAAGTCCCACATGCCTACAAACATGGTCAAGCATCCTCATACAAAGTTTCAAGACTTACAGCACAAAATTGCACAGTCAAAAACCCTAATTGCACTACAGTCAACTGTAGGGGCAAAATGGTCATTTGACAGTCAAAAGTCCAAATTTTTGATCAACATCTCATTTTGAAGCCACAAACATCATTTGATCAATGCTTGATCATGATTCTCAAAGCTTGGCTCAAAAATCATCAAGATGCAAAAGTTTCCATATTTGGACAGTTGAAAAAGTCAACTGTAAATTGACCAGGGCATAACTTCCACATGGATTATCAGAAAAATTCCATCCAAAGCTCATTTTGAAGAGAAAGACATTTCCTACAACTCCTCTTCACACTTCAATTCCAAGAAATGCTCTCACAAAAAGTTATCAATTTCAACATTATAGGTCATTTTCAAAAGTCAACAAAAAGGGACTTTAAGTCAAAGGCCATAACTTGAGATTGGTAAATCAAAATGACATGGGACCAAATACATTGGTTAGAGGACTCAAATACCTTTCCAAAATGTCCAAGAACATGAGCAAAGCTTAAAAATTGAGCAAGTTATGCCTTGTGGAAATTGGGCAATTTTTGGATATTTTGAAAAGTCAACATTGCTTCAAATGACCTAAAAATACTAATGGGCCTCTTTTTCTTCCACAATTCATCATCCAAGACATGTGCACGACCATTTGGCCCAAAGGGAAGTTTTTATCATTTTTATTTTATTTATTTGAATTTTTAAATACTAGAAATTCATTTAATTAATTAAAATATATAAAAAATGCTAAACCTAGGTTTTTCAATCTTTTTATGCATGATATCTACTCAATATTTCGTGCAAATCAGGTTTGGAAAGTATCTTGGTGATTGAACATGATTTGGACTAAAATAGCATGAAAAAGATTTGAAAATAATGGCATGGAAAATCAAATATTGTTTCATCAATTCCTTGATTCTTTTGATCAAATTCTTAACCTAAATCAGTCATTCATATATAGGCAAGCTAACCCTAATGCCAATACCCTGGAAGCTGCGCCATATCAAAAGAATAAAACTTGACTTTTTTGCAAAAAAGTGGAAAAACTGAAAACACACTTGCAAGTCGATTCAAGCCAAGAAATTCATTCCATTACCTTCCTAGGACATCACTGAGTCTAACTGGATAGCTTTCCATACGCATAGCCCTTTGAATCGGTATCCAGAAATCAAACTTTTTCATATAATATGCATAATCATATTTTGATTTTCAAGCACAATTATTGCATTTTTCTTATGGATTCTGACTAATTGATGGATTCTGATGCTAACTGTGTAATTTAATTGTATTTTTATCACCCATACGCGATTTCACCATTGTTGGATATTAGGGTTTCCCAAGCTGTGAATTGGGGTTTTCCATTTAAGGAAAAATTAGCACATGGGACCTAGGCCATTCAACTCAGCGCGCTTGGACGAAGAGAACAGGACCCTTGCGCCTAATTTATATGGCCGGACGGCCTAATCGTTATTTTTGATAATAGTGCCTTTTGGAACGGTTCAAAACCGTTGCCAATGTTTTTTGTGTTTCAGGAAAAAACAAAGCTATGGAGAAGACGATGCAGTGGCAAGCTATGATTGGGTCGTACAAAATTTCGCGCTAAAAAGTCATTAACGCTTGGTTTTATTTTATAATAATTGATTGTTATTTAATATACAAAACGCGTTGAGTGGAGCAGTTGGCAAAGTGTCTTAGTGGTAATCCCTGGGACCTGGGTTCGAACCCCAGGTCCCCCATCCCTTTCATGTTATTTTTATTAACGTGCTTGCATGCAGTTTCGTGACCAAGGAACACCATACGCCTCTCAAATCAGCTTGCCACTTGGCCAATGGAAACGATCAGAAGGCCATGATCTGAAGAACATGGTAGACCCCCAGTCAACCGTCCCACATGCTGGCATAGAAGTCAACGAGGCCAAAGGCTTGTTGGGCCCAAATTGCTAATCAAAACCTCCAAATTAGGGGACAGACCCCCCAAGGTTTGCTATGTTCATATTTCCTTTTTTTTTTATTTTAATTAGTTTCCTTTAAATTCTTTTACTTAATTTGTTTTTTTTCATAAAAAATATAAAATAACATAAAAATCAGAAAATTGAAAAAATCCAAAATATATTTTATTTAATTAATATCTTTTTTTGTAAATAAATAACATTAATTGATTATTAGTTTTAATTTAGGTTTAAATCTTAATGTTTTTCTTAATAAACTAAAATTAGTGGAATTAGGGTTTTTAATTAATTTTTATCCTTTTTCTTTTCTTTTCATTAATAATTAAATATTATTTATTTTTGTAATTAAATTACCGTATAATTAATTAGGTTAATTTAGGTTTAACTTTTAATGTTTTTCTTAATAAACTAAAATTAGAATTAGGATTAATTTCTCAATTTAATTTCATTAAAGTCATAAAATACAAAAATCTCAAAAAAACAATTTCCTTTTCTTTTAATTTAATTAATTTAACAATTTAATTTAATTCCATTAAAAAGGGTCCAACGCCCTCGTTTCTAATTTCAATTCAATTCGCGTAATTATTTCTTTTTTTATTTTAATATTCATGTACCTCTCCCAAAGCCATGTAACATTTTAATCTTTCGCACTTTACTTTCTTTATTTTTTCTGTCAAATCGGGTCCTGGAAATTTTGGCGATGTGGACCCGCGCCTTTGTAATAGTTTAGGAATTTTACCTTTCCCGCACTTTCTTAACTGTTAAATTAATTGCATGCAAGAATGAATGACAAAATAAAAACGAACGCGTAGACCATCTGACATAAACAAGATAAATGTAAATGAACATGACACACAAATCACACACCACCCCTAGGGTACGCCTCACTGTTGCCTTGCCTCGAAAGGTGATCGTCGAGTAGAGGATGTCTTAGTAAGTCCTCATGATCCGGGAACCTGGCATGAGGGTAGCTTCTAAGGTGTCTTCCCATTGCTCTGGTGATCACCATGTCCCGAACCTCGAATTGACCCGAACACCTCCAACGGTGGTGCTACCTACCTCTCAATGGTGGGATGGCACTACTTTAAAGGACTTTTACACAGACGAATTCCTTAGGGTAGGTAGGTTCTCGTAGATACTTGCTCTAAACTCAAAACAAAATTCAAAAATACTTTTCACACCGACACCTTTTCAAAAAGCTTTCGAAAGCAATTTTTCAAACACTCTTGAGGACCGATACAAGAGTCGAACTGGAATTTTCAAAGAAACTTTTTAAAACCCACAGTTGAAAAGCAAACAAACCATTTTGAAAACACAAATGAGCAAGTATCCAAGAGCCCATGGATAACCATGGATAGAAAGGGTGCTAACACCTTCCCTTTCTATAATCTACCTCCCGAACCGAGAGCAATCTCTATAAGGAATTTTTCTGTGCTTTTGTCCTTTCCATTTGGAGAAAATAAAAGACGGTGGCGACTCTTGCTTCCGCGACATTTCGCGAACCAGCGTTAAACAGTCAGTTCCAGATCCACCGATCACAGTTATGTATTGCTGACATTGTTACAAAGCTTTCTGTATATTTTAATTTGATTATGATGCTGTAAAATGCAAAGTGCCATTGTTGATTTCTAGGTTTTCAGAACTTGAAATTTGGGGTTTCTCACATAGTGCAAAATTAATCCTCCAAACACATACAGTCAAACTCAGAAGCTCAAGACGGATTGAATGGACATATCGCGCCTTTTTTATATTCAATGAGCGTCTATTCGCTATTTTTAAAATGTCTGCATTTTGTGGGGGTTTAAAACCCCCTCTTTGTGTTTTATGTTTACAGGAAAGGTTGAAGACGAAGGTTGTGGCAGCGTGTGAGTGGTCAGTTCAAATTCGCGCGCGCGTTTCAGCATATAGGGCACTTATTCTATATATTCTTTTGTTTCTATTATGTTTACAAATAAACGTGTTTGGTTCAGTGGTTGGCCATGTGTCTTGTAATCTCTGGGACCTGGGTTCGATTCCCAGGTCCCCCATAATTCCAATGCTATTTTTTCCAATATGTTCTTGTGCAGATTCCCAAGCGCTGGACACCATAAGCCTCACACATCCAACGTGCCATGTGTCATCAGTGCAGATCCAAAGGACAAAAAGTGAAGAATACCATACTCAGGAGTCAACAGCGCTCCACTCAATCCAAGAGGTCAAACGAGCTGAAGCTTTAATGGGCCTCAAATCTCCATCAAACACCCTCCTTCCTGGCCCAATACCCCCTTCCATTGGTCTTTTCTTTTCTTTTCATTTTTTTATTTTCCAATTTAATTTCTAACCTTTTTTTTATTTTTATTTCTTATTAACATAATTAACATATTTTCATAAAAAATCAAGAAAAATAGAATTAACATTATTATTAGTATTATTCTCATATTATTTTTGTAAATAAAACATTAGCAAATAAATAGTTTAAATAGGCAATTTTAACTTCTTTTCTTAATAATTAAAATAGATCTAGAATTAGGTAAAATTAACTTTTAATTTTATTTCTTTTTATTTTATTTCATAAAAAACACAAAAAATATTTTCTTTTAATAAATTAATTAATTAGATTAGGTTTATTTAATTAATTGCATTTAATTCAAAAAGACAAAAAAATCAATTTCTTTTCTAAAAAAGGGTCAACACCCTTAGAACATTCCCGATTCTTTCTTTCGCGCGCATTTTAGTTTTAATTCCTTATTTTTGATTATTTCTGTAACTGCCTCCGGATGTAATAGTTAATTAGGTTTACTGCTTTATTTTAATTTCTCGTACTTATTTACTAAAAACGGGTCTTTGTATTTTTGGCGATGTATAGACCCGCGCCTTGTAATAGCGTAGGATTTATGTTTCCGCAATTTACTTTCCGCACCCCTTAACTGTTAAATGCATGAAAGAATGTATGGTAAATAAAACCAATATGTAGCTTACAAATAACATGTACAAAGACAATTAACTGAAAAACAACACACAATGCACATGCCACTCTTAGGGTACGCCTCACTGGTTGCCTCGAAACGTGGTCATCAAGTATAGGACGTCTTAGAGGTAGCCCTTTGTCTAAAGATCAAGTTGCCTCGAAACGGTTGCCTCGGATAAAAAAAGGATCTAGGACATTAGGGTTACTTCTAAGGTGTCCTACCGTTGCTTCGGTGACCACACTGTCCCGATAATCGAATTGACCCGAACACCTCCAATGATGGTGCTACCTACCTCTCAATGGTGGGATAGCACTATCTAAAGGACTCTTACACAGCCTAATTCCTTAGAGTAGGTAGATTCTCCTGGGTACTTGCTCTTTTCAAACAAACAAAACAACTTTTCGCACTCACACTTTCAAAAGGTTTTCAAACAAATATTTCATACACTCTTGAGGACAGATACAAGAGTTACTTAGAAATCTTTCAAACGAAACTTTTTTCAAAACCCACACACACTTGAAAAGCAAACAAATTTTGAAAACATAAGAGCAAGTACCTAAGAGCCCGTGGATAACCACGGTTAGAAAGGGTGCTAACACCTTCCCTTTCTATAAATCTACCTCCCGAACCGAGAAACATTCTCAAAGAAGGAATTTTGCTGTGCTTTTGTCCTTTCCATGTTGGAGAACATAAAAGATGGTGGCGACTCTTGCTTACCGCGACATTTCACGAAACCAGCTTAAAAAACAGTCAGTTCTATTCCCACCGATCACAGAACTGGCGACTCTTCTGGGGATCTTGAAAGTGAGGTGTACCTTAGGATTAGATCATACTTATGTTTTCAATTGCTTTTCTTTGATTGCTTTATATTTGTGGGCTTTGCATCGGAGTTTCATAGATCCTAACCCGGATCTGGGGATACCCTTTTAGGTTGCATAAGCTGTGAGGGACCTGTCCGGCGTAGACCGACACGGGTGAAGCAGTGGCTACGTTGGTGTGGCACCTTGGTCTGTACCGATATCCCTTGTGTTGCAACGAGGAGAATATGGGTCTTCTGAGGAGTCATTAAGCACCAACCGACCTTAGAACCCTAAATAGACCCAACTTGGCCATAGAACAGTAGCAGTATGCTACACCCATTGAGGCTAAACTCTCGCGATGGTTCTGGCCGCAAGAAAAGATTGCGACGCTGGAGTTATGACCGATTGAGGGTAGTCAGTGATATTGGGATCCTCTAGAACCCGGTTACTTTTGATAGGACAGGTTTTGAGCCCACCAACTTCAAGAGGGTAGTCCCCCAAACTTCATGCTGGCCTAAACTCTAAGGGTTGTCTTGTGTGACTTGTGTGCTTTCAAACTTGACTACTTGCATGCTTGTTATCTAACACATGAGTTTCTTGCAGGGTTTGTTTATAGTCCTTAACCTGGACTCATAACAGGGTTTACCTACATTACTCCACGCATAGCATAACATCATACCGTCATACCATTGCATGCATCCTACATAAGGACTAATCCATTTCAAGGACCTCAAGGGTTTTGTGATGCAGGTCATGATGAATCAAATGTCCAGCAAGGGGTAAAGGGGATTTATTTTCCTCTAGCCAAGGTTAATGACTTGAGTCAGAGGCTATGACCCACTAGATATGGTGAGCCTTGACTCTTGAAGAAGGACTCTCAACAACACGAAGTTCCTTCAATCAAACTGTGAAATTCAAATCCTAACAACTTTTCTTGTTTACCCCATGAGATCCTTGAAAACATTGCATGCATACATACACATCATTGCATAACAGGTACCCTTGTTACAGGTCACTTACCATCTCCGCTGTTTATTTCAGCAATGGCTTCCCAACAAGACAAACAGGATCTTCATGCTCAAGAGACTCGGTTCGGGGAGATCCTCCTAAACCTATCCAAGGGGCAGGAAGAGTTGAGGACACTCCTCATGGGGAATTTGGCCAAGAAAAGTCCCGAAGATGATAAGGACGAACGGCTGAAACATCTGCAAGCTGAGGTAGATGCAATGAGGACTCAGATGCTGGGGCAGATGGCCGTTATCCAAGGCTTGGCTCGGGAGCAAGAAGAGTTGAAAACCATGGTCAACCAGCTTCACCAAGAGAGATACAACATGAAGCAAACAGTCCAAGTCAGGGACCAGGTCATTGATCAGCTTCCAAGAGGACAAGGGTCTGGTATGGTGAAGAATAGACCTCTCCAAATTGCTACCACTTCACAGGTCCAACCACAACCTCGCCCAGAGCAACAGGTTGATCAGAGTAAGCCAGACAAGCCCAGGAGGCAATTCACCCAGCTCAACATGTCGCTGTCCCAAGCTTTGCAACACCTGTTGAAGTTGAATCTGGTGACGTTGATAGAACCTCACCCTCATCCTAAGACTTCTTCAGCCAACTATAATCCTGGGGCCAGGTGCGCATACCATTCTAACAGCCCGGGTCATGATACTGACGACTATTAGAAGTTGAGGTACAAGATCCAAAACCTGATCGATGAAGGAGCAGTGGAATTCACCCAAGATGGTCAGGTCGAGTTCTTCTACTATCCCTGCGAGATTCACCATTTGAAGTGACAAGCCCTGAGACTAGAAGACTTTTGTTCTTTCGAATGTTCAAGTTGTATTTTTCTTTGATTGTTCAAACAATTATTGTCATAACAAACTTTATTACTTTATCAATGCATCGCATATGTCTGTTTTGAATCAATATATTCGCATTCGCTATATTTAAACTACTTTCATTTTTTGTGATGTTCAACTCTCAATTAATAATTCTAGCCTCTTGAGGGAGGATGACGAAAACGATACCACGATCTTTACAGTATGCTTTTGAACAGACCCCGCTGATGAGGTACAGGCATTGTTTCAATTCCTAAACATCGGAGTTATAAGGAAGATAATCCCTCGTCAACCCCTTCGAGCCAAAGAAGTAGGAGGTTTTCTTTTCGAAAATTAAAACCCTTAATCATAACCTGGGACAGGGTAGTTCTCTCAGCTGATCCAAGTGCACAACGAATGGCACCAAGGGAATCCTTACAAAACTAAGGACAGTGATGGCTCCGAATAATCATAAAGACAGGCAGTTATTATCTCCCAAAAATAAAAGCCCATTAAGTCAAAACCTATAAAGGAGACTTACAAAACGGGGGCATCCCGCTGACTGTAATCACAAAAGGAAACAGTTCAGGAAAAAAATAGGGATAACGAAATCAAAAAAGAAAGAGGTCCTACAAACCCTCAACAAAAAAAAGGGAATGACTGCCTATTCCAAATGAACTGTCAATACCCGAACCATCACTGGTATATCAGGACAAAGACTCAAACAAGGTCTAACGCACGATCAGCTAAGTTTAGGTTTGAAGAACATCACGAAGAACGGGTGGGTACAAATAAAATTTGAGCCTTTATCCTTTGTTTCTTAAACCGTGAACCAGGCCACGTTACAACCCTTAAAAGTCCTAGCTGAAGCATGGGTTGGTTCGAAAGCATACTGTTACGAAAGGTATCCTGACTCCTTAAGGTTTGCGGTAAAATAACGAGTTGACATCACAGTTTACAAAAATTTCACTTGTTTTTATGAAAAAAAAACTGCATTTTCAAAAACTTCAAGACAGACATAAGCTTTGCATTTTTAATATAACATTGATTGCATATGACTATTTGTTTGAACAGCATAGAAGTTCGCACGAAGAATATCTGATGAACAGAAGCACTCCCAATCAAGGGGCATGGCATGATCATTGTCCATCATCTGGGGCAGTTAAGTTAAGATTCGGAGAATCTCTCAAAAGGCCAACCAGCTTGGGGCAAATCTCCATCTGGATCACTTGGGGCATTGGACAATCAAACGAAGATCTTCTGGTAGTAGGGCAACGCAACACTACTGACAGGGGCACCTCCCTACATCCTGAGAGCACAGACATAGTCGAAAAAATACTACACACAATCAAAGACCCGCTAGGTTGACACACTTAGGCAAAAATAAGGGCTTCCCGACGAACCAAAAGGGTTCGGGCAAAAATAAGGGATGAGATGAAAAAATCTGTACACCCGGCAAGTCGAAAACCTGAAAGGGCGGCTTGGGCAAAAATGGGTATCCCGGTGGACTGAAAACCCGAAAGGGCGGTCCAGGCAAAAATTAGGGATCACAGCATACGACTATGTCTCGGCATCTCGTCACTTGCCTACCAGAAGAAAATTTGTCAATCGGCAGTCATCAAGCACCTCCACAGGTACCTCCTCCCGCAGAAACAGAGGTAATAATGAGTTGTCTAAGCGATCTAATTGCTCTGTCCACCAAGGTACTAAAGTAGGTTCAGCTGAAGAACGTGACCAAGATACCTCCACTCCCTGTTGAGTAAGACCAGAATCATAAATACTCTCCCCAAGCAGAGTTTGGTCTCCCGTCAGCCCTGACAAGACACATTATCTCCAGCAAGTCAGCAACACTCTCCCCAAGCAGAGTTAGCCTACTATCAACCTTAAGGAAGTTGGGTTTTCCCCAGAAGATCCCAATATTCCCCAGCGAACGGAGTATACAGATGTTCCTAAGCAAGCATCCCCTGCAGTCTTGATCTAAGATTGTTCCCCGGCGGAATACAAGACACTCCAGTGGAGCCACTTCCCCAGTGCAGTCCAAAAAGTCTCCCCAGGAGAGTTGAATCAATCTCCCCAGTAGGAAGTTTATCCCCTACAGAGTACGGACGCGTTTCCTCGGCTTTATTCAAAGGTTATTCCTCACCAGAGCTTATAACTGGGTTATCCTCAGCTAATTGCCACAGAAAGATCGTCCTCAGCGAAGTTCTTCCTACCCCTAGCGGAGTTCATCAATTCCCTCAACATAACTTATCAACGGAATCCCCAGCGGAGTTATCATCAAAACCTCAGCAAAGTATCTCTTCCCACAGAGTAATTCCCCGCAGAGTAATCTCTTTAACAAGTTTATTCCCCAACGGAGTCATCTTCTCCAACCGGTTTATTCTTGTGACCATCATCCCCAACGGAAACGAAGAACTCCACTCTTCACACATCAAGCCCAGGATTCAATAAACTCCCGGCATCCGTCAAGGATTTATTTTCCTAGACGAGAATACATTCATAAACATCGCATCGTCATGATACATGCATATACACATCATACAATCTCGTTTTATGTTGAGAACATCATCGCTTGATCCGTGTCATGCATTGCATGTGACTAACCTTACCTTTCAGGGAGGATACAGTTAAATGATCAGCTATGTCAAAGAAGACAGATACAGTCGAAAGAGACCAATCCAGTCAAAGAAGACAGATCCAGTCAAAGAAGACAAATCCAGTCAAAGAAAACAAGTCCAGTTAAATCCAAAAGGTTTTCCTGATGCTCATCCAGTCAAAGAAGACAGGTCCAGTTAAATTACTTCCTAAAAGTCAAAGAAGACAATCTGTCATTATAGACACCCGTTGTTATAGACACCCGTCGTTATAGACACTCGTCATTGAAGATAACTCGTCATTGAAGACAACTCGTCATTAAAGACAACTCGTCATTGAAGACAACTCTTCATTGAAGACAACCCGTCATTATAGACACCCGTCATTGAAGACAACTCGTCATTGAAGACAACTCGTCATTGAAGACAACCCGTCATTATAGACACTCGTCATTGAAGACAACTCGTCATTGAAGACAACTCGTCAGTATAGACACTCGTCATTGAAGATAACTCGTCATTGAAGACATCCCGTCATTGAAGACATCCCGTCATTGAAGACAACCCGTCATTTAAGACAACTCGTCAATTCGTCATTGAAGACAACTCGTCATTGAAGACAACTCGTCATTGAAGACAACCCGTCAGTATAGACACCCGTCATTGAAGACATCCCGTCATTGAAGACATCCCGTCATTGAAGACAACCCGTCATTGAAGACATCCCGTCATTGAAGACATCCCGTCATTGAAGACAACCTGTCATTTAAGACAACTCGTCATTGAAGACAACTCGTCATTGAAGACAACTCGTCATTATAGACACCCGTCATTATAGACAACTCGTCATTGAAGACAACTCGTCATTGAAGACAACTCGTCATTGAAGACAACCCGTCATTATAGACAACTCGTCATTGAAGACAACTCGTCATTGAAGACAACTCGTCATTGAAGACAACTCGTCATTAAAGACAACTCGTCATTGAAGACATCTCGTCATTGAACACAACTCGTCATTGAAGACAACTCGTCATTGAAGATAACTCGTCATTGAAGACAACCCGTCCATGAAGACAACCCGTCCAAAGAGACAACTCGTCAAGAAAGACAAAACCTCCTCTGGTTCAGTGAAATCCTAAAGATTTTTCTAAGATAACCTTTCAGTAGAGACAACCCATCAACCTTTTGAAGTTCCAGATTCGATACCTGTATCTAGCCAGGGCATGTCTGTGAGCGACTGAGTGAGGATCAACACCTGTAACAGGCCAGGAAATTATCTTTCTCAGGTACGCAAGTTCTCGCTAAGGAATCTCTTACGCGATCGACACCTAGATGGCATCTATAAGCCCATCCACATACCAACAGTCTCCAAATGGCATCTATAAGCCCATTCCCGACAAGGTTCTGTCACATCTCCAGATGGCATCTATAAGTCCATCCTCCCATACTATCTTTCCAAATGGCATCTATAAGCCCATTCCCGACAAGGTTCTGTCACACCTCCAGATGGCATCTATAAGCCCATCCTCCTATCCATCATCTCTCCAAATGGAATCTGTAAGCCCATTCCCGCCATCACACTGTTGATACTCTACTATGTGAGTGCAAATTTCTGGGCACTCTAGTGTTCAATCATCTTCCACCTTCGGATCACGAAAGGCACGCGCGCCAATCTACATCCTCAGGTCTAAGAAGATTGAACAGGGGTAACTGTTGTACCCCAAAATTTGCCCTCCCATATTCACCAAATTTTTGACAAGCATCACCTCAGATGGTTCAAAGTTTACTCAAGGAGTTGCACAGTCAACCATCCTCCTAAGGCAGGCAAAATTAGGGTTTTGGCTCTTACAAGGAAGTTGAGGTTTTCAAAGGTCCAATCAAGTCCCATATGCTCATATACATTGTCAAGCACCTACATGTCAAGTTTCAAGGCTCACAAGGTCAAGTTGCACAGTCAAAAACCCTAATTGCTCCACAGTCAACTGTAGGGGAAAAATGGTCATTTGGCAGTCAAAAGTCAAAAATTTTGATCAACATCTTATTTTGAAGCCACAATCATCATTTGATCAAGTCTTGATCATGATTCCACAAGAATGGCTCAAAAATCATCAAGGTGTCAAAAGTTTCTATTTTTGGATAGTTGAAAAGTCAACTGTAACTTGACCAAGGCATAACTTTTTCATGGTTCATCAGAAAAATCCCATCCAATGCTCATCTTGAAGGGGAAGACATTTCCTACAACTCATCTTCACATCCCAAGTCCAAGAAATGCTCTCACAAAAAGTTATCAATTTCAACATTATAGGTCATTTTCAAAAGTCAACAAAAAGGCACTTTAAGTCAAAGACCATAACTTGAGATTGGTAAATCAAAATGACATGGGACTAAAGACATTGGTTAGAGGACTTCAATACCTTTCCAAAATGTCCAAGAACATATTCATAGCCTCAAAATTGAGCAAGATATGCATCGGAGAAGTTGGGAAATTTTTGTGAAATGGCCAAAGTCAACTATCCTTGAAATTTCATTTTTGACAAAAAGGGCCCACTTTTTCCACTTGGTTCAGCTTTGCCATGCCTCCCACGTGTCCCACAATTTATTTCAAGATTAAAAATTAACTTTTCCATTTTTATTTAATTTTATTTGATTTAATTCATTTTAAATCTTTAAAATTCAAATAAAAATCAAGAAAATTAATGGAAGGATATTTTGTGGCTTGAATAGCTTTGATACACCATGAAGCACATTCCAAATTCGTGCAAGGCCTATTCCAAGCATGAAATTCAAATTTGAAGCAAAAATGGCAAGATTTTCAATGGTGTTCATGGCAAAATCCAAAACATGATTGCAAGTCTTCAAGGCTCCTTATTGTGATTGATTATCATTCATATACAGATATGCAAGCCTCCCTAACATAGAACACGACCTAGAACACTCAGATGTGGCCAAACAAATTTCCAATTTTCAAGAGAAAAGTCATAAACTGAAAACCATCTTCCAACGCAATTCAAGCCTCTCCTTTAATCCAAACACACTCCTGACCCTTCCAGGAACCTTTTGCAATCAGAATTAAGCCGAATCACTCAAGAAATCATGCTACACAAGTCACACGGTTTGTCCAAAATTTTGAGAATCGAAATTCCATTTTTATGCCTCATTAATCCATTTTGATCATGGTTATGTATTTCTGACATTGTTACAAAGCTTTCTGTTTATTTTAATTTGATTATGATGCTGTAAAACGCAAAGTGCCATTGTTGATTTCTAGGTTTTCAGAACTTGAAATTTGGGGTTTCTCACATAGTGCAAAATTAATCCTCCAAACACATACAGTCAAACTCAGAAGCTCAAGACGGATTGAATGGACATATCGCGCCTTTTTTATATTCAATGAGCGTCTATTCGCTATTTTTAAAATGTCTGCATTTTGTGGGGGTTTAAAACCCCCTATATGTGTTTTATGTTTACAGGAAAGGTTGAAGACGAAGGTCGTGGCAGCATATGAGTGGTCAGTTCAAATTTGTGCGCGCGTTTCAGCATATAGGGCACTTATTCCATATATTCTTTTGTTTCTATTATGTTTACAAATAAACGCGTTTGGTTCAGTGGTTGGCCATGTGTCTTGTAATGTCTGGGACCTGGGTTCGATTCCCAGGTCCCCCATAATTCCAATGCTATTTTTTCCAATATGTTCTTGTGCAGATTCCCAAGCGCTGGACACCATAAGCCTCACACATCCAACATGCCATGTGTCATCAGTGCAGATCCAAAGGACAAAAAGTGAGGAATACCATACTCAGGAGTCAACAGCGCTCCACTCAATCCAAGAGGTCAAACGAGCTGAAGCTTTAATGGGCCTCAAATCTCCATCAAACACCCTCCTTCCTGGCCCAATACCCCCTTCCATTGGTCTTTTCTTTTCTTTTCATTTTTTTATTTTCCAATTTAATTTCTAACCTTTTTTTATTTTTATTTCTTATTAACATAATTAACATATTTTCATAAAAAATCAAAAAAATAGAATTAACATTATTATTAGTATTATTCTCATATTATTTTTGTAAATAAAACATTAGCAAATAAATAGTTTAAATAGGCAATTTTAACTTCTTTTCTTAATAATTAAAATAGATCTAGAATTAGGTAAAATTAACTTTTAATTTTATTTCTTTTTATTTTATTTCATAAAAAACATAAAAAACACAAAATATATTTTCTTTTAATAAATTAATTAATTAGATTAGGTTTATTTAATTAATTGCATTTAATTCAAAAAGACAAAAAATCAATTTCTTTTCTAAAAAAGGGTCAACACCCTTAGAACATTCCCGATTCTTTCTTTCGCGCGCATTTTGGTTTTAATTCCTTATTTTTGATTATTTCTGTAACTGCCTCCGGATGTAATAGTTAATTAGGTTTACTGCTTTATTTTAATTTCTCGTACTTATTTACTAAAAACGGGTCTTTGTATTTTTGGCGATGTATAGACCCGCGCCTTGTAATAGCGTAGGATTTATGTTTCCGCAATTTACTTTCCGCACTCCTTAACTGTTAAATGCATGAAAGAATGTATGGTAAATAAAACCAATCCGTAGCTCACAAATAACATGTACAAAGACAATTAACTGAAAAACAACACACAATGCACATGCCACTCTTAGGGTACGCCTCACTGGTTGCCTCGAAACGTGGTCATCAAGTATAGGACGTCTTAGAGGTCGCCCTTTGTCTAAAGATCCAGTTTCCTCGAAACGGTTGCCTCGGATAAAAAAAGGATCTAGGACATTAGGGTTACTTCTAAGGTGTCCTACCGTTGCTTCGGTGACCACACTGTCCCGATAATCGAATTGACCCAAACACCTCCAACGATGGTGCTACCTACCTATCAATGGTGGGATAGCACTATCTAAAGGACTCTTACACAGCCTAATTCCTTAGAGTAGGTAGATTCTCCTGGGTACTTGCTCTTTTCAAACAAACCAAACAACTTTTCGCACTCACACTTTCAAAAGGTTTTCAAACAAATATTTCATACACTCTTGAGGACAGATACAAGAGTTACTTAGAAATCTTTCAAACGAATCTTTTTTCAAAACCCACACACACTTGAAAAGCAAACAAATTTTGAAAACATAAGAGCAAGTACCTAAGAGCCCGTGGATAACCATGGATAGAAAGGGTGCTAACACCTTCCCTTTCTATAAATCTACCTTCCGAACCGAGAAACATTCTCAAAGAAGGAATTTTGTTGTGCTTTTGTCCTTTCCATGTTGGAGAACATAAAAGACGGTGGCGACTCTTGCTTACCGTGACATTTCGCGAAACCAGCTTAAAAAACAGTCAGTTCTATTCCCACCGATCACACCTAGCTTTTGCCTGGACTGTCCTTTCATATTTTCATTCCATCGGGATACCCTTTTTTGCCCAAGCTGCCTTTTCAGGTTTTTGACCTGCTGGGTGTATAGATTTTTCATATGTATATCCCTAATTTTTTCCTGAACCCTTTTTGTTCGTCGGGATGCCCTTATTTTTGCCTAGGCCAGTCAACCTAGCGGGTCTTTGTTCATGCGTAATATTTTCCGACTATGTCCATGTTCACCGGGTACGGAGAATTGTCATTGTCCATAGTAGTAAGTGTTGCCACACTGCCATAAGATGTTTGTTTGATCGTTCAGGATTCAATGCTGGAATTCATGTACAATGCCCCGAGTAGTTCAGATGGAGATCTACCCCTGGCTATTTGGCATTTTTGAGAGATTCCTTGAACCTTGACTTGACTTCCCCAGATCAGCTGGACACTATGCTATGCCCGTTGATTATGAAAGGCCTACCACTGGAATGTCTTTCCATCTGAGGTGATTCTGTCCACTGAGAGGATTTCTGTTCATCGAATATTTGTCGTGCAAATTTCTCTGTTATTGAACAAATATCATATGCAAACAATGGTATTTTAAGAATGCAAAGCTTATGTCCGTCTTGAAGTTTGAAAATTCATTTTTTAGTAAAACAAACAAATTTTGTAAGAGTGTGATATCAGCTCAGGATTTATAGCGAACCCTACAGGAGTCAGGATACCTTTTGTAACAGTATGCTTTCGAACTAACCCATGCTTCAGCTAGGACTTTTAAGGGTTGTAACGTTGCTTGGTTCATGGTTTAAGAAACAAAGGAAAAAGGCTCGAAATTTATTTGTACTCATCCCATTCTTCGTGATGTTCTTCAGTCCTACACTCAGTTAATTGTGCATTTAAATCCCAATTGATTCTGGAATATTTGCCTTGATATTTCAGTGATGGTTCAGCAATTGAACGTTTGTTTGAGAAAGCAGTTATTTTCGTAACCTTTTCTTTTTTTGTTGAGGATTTGTAGGACCTTTTTTTTTATCCCTAATTTTGCCTGAACTGTTTCTTATGATTACAGTCAGCGGGATGCCCCTGTTTTTTTCTTAAGCCTCCTTCATATGTTTTGACTTAGCGGGTTTTTCTTTTGAAAAATAATGTCTGCCTGCTTTAATGATTATGCGGAACCATCACCATCTTTTGGAAGGCATCTTCTACACTATTTCCCGTGCATGAAGGTATAGCTTGGGACTGAATGCACCTCTGAATCAACTGAGAAAACTACCATGCCCCGGGTTATGATTAAGGTTTTTAATTTGTATGAAAATAAAAAACTCCTACTTCTTAGGCTCAAAGGGGTTGACTGGGGATTATCTTCCTTATAACTCCACTTTTTAGGATTTGAAACAACGCCTGTACATCGTCAGTCGGGCATGTTCAAAAGCATATTGTAGAGATTGTGGTATCGTTTTTGTCATCATCTCTCTAAAGGCTTAGAGCTTTTAATTGAGAGTTGAATATCATGAAAGGAAGTAAAAGCACAGTTTAAGTATAGTGAAAACGAATGAATTAATTCAAGACAAACATATGCAATGCATTAATGAAATAACAAAGTTTGACATAAATAAATGTTCGAACAATCAAAATAAAATTACAACTTGAAAATTCTAATAAACAAAAGCCTTTTTATCTGAACTTGTCACTTCAAGTGGTGTGCCTTTGAGGAACGGAAGAAGAATTCAGTCTGACCATCTTGTGTGAACTCCAGCACTCCTTTGTTGATCAAGTCCTGAATCTTATTTTTCAATGCCCAGCTGCTATTCGTATCATGTCCAGGACTATTATAGTGGTATGCACAGATTGCATCCGGATGATATCTAGGAGCGGAGGTATTGGGATTCTGAGGAGGATCCCTCAACGTAATCAACTTCATCTTCAACATGTGTTGCAATACTTGAGCCAATGACATGTTTATTTTGGTGAAGTTCCTTTTGGGCGCATCTTGCTTATGCGGACCAACCTATCATGGTTGGAAAAGTCATTGTTGGACTCTTGGCGTAGCAGCCTATTTGAAAGGTGTTTACTCAACCAAATCTTCTTGTTTTATTTGAGGCTGATTAAAGACTTGATCCCAAATTCTCGTTGTTTTCTCCATATGATTGCATACATCTTGATGAAGCTTGTTGACGAGGGCTCTTATCTCTTCTTGTCCCAGAGCTAAGTTTTGGATAAGAGCCATATGTCCCAACATTTGGGTTCTCATGGTTTCCATCTCAGCTTGCAGTTGTTCCAACTGGTCATCCTTGTTGTCGTCAGGATTTTTCTTTGTCAAGTTCCCATCCAGGAGTACTTTCAATTCTTCTTTCCCCTTGGATAGATTTAGGAACATTTCCTTGAACTGAGAATCTTGAGTTTGGAGATCTTTGTCGTTCTGTTTGAGAGCCATTTTTCTGCTGAAATAAACAGCGATAAAATGAGAAACATGTACTGGAAGACCTGTTATGTAATGACATGCATGATGTGTAAATGTTTTCAAGGATCTCGCAGGGTAAGCATAGGAAAGTATTAGAATCCAACTGCGGCTTTGGTTGAAGACCTTTCATATCGTTGGTCGTCCTTCTGCGAGATTCAAGCTCACCATATCAAGTGGGTCGTAGCCCCTGCCTCAAGTTGTCGTGTTTTGGTCTTTTGAAGGCATTGGCTAGAGGAAAATAAATCCCATTTTCCCTTGCTAGGCGTCTGGTTCATCATAACCTGCATCACAGGCCCTTGAGATCCTTGAAATAGTTAAGGAAATGTTATGGTATGATACTATGATGTGTATGTTATGCATCAAGAAAAAATGTAGGGTGATGAAGACAAGTATGTCTTGCAAGAAAACCAATCTATTGGATAATAACTACAAATAAGTCCTGCAAAGCCCTGCAATGAGTTCAAGTTGTTAGGCAATGAAAGCAAACAAGTCACACAAGTGGCCTTAGGTTTAGGCTTGCATGGGTTTTAAAGGTAAGTACCCTCTTGAAGTTTAGTTGGTTCAACCTGTCCTATTAATAGTAATTGGGTTCTAAGGAGTCTCATATTATTGACCTTTCTTTTAGGCATTGTTCTAGCTCAAGAACCAAAGTATTGCAGCCAAAATATCCCAAAAGTCTAGTCTCAATGAGTGTAGTATCGAGTATCAAACAATCTTCGGTCGGAACCAAAGCTGGCCATATCACTACTTTTCTAATGGCTTAGGATGAGTCAATTAAAGATACTAAAGATCAGTTAGCGCTTAATGACACTATAAGGAAGCCTAATGTTATCCTTGACTGACTCAAGGAACATTAGTACAAGGCAGAGTATCACGCTAACATAGCCATCACTTCGTCCATATCGGTCTATGCCGTACAGCTTCCATGATTTATTGCTACTTACCTAAAAAAGGTGCCCCAGATCCGGGTGTAGGATCTTTTAGTAACAACCCAAACAAAACCCTCAAAAGTAAAGCATACAAAGCAAGCAATTTAAAATGATGAAATAAACAATGGCAGAACTGACTATTATATTGGTTTTGCATTTGTGTTTGCAAATGTTGCGGTAAGCAAGAGTCTCCACCGAATTTTCTTTTATCCAAATTAAGGAAAGGGTGAAAAGAACAGAAAAAGACCTTTTCGGGAATTTTCTGAGTAAGGGGGGTAGATCGTGGAAAGGGAAGGTGTTAGCACCCTTTCCATCCGTAGTTTTCTACGGGCTCTTGGATGTTTAGCTCATTTTTGAAATACCTTGTGCTTTTGTGTTTTTGAAAAGTATTTGAAAATTCCTTAGTGCGGCGATTCGCTTTATGATAACTCTTGTATCATTCCTCAAGAGTGTTGACAGAGCGAATGTTTTTGAAAGTGTTTTGAAATGTTTTGTGTAAGTGTAAAAGGTTTTTTTTTTGAGCAAGCATCTAACATCTATCTACTTGTACTCGAAAAATTTTGTTCTTTTCCACCTATCCTTTAGAGAGTGCTATCCTACTATTAGTGAGTAGGTAGCCCTATCGTTGGATGTATGAGGGACATTCGAAGGTACGTTTTTATAGTCACAAAGGCAAATGGGCAAGAAGCTTTAGTAACTACCATAAAGTTCTAAGATCATATTTTTACCGAGGAAACGTCGAGCGGGTCATCGAGGGTCTTATGATCTTTTGAACCAGAGGGTAGCCACTAAAACCTTTCACGTTTCAAGAGTTGTGACTATTTCCGAAGGCAACCGAAGTGGGGTAACCTAAAGGTGTATATGTGCAATGTGTGTTATATTCAGTTATTTTTTGTCTTTTTTGTTAGGTTTGCTAGATTTTTTATTTTAATCTTTGCCATACAATCCTATTAGTCATACATCTAGCAGTTAATATGAAAGCAATAAAAAATGCGGAAAATAAAGGTCCTACGCTATTACAACCAAATCGAAAGGCAAGAAAATGTAAAAACAAAGAACAAAATAAAGAGGGGAAATGAGTTCTTCGATCCAGGCAATAGACTCCTTCGATTCACCCTTCTTTTTCCTTCTTTCGATTGAGCTTGAGAGGTTACGTGAGCACCCTTCGATTGTACCTTTTCCTGCCTCTTTCGATTAAGCTTGGGAGTCGGTATGAGCAAACTTCGATTGCACCCTTTCCTGCTTCTTTCGATTGAGCTTGGGAGTTGGTATGAGCAACCTTCGATTGCAGCCTTCTCTACTTCTTTCGATTAAACTATGAAGCAATATGGACCTGCATAGCAGCATGAGTGTATATCCTTCGTTCACACCCTTTTTTTCTCTCATTTGACTATGTACAGGTTAGTTCCAACATATATGTGGACAAGAAAAGAAAACAAACAAAAAAAGGACAGAAATGAAGAATATAACTAAAAGGCTATTTACATGTTATGCTGAAACGAAAAAGCAAGTGAAAGGCTATTTATATGTTAGGCTGAAACGAAAAAACAAGTGAAAGGCTATTTATAGGTTATGCTGAAACGAAAAAATGTAAGGTCAAGAGGACTTACCTTGCTTGAAACTAGAACTTGTATGTGGACTGGAGTTGTTGGATGCTCTTGGATTTGAAAAAAAGAGAGAGAGAGAGAGAGAGAGAGAGAGAGAGAGAGAGAGAGAGAGAGAGAGAGAGAGAGAGAGAGAGAGAGAGAGAGAGAGAGAGAGAGAGAGAGAGAGAGAGCAAGTGTGGTGTGATCTTGTTGACTTTTGAGAATTTTTGATATGTTTCTCTTAGGATGTGTATACGTGTAAGGAAATATATGTGTAGTTCCTAGGCTTCTGTCTCTATTCTCCTAGCGAATGTCCTCCTTCCTATGGCGAATGTGTATGGCTTTGTATTTATAGGGATGTGAGGGTGCATGAAAATGGAAAGGGATAACCATTTAACTAGGCTTTGAAAGCCATGAGACAAGAATCTAACACATTGAAGGTTAGCCATATTTGGATGATTCTTACCACTTTAAAACCTTGGGTGAACTTGGACACATTTGACTCTTTCAAATACCTTCCAGTCTTGCTCTTCGATTAGCCCTGAGTTGCTTCCTTCGAATTCCTCAAGTCTCACCCTTCGATTGACTCTGAGATACTTCCTTTGAATAGCTTAAATTCTCATCGTTGGGGCCTCTTCGATTGAGCCCCTACTCAGCTAGCCCAAACAAAAACTCTTTTCTGTACAATCGAAACTTCCTTTGGCATGAATGTGCTTGTGCAGGAATCTTGAGTATGGCAATATATGGGATTTTGGGCCAGCAAGCATCTTTGCATACTTCTCATTCATTTTGACCAACTAGATCCAATCTTTGACCAAACCCTTTTTTCATACAACACTACGTGTCCGTCAAATGGGCCTTTGAATGCTTCTTCGAATGGATCATTTACATGTCCTTCGAATGGGCCTTTTGAATGCTTCATCGAATGGATCATTTACATGCCCTTCGAATGGGCCTTTTGCCTGGTGCGTTGGCAAGTTGAGGGGTCTTGGCCTTGTGCATTGAAAGCAAGCACAGAGGAAGTCTTTGCCTTATGCATTAAAGGCAATCATAAAAGAAGCCTTTGCCCTTGTGAATCGAGGGCCAGTTGAAAGGAGCCTTGGACTTAGTGAATCCAAGGCAAGCATGAAGAGGCGTTTTCCTAGTGAGTTAAAGGTTGCATGTAGAGGCCTTTGTCTAGTGAGTTGAAGGTTGCCTGTAGAGGCCTTTTGCCTAAATGAAACTTGGACCAAAGCTTTCTCAAAGAAGAACCACCGCGCAATCGAAGTTGATGGGCTAATGCTTGGTCGAAGGGTCTTAGATGTGGAATCAAAACTATTTTAAAGGGAGTTATTGCCCTGTCGAAACTAGCACAAATCCTTGTGGATTCTAGCATGAGGCAGGCCAAAACAAGCGTAAAAGAGGCCATTGTCTAGTGAATTGAATCAAGCATGAAGGAGGTATTTTCCTTGTGGGTCGAAGGAAGCTTTTTGCCTAGTGGATTGAAGGAAAATCTGAAGAAGTCCTGGCCTTGTATGGTGAAGGCACGCACAGGGGAAGTCATTTCCTTGTCAATCGAATTAGCCATGAAACAACACATGCTCAGTCGAAGTCTTGTGAACCAAGCTTGTGTCAAAGAATTTTAGACATCCGATCTAAGCTCCTTTTCCACATGCCAATCAAAGGACAACCTGCTCAGATGCCAATCGAAAACACCTTTTTCCAAGGCCAATCGAAGATACCTTGTTTCAGTGTCAATCGAAGGATATTGTTGACATGCCAATCAGAAGACACTTAACCATCATTCGAAAATTTCATTCATTAGGTAAGTGTTTGTAACCACCCATATAATAGAAAACCTTGGGAAACATGAGAGGACAAATTTTGGGGTACAACACTTGCCCTAGCTGGCAGATTGCTGAGTACCCAGGAGGAGATAGAGCAGGAGATCCTTGATTTCTATGGTAAGTTGGTGGGTATTAAAATTCCAAACTTGACTAGAGTGGATATTGAAGCTGTTAGAAAGGGTAAAACCTTGACTAGAGAGGAAGGCCTGAATCTCATTAACTCGGTGACTAAGGAGGAGATTAGAAAATCCCTAAAGGGCATTGGGAATTCTAAAGCTTCAGGTTATGATGGTTACAACACTGTATTTTTCAAGTCTGCTTGGAAAATTATAGGTAAAGATGTCATGGTTGTTGTCGTGGAATTTTTTGAAAAGGACTATATGCTTAGAGCTTTCAACTTCTCTCTTGTAACTCTTATCCCCAAAACTCCAGAGGCAAAAACTGTTAAATATATACGACCCATAGCCTGCTGCATTACTTTTTATAAGATTATTTCAAAAATCCTAGCAGCTAGACTTGGTAATCATCTAAATTTTGTGATTAATGACTGTCACTCCGCCTTCATACCAGGGAGGAACATACAGGACAATATGATGATGGTGTAGGAGCTGGTTAAAGGGTATAACAGGAAGAACATATCCCTTAGATGTATGATCCATATGGATATACAAAAATCTTATGATACGGTTGATTGGGCTGCTTTAGTCCATGTCCTTAGGGAGATGGGGTTCCCACGCATCTTCATCAACTGGATCTTTAATTTCTTGTCCACTGTTTCCTACAAATTTGTTGTTAATGGAAGTCCTTCTAAAATCATGAAGGCCCAGAGAGGGTTGAGACAAGGAGATCCTCTCTCCCCTCTCCTCTTTGTGGTCATTATGGAGTATTTAAATAGAGTTCTCCATGGCTTGGAGAAAAATGACAACTTCAACTTTCATAAAAAATGTAGAAAATTACAAATTACTAATATGTGCTTTGCTAATGACATTTTATTATTTTCTAGGGGAGATGTTGAGTCAATCAAAATAATCATGCAAAAAGTTAAGGATTTCACTGCTACAACAAGGCTTAATGTCAGTGTGATACGGTGGAAGAACCGACTGTTAATACTGGTTTTGTGTTTGTGTTTGCAAATGTTGCGGTAAGCAAGAGTCGCCACCGACTTTTCTTTTATCCATTAAGGAAAGGGTGAAAAGAACAGAAAAAGACCTTTTCGAGAATTTTCTGAGTAAGGGGGTAGATTATGAAAAGGGAAGGTGTTAACACCCTTTCCATCCGTAGTTTTCTACGAGCTCTTAGATGCTAGCTCAAGTTTTGAAAATTGCTTGTGTTTTGTGTGTTTTGAAAATTTGTTTTGAAAATGCCTTAGTGTGGCGATTCGCTTTATGATAACTCTTGTATGAATCCTCAAGAGTGTTGACAAAGCAAAAGTTTTTTTGAAAATTGTTTTTGAAAGGTGTAACTGTAAAAAGAGTTTGTTTTGAGCAAGCATCTAACAGTTGTCTACTTGTGCTCGAAAAGGTAGTTCTTTTCCTCCTATCCTTTAGACAGTTCTATCCTACTATTAGTGAGTAGGTAGCCCTATCGGTTGATTTTTGAGGGACATTCGAAAGGACGTTACAGTCACGAAGGCAACTTGGCCAGAAGCTTTAGTAACCAGCCTAAAGTTTTGAGATCACTTTTAACCGAGGAAACATCGAGAGGGCCATCGAGGGACTAGTGATCTTTAAACTGGAGGATAGTCACTAAAAATCCTCACGTTTCGAGAATTGTGACAGTTTTCCGAAGGCAACCGAAGTGGGGTACCCTAGAGGTGAATATGTGCAAGGTGTGTTATGTTCACTTATTTTAGTCTTGTGTTAAGTTTGCTAGCGTTTGATTTCAGTCTTTTCATACAAGCCTAATTACTAACAGTTAATATGTACAGAAATTTAAAGTGCAGAAATGTAAAGTGCAGGAATGTAAATCCTACGCTATTACATGGCTTTGTGGGAAGTACATTATAGAAATGTGAAAAGTAAAGTCCTAGTTACTATTACAAAGTGGGAAGCAGTTACAATAAGATGAAAAATGTGAAATTAAATAAATGCGCGCGAATTGAGAATAACGTCTAAAAATTCTAAGGTAAGAGGAAATCTTTTTGTTTTGTTTATTTTTTTGATTTTAGAAAAATAATTAAATTAATTATCCTAAAGTCTATTTAGAAAATAAAGTTAATCAAGAAAAATAGTCTAAGTTCTTTTTTTTAGTTTTTTATTATGACGAGAAAACAATTAAACCTAAATCAAGTCCTAAGTTCTAATTCATTTTAAATTAAAGAAAATAGTTAAAATATTTATTTAATTTATTTACAAAACTAGTTTAATTAAAAATACTAACTTAATATTTTTTGTAATTTTTATATTTAAAGTTAATTAAAATTAATAAAGAAATGAATAAATCAAAATTAAAGATAGAAGAACCCTCCTTCAATTCAATGGGAAAAGATGGCCTTTCGATTCAGGGAGAATGATTGGCTTTTCGATCCAGAGGGGAATGTGATTTTTTTCCATCTAAGAAGGGATGCTTTGCTTTTCGATCCAGGGGTGTATGTTGCCTTTGTATTTGAAACTGCAAGACAAATATTAGACAAATAAGGATACATGACATGGGTATCAAACCCAGGTCCTTCGATCCTGCGCGCTTTGGCCTATTCAGGCTGGATCTGCAACAAATGTTAGAAACAACAAATGCAGACCTGGGTGTCGTACCCAGGTCCTTAATATATCATGCACATACAAAGTTTGATCTCTTTACCAACAGTTGGAAGCTTCAATTTGGCACTTCTGGGCGTGGAGATGCTTTCTTAGGGGCTGGTGATTGGGAACACTTCCTACGGACTTTAGGGAGTGAATAGGGTGTTATTGAAGACTCCTTCGATTGGGACTATTTGTAATAACTTTGATAGTTTTAGTATGCTTATGAGGCAGTGTGCGCGTCAAGTTCATCAAGTTCTATCTCGTGACTTCTTAATGCACTGATAAGTTCTTCAAGGGATATGTCATTCAAATCTTTTGACACTTTGAATGCAGTAACCATAGGTGCCCATCTTCTGGGTAGACTTCTGACAATTTTCTTAACATGGTCTGCCTTGGTGTATCCTTTGTTCAGAACTCTCAAGCCAGCGGTCAGAGTTTAGAATCTTGAGCACATAGCTTCAATGGACTCATTTTCTTCCATTTTGAAGGCTTCGTACTTCTGGATGAGAGCCTGAGATTTTTGTCTCTTTTTGAAATCTAATTTATGTTGTTTATCCATGTTCTTTCTGTCAATCTTGTTTCCGTCTTTGTCTTCTGGATGTGTGTAACCATCTAGGACCATATCCCATAAATCAACATCATGACCTAGAAAGAAACTTTATAGTCTATCTGTGATTGGTGGAAATAGAACTGACTGTTTTTAATGCTGGTTCGCGAAATGTCGCGGTAAGCAAGAGTCTCCACCGTCTTTTATTTTCTCCAACAAGGAAAGGACAAAAGCACAGCAAAATTCCTTTTTGAGATGTTTCTCGGTTCGGGAGGTAGATTATAGAAAGGGAAGGTGTTAGCACCCTTTCTATCCGTGGTTATCCACGGGCTCTTAGGTACTTGCTCACTATGTTTTCAAAATGTTTTGCTTTTCTTGTGTTTGTGGGTTTTGAAAAAAAGTTTGTTTGAAAACTTCGATTTAACTCGTGTGTCTGTCCTCAAGAGTGTATGAAGTGTTGTTTGAAAACTTTTGTCAGAAAAGTGTAGGTGCGAAAAGTATTTTTGTTTTTTTGAAAGAGCAAGTACCTAAGAACCTCTACATACTCAAAAGAAATTAAGCTGTATAAATGTCCTTTAGACAGTACCATCCCACTATTGAGAAGTAGGCGGCACCGTCGTTGGAGTTTTCGGGTCAATTCGATTAATGGGACATGTGGTCACTAAAGCAATGGTAGGACGCCTTAGCGGTAACCCTAATGTCTTAGATCCTTTTTTTATCCAAGGCAACCGTTTCGATGCAACTTGGATCTTTAGACAAGAGGGCGACCTCTAAAACACCCTATACTCAATGACCACGTCGAGGCAACCAAGTGAGGCGTACCCTAGGAGTGGCATGTGCGAGTGTGTCAGGTTTCAATTAAGTTATCTTTGCACATGTTATGGTGAGCTACGGGTTGATTTTAATTCCAGAGATAAGTCTTGTCATGCATAGCCTAGTTAACATACATCTAACAGTTAATAGTTTGCAGAAAGTAAAACTAAACTATTACAAGGCGTCGGGTATTTACATCGCCAAAAACAAACCCTTGGAAAGTAAATTGCAGGAAATTAAAGGAAAGCGATAAAAAAGGTCCTAATTAAAGCTATTACATCCTTGGAACAATTACATAAATATGGATCAAAAATTAATAAAACAAACATACGCGCGAGAGAAAATTAAATCGGAGAAGTTCTTAGGGTTTTGACCCTTTTTGAGAAAGAAAGAAGTTTTTGTCCTTTTTGCATTTAATTAAATTAAACCTAAAATTAATTAATTAAAAAAAGAGTATTTTTGGTTTTTTTGTGTTTTAAAGAAATAAATAAAAAATAGTCAAAAGTTAGTAAAAACCCTAATTCTATGTAAATTCTATTTATTGTAAAAGAAAATTAAAATTAAACCTAATTAAACTAAATTAATTTATGTTAGTGTTTATTTACAAAAAAATAATAAATTTAAGGGTGAATTTACTAAATAAATATAAATATTATGTTTTTTATGTTTTCTGAATTTATTATGAAAAATAATAATCATTTAGTTAATAGTTAATTAAGAATTAAATTTAAATAAATAAAATAAAAAATAATAAAAGAAAAATAAAGAGGCAAACTCAGGGGGTTTAGGCCAGCTTTGGAGGTGCATTTATCAATTTTGTGGCCCATTAAGCTGTTCAGCCACGTTGACTTTAGCAATTCCCTGTATGCTCATTGACTAAGGTGTATGGTAGTCATCATTTTTGGCCACTAGATCCAGGCTTGGAGACACCTGGCGCTTGGATATTTGAAGCGCATGGTAGAACCTCTTTTGAAACCTGCATGGGATTATGTGAAAGAAAATAATAACAAGAAATTTGGGGGACCTGGGATTCGAACCCAGGTCCCAAAGCTTATTGGACGCTTGCCCAACCACTCCACCATGCTGCCTCAATTGTCATTGGAATAACAAGTGTTAATTATAGTAACAAACAAATAAACATGCCTGAAAACAAAATAAAGCCCGCGATTTTTCAAACCAACCACTCAGAGGCTAACACCTCATCATCTTCTTCGTTGTTCTGCAAAAATAAACATTAGATAGCGGGGGTTTTTAACCCCCACTAAATATGGCGACGAAAAATAGTGATTAGAGCTACAGCCTATATAAATATTTTGCGATGGGTGATTTGGATTCGTCCGGTTCTCAGGATTCCAACCATGTGCCTTAGTGGTCTCAATTTTTCCCGGTTTGGGAATCCATAATTTCAAAGCTCACAAAACCTAAAAATCGTCCATGGCATCTTTGGATTTAGGGAGTTTCAGTTCAATTAAGTTATACCATTAGCTTCATATGGGTTCTAGCAATGCAAAACAATCAAGCAAATATGTTAAATGCACATGAATTCAACAATACGATTTTGGAAAAAAGAGGTAAACCGTGAAACTGTCTAGGACGATTCTTTGAGCTTTAAGGCTTGAATTTGATTGCCACACGCTACTGGAAAATCCTGCAAGGTGTTAGAATCAATAGAATGCCTTGCATTGGCCTGGAATGTAAAAACCAGTTTGCAATTTTCTTGGAAATTCTTGAAATTGTATGGCTCTTGTTCTGCAGATTTTTCACGTGTTTTCCATCAGGGCTTGCTTGTATATATATAGGGGAATGGAATTAGGTCAAAAGTTGAACAAGAATCCATTGAATTGATGATTTGATCTTTGATTGGAAATCATATATTTTTGAATCTTCATGATTGGAAAAAGTTGCCAATTATGGATATTTTGTATCTTTGACTTGGTGCACGAAATTTCCAGCATATATTGACCGTATTTGCTTCACAAAAAGATTGAAAAACCAAATCTTTGTATTTTCCTACAATTTAAATTGATTAAATGAATTAATATCAATTAAAAATCCAATTAATTAACAAAAATAAGAAAATAAATTCCATTAAGCTTGATGGGTCGTGCATAAGTCATGGATGAAGTTTTAAGAAGAGATTTGAGGCCCATTAGCAAAACTAAGGTGTTTTGAGCAAAGTTGACTTTTGCAAATTCCTAAAACTTTCCCAACTTCTCCAATGCATATCTTGCTCAATTTTGATCATATGGACATGTTCTTGGACATTTTGGAAAGGTCTTGAAGTCCTCTAACCAATGCCTTTGGTCCCATGTCATTTGGATTTACCAATCTCAAGTTATGGCCTTTGACTTAAAGTGCATTTTTGTTGACTTTTGAATTTGACCTATAATGTAGAAATTGATAACTTTTTGTGAGAGCATTTCTTGAACTTGGAGTGTGAAGATGGATTGTAGGATATTGTATCCCCTTCAAAATGAGCATTGGATGGGATTTTTCTGATGAACCATGAAAACGTTATGCCCTGGTCAAGATACAGTTGACTTTTCTACTGTCCAAAAATAGTAACTTTTTGCATCTTGATGATTTTTGAGCTAGCCTTGTGGAATCATGATCAAGACTTGATCAAATGATGATTGTGGACTCAAAATGAGATGTTGACCAAAAATTCTGACTTTTGACTGCAAAATGACCATTTTGCCCCTGCAGTTGACTGTGGATCAAATGGAGCTTTTGACTGTGTAAATTGGCACTGTGAGTCTTGAGACTTGGCATGTAGATGCTTGAGAATGTATATAGGCCTATGAGACTTGATTGAACCATTGAAAACCCCAAATTCCTTGAAAGAACCAAAACCCTAATTTCAGCTGGCTTAGGAGGTAGTTTGACTGTGTAATCTCTTGAGTAAACTTGAACCATTTGAGGATGATTCTTGACAAACCTTGAGGAATATGGGAGGCAAAAGTTTGGGGTACAACAGTTGCCCCTGTTCAATCTTCTTGAACCTGAGGATGTAGATTGGCTTGCGTGCCTTTCGTGATCCGAAGGTGGAAGATGATTGAACACTAGAGTGCCCAGAAATTTGCACTCGCATGGTGTAGTATCAGCAATGTGATGTTGGGAATGGGCTTACCGATGCCATTTGGAGATTGTTGGTAGAAGGATGGGCTTATAGATGCCATCTGGAGATTGTAATGGATAGTTATGGAGATGGGCTTATAGATGCCATCCAGGGGTGTCGATCGCGTAAGAGATTCCTTAGCGAGAACTTGCATACCTGTAGTTTATAGAATTGTTACTTTGTAAGTTGAAAGAAGGAACCTATGTAGGGTTGCCTGATGATGAGTTCGTATAAAACTGCATCTGAAAGAGAGAAGGAACCGGTATAGGGTTGCTTCATGATGGTCAAGTAGATAGTTGTCCTGTCCGGTTTCAGGTATTAATCTACAATCCGTCGTCCACAGATATTTCCTGGCTAGTTACAGGTGTTGATCTGGAACTTAAGAAGTATGGCTGATGAGATAGTTTTCCTGTCTGGTTTTAGGTATTGATCTGGAACTTAAGAAAAGTTGATGGGTGAGATCACAGAAAAATCTTTAGGAATCAATTTAACTGATTTTGTCCGGCATCAGAAAAATCTTTAGGAATCAATTTAACTGGTTTTGTCTGGCTTCAGAAAAATCTTTAGGAATCGATTTAACTGGTTTTGTCTCCATTGACTGGTTTTGCCTCAGAAAAATCTTTAGGAATTGATTTAACTGGACCAGACAAGGTCTTGGAATATCTTCAACTAGATCGGCATCAGGAAAATATTTAGGAATCGATTTCACTGGACCAGAGAAGGCCTTTGACTGGATCGGCACCAGAAAAATCTTTAGGAATCGATTTAACTGGACCAGGCAAGGTCTTGGAATCTTCAACTGGATCGGCATCAGAGAAATATTTAGGAATCGATTTCACTGGACCAGAGAAGGCCTTTGACTGGATCGGCATCAGAAAAATCTTTAGGAATCGATTTAACTGGACCAGGCAAGGTCTTGGAATCTTCAACTGGATCGGCATCAGGAAAATCTTTAGGAATCGATTTCACTGGACCAGAGAAGGCCTTTGACTGGATCGGCATCAGAAAAATCTTTAGGAATCGATTTAACTGGACCAGGCAAGGTCTGGGAATCTTCCACTGGATCGGCATCAGGAAAATCTTTAGGAATCGATTTAACTGGACCAGAGAAGGCCTTTGACTGGATCGGCATCAGAAAAATCTTTAGGAATCGATTTAACTGGACCAGGAAAGGTCTTGGAATCTTCAACTGGATCGGCATCAGGAAAATCTTTAGGAATCGATTTCACTGGACCAGAGAAGGCCTTTGCCTGGATCGGCATCAGAAAAATCTTTAGGAATCAATTTAACTGGACCAGACAAGGTCTTGGTATAGCTGAGAACTTAACTGGATCTTTCCTGAAAGGTAAAAGTCAGTCATATGCAATGCCTGATATGGATCAAGCAATGATGTTCTCAATGTAAATGAGATTGTAAGATATGATGCGTATATGCATGTATCATGATGTATGAAAAGGTGATGTTTTAGCTGGGGAAATAAATCTCGGATAGCCGCTGGAGAATAGTGTTGAGTTCTTCATTTCTGCTGGGGATGATGAATGAAGATGATTTCCAGAATAAACTTGTAGGAGAGGATGACTCCGTTGGGGATAAACCTGATGAAGAGATTACTCTGCAGGGAATTACTCTGTGGGGAAGAGATGCTTCGCTGAGATTTTAACGATAACTCCGCTGGAGGATTCCATTGATAAGCTCTGTTGGGGATTTTGATGATGAACTCCGCTGGGGGATAGAAAGAACTTCGTTGGGGGACGATCTTTCAGTTTGCAACTTGCTGAGGATAACCCAGTTAGACTTTGGTGGGGATAACCTTTGTACTCTGCAGGGGACAAGCTTCCAGAATCTACTGGGTAAGATGATTCAACTCCGTTGGGGAAGCTTTTCAGACTGTGCTGGGAAATGGTTCCGCTGAGGGCATCTTGTATTCCGCCGGGGAACAATCTTATATTTCTGTCGAAGAATATTAAGACTGTCGGGGATGCTTGCTGAGGAATATCTGTATACTCTGCTAGGGAATATTAAGATCTTCTAGGGATACCCAACTTTTCCAGGACTGACGGTAGACTAACTCTGCTTGGGGGGAGAGTATTGCTGACTTGCTGGGGATACTGTGCCTTTTTAGGGCTGATGGGAGACCAACTCTGCTTGGGGAGAGTATTGCTGATTTGTTCATAGTTGCAATTCTCAGTGGGGAGAGCTACCATTATTGTCTTACTCTGCGGAGAGTGAAGGTATCTTGGTCATATTCTTAAGCTGAACTTACCTTGGTACCTGGAGGACAGAGCAGCTTGTACAGTTTGGACAATTCTTATTGCCCCAGTTTCTGCGGGAGAAGAAGGCCTACGAGGTGTTTGATAACTGCCGATAGACAAATCTTCTTCTGGTAGGCAAGTGACGAGATGACGGGACATAGTCGTACGCTTTGATCCCTAATTTTTGCTTGGACCTCCCTTTCGGGTTTTCAGTCCATCGGGATACCCTTTTTTGCCCAAGCCGCCTTTTCAGGTTTTCGACTTGCCGGGTGTACAGATTTGTTTTCATTTTTATCCCCAATTTTTGCCCGAACCCTTTTGGTTCGCCGGGAAGCCCTTATTTTTGCCTAGGCCAGTCGACCTAGCGGGTCTTTGATTATGCGTAGTACTTTTTTGACCATGTCCACGCTCTCAGAGTGTAGGGAGTTGTCACTGTCAATAGTATCATGTTGCCATACTACCGGAAGATGTTTGATCGTGCAAGATTCGTCGCTGGGATTCAGGTCCAATGCCCCAAGTGACTCAGGCGGAGATTTGCCCCTGGCTATTTGGCATTTTGAGAGATTCCTTGAATCTTGACTTAATTGCCCCAGATGATGGACAATGCTCATGCCGTGCCCCTTGATTGGAAGTGTTTTTGTTCACTAGATATTCTTCGTGCGAACTTCTCTGCTGTTGAACAAATAGTCATATGCAAACAATGTTATTTTAAGAATGCAAAGCTTATGTCTATTTCGAAGTTTTTGAAAATGCAGCTTTCAATAAAACAAGTGAATTTTTGTAAAATGTGATGTCAACTCAGGATTTTACAACGAGCCCTACAGGAGTTAGGATACCTTTTGTAACAGTATGCTTTCGAACTAACCCATGCTTCAGCTAGGACTTTTTAAGGGTTATAACGTGGCCTGGTTCACGGTTTAAGAAACAAAGGATAAAGGCTCAAAGCATATTTGTACCCACCCGCTCTTCGTGATGTTCTTCAATCCTAAACTCAGTTAATCGTGCATTAGATCGTGTTTGAGTCTTTGCTCTGATATTCCGGTGATAGTTCGGGTACTGATAGTTTATTTTGAATAGGCAGTCATTTCTTGTTGAGGGTTTGTAGGACCTCTTCCTTTTTTATTGTGTTATCCCTGTCTTTTTGCCTGAACTGTTTCTTTTGTGATTATAGTCAGCGGGATGCCCCAGTTTTTGTAAGTCTCCTTCATAGGTTTTGACTTATTGGGCTTTTATTTTGAGAGACAACGACTGCCTGTCTTTACGATTATACGGAACCATCACTGTCTTTTGTTTCGGAAAGACTCCTTTGATGCCATTCATTGTGCACCTGGATCAACTGAGAAAACTACCCTGCCCCAGGTTATAATTAAGGGTTTTAATTTTTTGTGTGAAAAGAAAAACTCCAACTTCTTTGGCTCAAAGGGGTTGACTAGGGATTATCTTCCTTATAACTCCACTGTTTAGGATTTGAAACAATGCATGTACCTCATCAGCGGGGTCTGTTCAAAAGCATATTGTAAAGATCGTGGTATCGTTTTCATCATCCTCCCTCAAAAGGCTTAGAAATTTTTCGAGAGTTGATCATCACAAAAAATGAGAGCAATTTTAAGCATGGAGAAAACAATTAATTCGAAACAGACACGTGTAATGCATTAATGAAATAAAAGAGTTTGACATGATAATTGTTTGAATAAGCAAAGAAAATACTGTAGGTGTTTAGGTATTGGCTTGTATTTTTGGTAAATTCCAAGTGTATGTGTGAATGTCATGACTGATGTCATAACATTCTAGTTCAGGTTGTACTAACTCTTTAGGTACATATGCAGAAAAATATTGTAACTCAAATACTGATGATCATAAGTGTGTATCTGAGCATGTTTGCAAAATGATCACATTTAGCTAATCAGTAGACAGGTTTTCTCAGATGTCATAACAGATGTTATGACATCCTGTTCTGAACTAGCAGGATTACAGGATTGGATAAGTCTGAGTTTTTTCAGGAGATAACTCAGTCTTTCCTAAACAGAATCCTGCGTTTTCTGAGGAGTAACCTCGCTCAATCCTATCCTGATCAACAAAGTACTGTGACCTGGACTTTAAGTCAAACGGAATCAACCCTAGGTTTTTGGAAACCCTAACTGAAGTTGCAGCTGCTATATATTCAACAGAGCTGCGGTTTTTGAAATTATCCCTGCTGATTATTTAGAAGATCAAGTTTGTAATCTGTATAGATTTGTTTAATTGTACTCCAAGCAATTATCATTGTGATAAGTGTCTTGGAATAGGTTTAATTGTAAGGGTTGTGTAGCACTCAAAGCTTTGAAGCAAGAGTGTTTGAATGTTACTTGACTAAAGCTGTGAAGCAGAGTCAAGTTAGTTGTGTACATCACTCAAAGCTGTGAAGCACGAGTGATTGTGTTACTTGATTAAAAGCTGTGAAGCATAATCAAGAGTGTGTCTTTGAAGAGTGTCTTCATCAATTCTCAAGTCAAATTGGTTTATAGATCACTGCTGTGATTGAGGGGGAGTGAGTAGGAACTCAGGTTTAAGTTGTACTTAGATTAGAATTGCATTGGGTAGGTCTTAAGTGAAGGAGATAAACTGGTTGGTTTATTCCTGAATTAACATCTCTTATAGTGGATTCTCTCCCTGGCTTGGTAGCCCCCAGAGTAGGTGTTGTTGCACACTGAACTGGGTAAACAATTGACTGTGTTATTTACTGCTTTTGCATTTACTGTCATATAGTAAGTCAGATACAGTGTCATAACATTGGACGTGACATTGAGTATCTGAAGCCAGAATTTTCAATTGGCATCAGAGCAGGCACCCTGCCTGTATTACTGGGTGAGATCTAGGGATATCACTTTCTGGTACTATGGACAAAGAAGGAGTTTTTGGAAATAGACCACCCATTCTGGATGGAACTAATTATGACTACTGGAAACCTCGTATGATTGCCTTCCTAAAATCTCTGGACAAAAAGGCCTGGAGAGCTGCTGACAAAGGATGGATTCATCCCACCATAACTGAGGAAGATGGGACAATCAGTCTGAAGCCTGAGGAAGATTGGAGTAAAGAAGAAGATGAGCTAGCCCTGGGAAATTCCAAAGCTTTAAATGCCTTGTTCAATGGGATTGATAGAAATATTTTCAGATTAGTTCATCAATATGAACTGGCCAAGGAAGTTTGGGACACTCTCAAAACTACTCATGAGGGAACTTCCAAAGTAAAAATGTCAAGGCTTCAGATGTTGACCACTAAGTTTGAGAATCTAAAAATGATGGAAGATGAAACCATTCATGAGTTTCACATGAACATCTTGGAGATTGCCAACACCTCAGGAGCACTGGGAGAAAAAATGTCAGAAGAAAAACTGGTGAGGAAGATTCTCAGATCCTTGCCTAAAAGATTTGCAATGAAGGTGACTGCCATAGAGGAAGCCCAGGACATCAGCAAGTTGAAAGTAGATGAACTTATTGGGTCTCTTCAGACCTTTGAGATGGGAATCACTAATGATGATGTCAAAAAGAACAAGAGCATAGCACTTATGTCCAACACTGATGCTGAAGAAAACATTTCAGAAGCTATAGCCATGCTAGGAAGACAATTCAACAAACTCATCAAAAGAATAGATCCAAAGTCAAGGTCAAATGTTCATAACATCTCCTCTGACGTTGACAGTTCCAGCAAAAGATCAAGGTCAGATGGGAAGGGAGTTCAAGGCAGAGGAATTCAATGTCATGGTTGTGAAGGATATGGGCATATTCGAGCTGAATGTCCTACCTTTCTTAAGAAACAAAAAGGAATGACAGTTACTTGGTCCGACTGTGATTCAGAAAGTAATTCTGAAGAAGAGACTGCCAAACGAGTTACTGCTTTAACTGGTGTTTGTACCTCTGAAAGTGATGAAGAGGTGACTTTTGAAGAACTGGCTGAAACATACAAGGAACTGTGTATCAGAAGTACTGAAGTCTGTGTGCAGAATAAGAAACAATCAAAACTCATCATGAAGATGGAGGCTGAAAAAAGGGAAAACCTTGAAACTATAAGTCTTCTAGAAGGAGAAGTTCAATTGCTGAATTCACAACTGGATCAAATGACAAAATCTGTCAAGATGTTGACAAATGGAACTGACAAATTGGAAGAGATCCTACAGATTGGACAAAGTGTGGAAAATAAATCTGGTCTAGGATTTATGAAAGCAACGAAATCTGGTTCTGGTAGGCAAATGCCAAAACAGATGTCTCAACACAACTCTCGACATCAGGAACAGAAACATATGAGGAAAAGGTATCAAAGATGGAAATGTCATCATTGTGGTAGATATGGCCACATAAAGCGTTTTTGCTTCAGATTACATGGATACCCTAATCAGAATTCAGGTGTCAAACCTAAGTCTAAAAAGGTACCACGTGCTCCTCAATGGAAGAGAAAGGCTACTGCACTGATAGCTCACACTTCCCTGAGGGTCTCTGCAAAAGAAGACTGGTATTTTGACAGTGGATGTTCCAGACATATGACTGGAATCAAGAACCTCCTCAATAATGTTAAGCCTCACACCACCAGTTTTGTGACCTTTGGAGATGGGGCCAAAGGTGAAATCAAAGGAGTTGGTGATTTGAACTGCCCTGGAGTTCCAAGTCTAAATGAAGTACTGCTGGTGAAAGGACTGACTGCTAATCTCATTAGTATCAGTCAACTGTGTGATCTAGGATTCAAGGTCAATTTCTCAAAATCTGAATGCCTTGTAATCAATGACAAACAAGAGACAGTAATGAAAGGAGTCAGATCCAAAGACAACTGTTACTTATGGGAGGCTGAGAATACTAATTTCTCATCTGTGTGTTGCATTGCAAAAGAAGAGAAAGAAGTGAAACTGTGGCACCAAAAACTTGGCCATCTCCACCTAAGGGGTATGAAGAGGATCATCTCCTTGGAAGCAGTCAGAGGAATTCCAAAACTGCTAATTGATGAAGGAAGAGTTTGCGGTGAATGTCAGGTGGGCAAACAGACAAGGATGTCACATCCAAAGTCAAGACATCTGACCACCACTAAGGTTCTAGAACTCCTCCATATGGATCTGATGGGACCAATGCAAGTAGAAAGTCTTGGTGGTAAAAGATATGCCTATGTGGTTGTGGATGATTTTTCCAGATTCACCTGGATTAATTTCATTAGAGAAAAATCAGATGCATTTGAAGTCTTTAGAGAACTGTGCAAAAGAATTCAAAGAGAGAAGGAAGTATGTATTGTCAGAATCAGAAGTGATCATGGCAAGGAATTTGAAAACAGCAGGTTTGATGACTTCTGTGCTTCAGAAGGAATCAGTCATGAGTTTTCTTCTCCCATAACACCTCAGCAAAATGGAGTTGTGGAAAGAAAAAACAGGACCATACAAGAATCTGCCAGAGCAATGTTACATGCAAAAAAACTTCCTATGTATTTCTGGGCTGAAGCTATGAATACAGCCTGTTATGTTCATAACAGGGTCACCTTGAGAAAGGGAACCTCATCCACCATATATGAACTCTGGAAAGGAAGAAAACCAACTGTGAAGTACTTCCATGTGTTTGGCAGCAAATGCTATATCCTGTCTGATCGGGAACAGAGAAGAAAACTGGACTCCAAAAGTGATGAAGGCATATTTCTAGGATACTCCTCAAACAGCAGAGCCTATAGAGTATTCAACTCCAGAACCAAAACCATGATGGAATCAATAAATGTCATAATTGATGACTATCATGAAGAAACCGATGTTCCTTGTACTGTTGAGACATTCTTTGAGACTTCAACCCAACAGGATGATCTACCCAACTCCACCACAACAGAATCAGAATCAAAGGAAGCTAGCAAGACTCCTTCCATCAGAATTCAGAAGGATCATCCAAAAGAGCTCATCATAGGAGATCCTAATAGTGGAGTCATCACAAGATCAAGAGAAATCATCTCAAATTCTTGTTTTGTGTCCAAAATAGAACCAAAAAATGTCAAGGAAGCCTTGACTGATGAATATTGGATTGGTGCAATGCAAGATGAACTGAACCAATTCAAGCAGCATGAAGTCTGGGAACTGGTTCCTAGACCTGAAGGAACTAACATCATTGGGACAAAATGGATATTCAAGAACAAGTCAGATGCTGAAGGAGTTGTCACCAGAAATAAGGCGAGACTTGTTGCTCAAGGATACACCCAAGTTGAAGGGGTTGACTTTGATGAAACCTTTGCACCTGTTGCCAGGTTGGAATCAATCAGACTCTTGTTGTCAATTGCTTGTCTTCTGAAGTTCAAGTTATTTCAGATGGATGTGAAAAGTGCCTTTCTAAATGGGTACTTAAATGAGGAAGCTTATGTGGAACAACCTAAAGGTTTTGTGGATCCAACCCATCCTGATCATGTCTACAAATTGAGAAAAGCTCTATATGGGCTGAAACAAGCTCCTAGAGCATGGTATGACAGGTTAACAAAGTTTCTCTCAGACAAAGGCTACAGGAAAGGAGGCTTGGACAAAACTCTATTTATCAAAACTGAAGGAGGGAAGTTGATGGTTGCCCAAATATATGTTGATGATATAGTGTTTGGCGGAATGTCAGAACATATGGTTAAACACTTTGCTGACCAGATGCAGGCTGAATTTGAAATGAGTCTCATGGGAGAGCTAACTTATTTTCTTGGACTACAAGTCTCACAGATGGAGGACTCAATCTTCTTATCTCAAAGCAAGTATGCTAAGAATATTGTAAAGAAGTTTGGAATGGAGAATGCAAGTCACAAAAGGACTCCTGCTCCTACTCATCTAAAGCTCTCCAAAGATTCAAGTGGGGTTAAGGTGGATCAAAGTCTGTACAGAAGCATGATAGGAAGCCTGCTGTACTTAACTGCCAGTAGACCTGATATTGCCTTTGCAGTTGGAGTTTGTGCTAGATACCAAGCTGATCCCAAAGTCAGTCATCTCAATCAAGTGAAGAGAATTTTGAAGTATGTAAGTGGTACTTACAACTATGGATTGCTGTATACTCATGGCTGTGAACCGACTCTGACTGGCTACTGTGATGCTGATTGGGCTGGTAGTGCTGATGATAGAAAAAGCACTTCTGGAGGGTGTTTCTTTTTGGGAAGTAATCTGGTTTCCTGGTTCAGCAAGAAACAGAATTGTGTGTCTCTTTCCACTGCTGAAGCTGAATATATTGCAGCTGGCAGTAGCTGCTCTCAAATGTTATGGATGAAACAGATGCTCACTGAGTATAACGTCACACAAGATGTTATGACATTATACTGTGACAATCTGAGTACAATCAACATATCCAAGAATCCCATTCAGCATAGCAGGACCAAACATATTGACATACGACATCACTTTATTAGAGACCTTGTAGAAGAAAAGATCATCAAGTTGGAACATGTTACCACTGAGCTACAGCTGGCTGACATTTTTACCAAGGCTTTGGATGCAAATCAATTTGAAAACTTAAGGGGTAAGTTGGGTATTTGCCAACATGAGGAATTGTAGCAATTAATTTTGCTTAACACAAAGACCAAAGGACTTCTGCCTGTTCTGATTGGTTTAAAATTGTATTTTCTCATTTCCTACCACTGTTTTGAGAAGTTGAATAGGCACTCTTTTGCTTTGTTCCTCTCTCGTGCTTCACATCAATCAGAAATTCTTCTCATTTGCTGTTTGTCCTTCAAAACTGACAAAATGTCTCAAACGCCATCATCATCCAATACGACCATCTCAACCTCTTCATCTGATCAAGATTCTGGGACAATCTCTTCCTGTCTGGACTCTGATGTTCTGGAGATCTATTCTCATAGAATTAACTCCACCAAGGCCAAAGAGGTGCGAACAAGACATACAGGTAATCCATCTCATCCCTCCTCTTCAGTACCCCCTGAAATTACAAATAGGGAAGGGACAGCCTATGTTAATCAAGCAATAGCAAAAATTGTTTCCCGAATTCTGAACGAGAACCACTCAGTTCCTGGCATTTCTGTTCCTCTGCACCAAGAAAATTCAAATGCTGAAACAAATCCAAATGTCTCTAAGAATGTTGAGACATCAAACAAAGAGAGAAATGCTGACAAGAAAAGAAAGAAGCCTGACTCCTCTGAGTCTGATGACAGTACTTGAAGGATGATTGCTGCGTGGTGCTGGAGTTTGGAAGAATGTCCTGCTGTTGTCTACTGCTGTGTCTGGTGTTCTGCTGTTGATCTCATTATTTTGTCTTGGATAACTGTATTACTTTATAAACATGTAATCTTTGGCCCATTTGTGGCTAAAGTGGGGGAGAATATTTGGTACTGCTTAATTAGTACTTAACACTATATTTTTCTGCTGTCATTATTTATTTCTGCTGCTATCTCTGATTGTTTAGGGACTTTAGCCAAAAATCTGCCAAAGGGGGAGTTTGTAGGTGTTTAGGTATTGGCTTGTATTTTTGGTAAATTCCAAGTGTATGTGTGAATGTCATGACTGATGTCATAACATTCTAGTTCAGGTTGTACTAACTCTTTAGGTACATATGCAGAAAAATATTGTAACTCAAATACTGATGATCATAAGTGTGTATCTGAGCATGTTTGCAAAATGATCACATTTAGCTAATCAGTAGACAGGTTTTCTCAGATGTCATAACAGATGTTATGACATCCTGTTCTGAACTAGCAGGATTACAGGATTGGATAAGTCTGAGTTTTTTCAGGAGATAACTCAGTCTTTCCTAAACAGAATCCTGCGTTTTCTGAGGAGTAACCTCGCTCAATCCTATCCTGATCAACAAAGTACTGTGACCTGGACTTTAAGTCAAACGGAATCAACCCTAGGTTTTTGGAAACCCTAACTGAAGTTGCAGCTGCTATATATTCAACAGAGCTGCGGTTTTTGAAATTATCCCTGCTGATTATTTAGAAGATCAAGTTTGTAATCTGTATAGATTTGTTTAATTGTACTCCAAGCAATTATCATTGTGATAAGTGTCTTGGAATAGGTTTAATTGTAAGGGTTGTGTAGCACTCAAAGCTTTGAAGCAAGAGTGTTTGAATGTTACTTGACTAAAGCTGTGAAGCAGAGTCAAGTTAGTTGTGTACATCACTCAAAGCTGTGAAGCACGAGTGATTGTGTTACTTGATTAAAAGCTGTGAAGCATAATCAAGAGTGTGTCTTTGAAGAGTGTCTTCATCAATTCTCAAGTCAAATTGGTTTATAGATCACTGCTGTGATTGAGGGGGAGTGAGTAGGAACTCAGGTTTAAGTTGTACTTAGATTAGAATTGCATTGGGTAGGTCTTAAGTGAAGGAGATAAACTGGTTGGTTTATTCCTGAATTAACATCTCTTATAGTGGATTCTCTCCCTGGCTTGGTAGCCCCCAGAGTAGGTGTTGTTGCACACTGAACTGGGTAAACAATTGACTGTGTTATTTACTGCTTTTGCATTTACTGTCATATAGTAAGTCAGATACAGTGTCATAACATTGGACGTGACATTGAGTATCTGAAGCCAGAATTTTCAAATACAACTTCAGAATTCAAGTGAACAAAAGTCTTTCAATCCTAGCCGTGTTTTGGCAAGGGAGCAGTGATCACATTGGGAGTCTCGGGCGCCCCAAACTCAATTTCCTTTGCGTCAATCAAATCTTGGACCTTATTTTTCAGACTCTAACAATCATCTATAGTATGCCCCGGGCTGTCAGAATGATAAGCACAGCGGGCGTTAGGATTGTACTTTGGGGATGTTGTGTTTACAACCTTCGGAGCTTCTTTTATAGTCACCAGATTAGTTGTCAGTAACTGCGGCAATATCTGGGATAAGGTCATGCTGAGTCGAGTGAACTGTCTTCTAGGTCTCTCACCCCTTTTTTGGTTATGATGCTGAGGAGGAGCAGCAGGCTTTGAAATTACCACCGCGTTGACAGCTTGGCGGCGTTCCGGTCTATTCTGTCTCCTTGAACTGTAGACAGCACTGGATTCTTTCTTGAACAGTTTCTTCTCAGTGCTCGAGGAGGCACCCTTCTGTATCTTCCCAGACCTGATACCAGCTTCTATTCTCTCACCAGTCAAGATAAGATCTGTAAACCCGACTGAAGAATTTCCAATCAAATGGTTGAAGAACGGACCAGACAGGGTCCCCAGAAACATATCCACAAGTTCACGGTCAGTCAAAGGTGGCTGCACCCTTCCAGCAAGTCTCTCCATTTTTGGGCGTACTCTTTAAATCCTTCGCCCGTCCCTATTGACATACCCTGGAGTTGGGTACGCGTAGGAGCGAGGTCGGAATTATATTGATACTGCTTATAAAATGCAGTAGCCAAATCCTCTCAGTTACGAATGCTGGCTCCATCCAGCTGATAGAACCATTCGAGTTGAGTCCCTGACAGACTATCCTGGAAGAAATGGATCCACAAATTCTTGTCAGCAGTGTAAGGTTGGATCTTCCTTACATACGATCAGAGATGTAGCTTTGGGCAGGAGGCTCTGTCATATTTGGCAAAAGCAGGTGCCTTGAACTTATGGGGAATCACAACCCCAGAGGATAAGCCTAGGTCTCCAAAGTCCAACTCGGGAACATTCTGAATCTCCATGGCGCTCAAGCAATCCTCTAGATGTTTATACCTATCCTCGGCAGGAGGATACTGTTCTGCATCATAATCCGTCTCGTTGTCGAAGACCACGGGACTAGGAACCCTTCTCGCTTGTGGACTGTCTTTTCCTACAGATGAAGTGGTCAGATCGACCTCATTCTGCAGTCCATTTCCAAACCTGCGCCAGTGTTGAACAAAACGGTCCTCTTCTTCTTCTTCAGAATCAGGGTCTTTAACTCCTGTTAACCCTTGGCTAGGCTCACAACCAACTCTTGGAACTGGGCATTCTGGGTCTGGAGGGCCTTGATAGCTTGTTCGGTGGAAGGTTCAGAAGACATGATAATTGCTGAAATAAACAGCGAAGAAGATGAGTGACCTGTAAAAGAGGTACCTGTTATGCATATGATGAAATGAAATGCGTATGATTTATGTATGCAATTTTTTCAAGGACCTCGTGGGGTAAACAAAGAAACTTGTTAGAACTTGAATTTTGTAGCTTGATTGAAGGAACTTCATGTTGCTGAGATTCCTTCTTCAAGAGTCAAGCTCACCATATCGAGTGGGTCATAGCCCCTGACTCAAGTTATCGTGTTTTGATCTCCAAACAACCTTGGCTAGAGGAAAATAAATCCCCTTTTCCCCTTGCTAGACATTTGGTTCATCATGACCTGCATCACAAACCCTTGAGATCCTTGAAATGGGTTAGTCCTTATGCAGGATGTATGCAATGTTATGATGTTATGATGTTATGATAAAGGCACACCACAAGTATTCACAAAAGGCAAACATGGTAAAGGCACACAAGTCACACAAGAGAGCCCTTAGATTTCAGGCCAGCATGGAGTTTAGGTACTACCCTCTTTCAGTTTCAGTTGGTTAAGACCTGTCCTAGATGATAGTAACCGGGTTCAAGAGGATCTCAATATCACTGACTCCCTCGATCGGTCATAATTCCAGTTTGGCAACCTTTATTTGCGGCCGGAACCATCGCGAGAGTTTAGCCTCAATGAGTGTAGCATACTGCTACTATTCTATGGCCAAGTTGGTCAATTTAAGGTTCTAAGGTCAGCTGGTGCTTAATGACTCCTTAGAAGACCCATATTCTCCTCGTTCCAACACAAGGGATATCAGTACAGACCAAGGTGTCACACCAACGTAGCTACTGCTTCACCCGTGTCGGTCTACGCCGGACAGGTCCCTCACAGTTTATTGCTACTTACCTAAACAAGGGTGCCCCAGATCCGGGTTAGGATCTATAAAACTCGGATACAATGCCCACAAAGTTAAACCACACAAAGCATACAATTGAAAACAAGAGTGATCTAATCCTAAGGTACACCTCACTTATATCATTCCCCAGCAGAGTCGCCAGTTCTGTGATCGGTGGAAATAGAACTGACTGTTTTTAATGCTGGTTTGCGAAATGTCGCGGTAAGCAAGAGTCGCCACCGTCTTTTATTTTCTCCAACAAGGAAAGGACAAAAGCACAGCAAAATTCCTTTTCGAGATGTTTCTCGGTTCGGGAGGTAGATTATAGAAAGGGAAGGTGTTAGCACCCTTTCTATCTGTGGTTATCCACGGGCTCTTAGGTACTTGCTCACTATGTTTTCAAAATGTTTTGCTTTTCTTGTGTTTGTGGGTTTTGAAAAAAAATTTGTTTGAAAACTTCGATTTAACTCTTGTGTATGTCCTCAATAGTGTATGAAGTGTTGTTTGAAAAATTTTGCCAGAAAAGTGTAGGTGCGAAAAGTATTTTTGTTTTTTTGAAAGAGCAAGTACCTGAGAACCTCTACCTACTCAAAAGAAATTAAGTTGTATAAATGTCCTTTAGACAGTACCATCCCACTATTGAGAAGTAGGCGGCACCGTCGTTGGAGTTTTCGGGTCAATTCGATTAATGGGACATGTGGTCACTAAAGCAATGGTAGGATGCCTTAGCGGTAACCCTAATGTCTTAGATCCTTTTTTTATATGAGGCAACCGTTTCGAGGCAACTTGGATCTTTAGACAAGAGGGCGACCTCTAAAACACCCTATACTCAATGACCACGTCGAGGTAACCAAGTGAGGCGTACCCTAGGAGTGGCATGTGCGAGTGTGTCAGGTTTCAATTAAGTTATCTTTGCACATGTTATGGTGAGCTACGGGTTGATTTTAATTTCAGAGATAAGTCTTGTCATGCATAGCCTAGTTAACATACATCTAACAGTTAATAGTTTGCGGAAAGTAAAGCTAAACTATTACAAGGCGTCGGGTATTTACATCGCCAAAAACAAACCCTTGGAAAGTAAATTGCGGGAAATTAAAGGAAAGCGATAAAAAAGGTCCTAATTAAAGCTATTACATCCTCGGAACAATTACATAAATATGGATCAAAAATTAATAAAACAAACATACGCGTGAGAGAAAATTGAATCGGAGAAGTTCTGAGGGTTTTGACCCTTTTTGAGAAAGAAAGAAGTTTTTGTCTTTTTTGCATTTAATTAAATTAAACCTAAAATTAATTAATTAAAAAAAAGAGTATTTTTGGTTTTTTAGAGTTTTAAAGAAATAAATAAAAAATAGTCAAAAGTTAGTAAAAACCCTAATTCTATGTAAATTCTATTTATTGTAAAAGAAAATTAAAATTAAACCTAATTAAACTAAATTAATTTATGTTAGTGTTTATTTACAAAAAAATAATAAATTTAAGGGTGAATTTACTAAATAAATATAAATATTATGTTTTTTATGTTTTCTGAATTTATTATGAAAAATAATAATCATTTAGTTAATAGTTAATTAAGAATTAAATTTAAATAAATAAAATATAAAATAATAAAAGAAAAATAAAGAGGCAAACTCAGGGGGTTTGGGCCAGCTTTGGAGGTGCATTTATCAATTTTGTGGCCCATTAAGCTGTTCAGCCACGTTGACTTTAGCAATTCCCTGTATGCTTATTGACTAAGGTGTATGGTAGTCATCATTTTTGGCCACTGGATCCAGGTTTGGAGACACCTGGCGCCTGGATATTTGAAGCGCATGGTAGAACCTCTTTTGAAACCTGCATGTGATTATGTGAAAGAAAATAATAACAAGAAATTTGGGGGACCTGGGATTCGAACCCAGGTCCCAAAGCTTATTGGACGCTTGCCCAACCACTCCACCACGCTGCCTCAATTGTCATTGGAATAACAAGTGTTAATTATATTAACAAACAAATAAACATGCCTGAAAACAAAATAAAGCGCGTGATTTTTCAAACCAACCACTCAGAGGCTAACACCTCATCATCTTATTCGCTGTTCTGCAAAAATAAACATTAGATAGCGGGGTTTTTAACCCCCACTAATCATGGCGACGAAAAATAGCGATTAGAGCTACAGCCTATATAAATATTTTGCTATGGGTGATTTGGATTCATCCGGTTCTCAGGATTCCAACCATGTGCCTTAGTGGTCTCAATTTTTCCCGGTTTGGGAATCCCCAATTTCAAAGCTCACGAACCCTAAAAATCGTCCATGGCATCTTTGGATTTAGGGAGTTTCAGTTCAATTAAGTTATACCATTAGCTTCATATGGGTTCTAGCAATGCAAAACAATCAAGCAAATATGTTAAATGCACATGAATTCAACAATACGATTTTGAAAAAAAGAGGTAAACCGTGAAACTGTCTACGATGATTTTTTGAGCTTTAAGGCTTGAATTTGATTGCCACACGCTCCTGGAAAATCCTGCAAGGTGTTAGAATCAATAGAATGCCTTGAATTGGCCTGGAATGTAAAAATCAGTTTGCAATTTTCTTGGAAATTCTTGAAATTGTATGGCTCTTTTTCTGCAGCTTTTTCACGTGTTTTCCATCAGGGTTTGCTTGCATATATATAGGGGAATGGAATTAGGTCAAAAGTTGAACAAGAATTCATTGAATTGATGATTTGATCTTTGATTGGAAATCATATATTTTTGAATCTTCATGATTGTAAAAAGTTGCCAATTATGGATATTTTGTATCTTTGACTTGGTACACGAAATTGCCAACATATATTGACCATATTTGCTTCACAAAAAGATTGAAAAACCAAATCTTTGTATTTTCCTACAATTTAAATTGATTAAATGAATTAATATCAATTAAAAATCCAATTAATTAACAAAATTAAGAAAATAAATTCCATTAAGCTTGATGGGTCGTGCATAAGTCATGGATGAATTTTTAAGAAGAGATTTGAGGCCCATTAGCAAAAATAATGTGTTTTGAGCAAAGTTGACTTTTGCAAATTCCTAAAAATTTCCCAACTTCTCCAATGCATATCTTGCTCAATTTTGATCATATGAACATGTTCTTGGACATTTTGGAAAGGTCTTGAAGTCCTCTAACCAATGCCTTTTGTCACATATCATTTGGATTTACCAATCTCAAGTTATGGCCTTTGACTTAAAGTGCATTTTTGTTGACTTTTGAATTTGACCTATAATGTAGAAATTGATAACTTTTTGTGAGAGCATTTCTTGAACTTGGAGTGTGAATATGGATTGTAGGAGATTGCATACCCTTCAAAATGAGCATTGGATGGGATTTTTCTGATGAACCATGAAAAAGTTATGCCCTAGTCAAGATACAGTTGACTTTTTTGTTGTCCAAAAATAGTAACTTTTTGCATCTTGATGATTTTTGAGCTACCCTTGTGGAATCATGATCAAGACTTGATCAAATGATGATTGTGGACTCAAAATGAGATGTTGACCAAAAATTCTGACTTTTTACTGCAAAATGACCATTTTGCCCCTACAGTTGACTGTGGATCAAATGGAGCTTTTGACTGTGCAAATTGACACTGTGAGTCTTGAGACTTGGCATGTAGATGGTTGAGAATGTATATAGGCCTATGAGACTTGATTGAAACATTGAAAACCCCAAATTCCTTGGAAGAACAAAAACCCTAATTTCAGCTGGCTTAAGAGGTAGTTTGACTGTGCAATCTCTTGAGTAAACTTGAACCATTTGAGGATGATTCTTGACAAACCTTGAGGAATATGGGAGGGAAAATTTTGGGGTACAACACTATCCTTCCAGTATTCAAAGTCTTCTCCATCAAACACGGGAGGTTTGTTGCAGTTGTTGTTTTGTTCAGTTGCCATAGTGTTTTCCTTCTGGATCTTTTTCTAACACTGTTAGGTGTTTGCACCCAGAACTAGAGCTCTGGTACCAATTGAAGGATGAGAAAACACTTATAAGGGGGATTAAATAAGTTTGCACTTTTTCTCGCGTATTAATAATGGAAGGACAGAGGTATTTTTATCCTGGTTCGTTTAAAACTCAAACTACTCCAGTCCACCCGCCAAGGTGATTTCGCCTCTCTCAACGAGGACTTAATCCACTATAATTAAACTGATTACAAATGCACAACCAAACAGTTGTGACTAACAATACAATTCACAAACCAACTGCAAGTGACTAACACCTCTAAGACTCAACTAGTCCTAGCCCTCTTGAGAAATCTGACCCAACTAGTCTCTCAAGGAACAATTACAAAGATTATCTCTTAACAGTAGTGAATCAGAATGCTTCTAATAAGCTATATCACAAACTGTGATTTATCACTAAGATTTTAGCCCAGTACTTAAGAATTACCCACTATATACAATGAGTTTACAAGAATGAAAACAGTGAGCTTCAGTATATTTTGCGTGGATCAGTAACCTCGCTTTGAAACAAATGGTCTTCTATATATAGTTTCAAGTCTTGACTGTTACTGCCTTGAAGAGAGTGTATGCATTAATGATGCATGTTAGCTTGGTCTTTATGTTTCCAATACTCTCGTGCGTAGTACCACTTGAGTGCGTTAGCCGTCTTAGCATTAAATGATCAACGGTACTGTTAGAGCTTGTCTCTGGAAGTTTAAGAGTTTTCTTACAGCGTTGCTACTTCAGAGTTTGCTTTAACTTTTCTTCTATCATAGTTTCTATATCTTTTCTTCCATCAGATTTTGTTATATATTTTCTTCCATCATAGTTTTTCTTCATTTTATGTTCATCATAGTTTTCTTCAGCTTGCATTATCAGATGTTGCTTTCAGCGTGCTTCTTTCAAATCTTTGCTTCAGCTAGCTTTATCAGAGGTTGCTTAAGATTTCTTTTCATCAGAATTTGCCTTGGAGTGCTTCCTTCAGAGTTTTCTTTAGACTTGCATAGAATGATGTTTCACTTTTGAGAATGCTTGAGTCAGAACATCATCTGAATTAAAAAACATGCACATCAGAGTATAAAATATATTATACAAAATTTATTTCATTGTTATCATCAAAACTCTAAGATATGATTATAACCAAACTTTATTCTAACAATCTCCCCCTTTTTTATGATGATAAAAAAATTCAGATTTTGATTTAAAAAAATTTGTACAAGAGTGAGAATCTCCCCCTGAGATTGATAATCTCCCCCTGAGATAAATATTTCTTCTTCTGAAATAAATAATAAAAGAATTTAAATGCATAAGAGAAACTTCCTGATATTGTTCTTCAGAGCTTTGAGACATTTTTCTTTCAGAGTTTCTTTAAGAGCTCCTGATCTTTTCTTCAAAGCTTCTTTAGCAGATCTTTACCAGATGATGTTTAGAGCTTAGTTTTTCAGAGTCTTGAGGTACCTGCATATCTCTTAAACAGGAAAAAAACTTTGTATTTTGTTAGGAATGTTTGAGACTTAGTCCCATAACTGTTATCATGGATCAGATCAAAATCACATTTCTCCCCCTTTTTGTCATAATCAAAAAGCAAAAAAAAAAGAAAGAGATTCAAAATATTTTTATATAGAAGATGTCAAAAGGACAGAAGTACAAATAATTGAAAAAAAATAAAACTAAGATTGATGAGAGACAAGAGAAAGAAGAAAATTCTTGATTTCTATTGAGGATTCTTCTTGTTTCATCATCCAAGTTCTGATTTCCTTGATGGTTTCATCCTGTTTGTCCAGACGTTCATGTATGGCTTTATTTTCCTTCTTCAGCTCATTTAAAGTGTCAATCACAAGCGAAGTTGGAGCAGATGTTAAAGCAGCTTTAGAAGATACAACATTTGGAACAAAACCAACAGAGTCTGAGCCTACAACATTGGAGAGAAGAGTTCTAAGATCAATCAGAAGAGTTGGTACTTTCTCAGAGGCAGTTTGAGCAGAAGGTTGGTGATACAGAGTCATTGCAAAGGGATTTGGATCTGACTCAGAGCCATCTTTAGATTCATCTTCTGAAATTTCCATGTGATCAGCAAGTGGTAAAGGAGCATTGGTAATCTGCAGAAGAGACTTCTTATCCCAGATATTTACCACTTCTGTCTTGAAGGCATTCATATACTTGGTGAAATTCTCAAGAACCTGAGAATAGCACAGATCTTGCATTTTAAAAGATTCATCATTGAATTTCCTTCTGAATGCTTCCCACAGATAATCACATGCAGCTGGGTTCAGGTTACTGGCACTGTTTGCCTTCAGCAGGTCTATCCACGTCTGCATTTCTGTTTTAAAATTATGGAAACGTATATTAACATCTCACTGAACAGGTTTTGGGGTTGGTCTGGGAACAACCTTCTTGGTGGACTTAATTTGCAGATAACGTAGAGATTCAAGTTCAACTACAGTCTTAAGAAAGTCAGATGGTTCATATGGTTCAAGAGGTTCTGATAAAGATGGACTGAAGGTAGGTTCTGGAGAGTGAGGTGATGAGGGTTCTAGTGAGGTAGGTGAGGGAATTTCTGGTGACGTAGGTGGTGTGATGTCAGGAGAGATGATGATGGTGGTTTGAGCTGAGGAAGAAGGAAGAGGTGCTGGGGATTCATTCAGAGAGAAAATGTTTTCATAGGGAATGATGAAAGACGGAGGTTGTGTAGCTAGAGGCACATTGATTCCTGGTAATCTCCAAGAACCATCATACCACTCAGAGGATTTTGGGGATAAAGGTCTGATGGGGGATGTTTGAAGAGGGTTTTCAGCAGGAATATTTGGATTTTGTTGGTGGGGATCAGAAGTAGAGATTTCAGGTTGAGAGATATGTGGAGAGAGTGGTGGTTGTGTTTGAGTCTGTGGAGGAACTACAGTATCAAAATTATCTATGTCAGATAATACCTGATCAATTTGAGGGTTATTATTAAGGGGTTCTGAGGGAATAGTAAGGTCTATGTTAACTTCAATATCTCCTAGAGTTTGGGGTTCAGTAGATGTTGTTATACGCGCATAATCACAAACAGAGATGGTTTAAGAGGATATACCTGAAGATTTCTTCTTCTTCTTCTGAGGACGAGTAGAGGGACCTTCTTGCTTTCCTTTTCTTCTGCTTATGGAGGAAAAATTCTAGAGCAGGTACATTCCTTCCTTGAAGCCATGTTGGGTCAATGGGAATGACACTTTCCTTGCAAGCTTCAATAAAGTGCATAATGATCTCAGGATGATCACCAGAGTTGAAGAGAGGAAAATCTGCAACAGGGATTCTCCTTCTTGTGATAGTTGGTGACACATACGGAGTAGGTTCCACCAGAAGTTTGTCAATCAGCTTCTTTTTTAGCAGGTTCTTCCCAATCAGAGCTTTTCCACAAGTGGGCTCCAATTCTCCAAGAAAAATTACGTCTTCTAGATGATCTATCATACCATTCTCTGTCAGAATATCTAAGATTAATCTTCCCAGAGGGATCCAATTTCTTTTTGACTTAGGGTTTTTGACTCTTTCAGCTTCCCTGGTTTCCTTTACATGCTTCCAGAGATGGTTGAACAGAAGATAGGGAAGATCAATCTTCACATTTGTGCCAAGACAGAACAGAAGATATTGTTGGTCAGTATTGATGTAGTCAGGGGAACTGGTTTCCTTCCTGTGATGAATGCAGCCATGAATTATTCTTGCCCAGATTTTGTATTTGTTCTTCAAATCTCTGACCTTGTTGGATGCTTGCCCAGTAATGAAAATCTCAGCATAAACTTTAGACATATCCATTCTTCCACTTGAGATTCCAGTAACACCATTACCTTCAAAACCTAGTAGCCTCCTTATGAGATTCTCAGTGATGGAAATGTTTTTGCCCATTACGAATGATAGAATGACCTTTGTGAAGCGATGGCATGAATCCAGAATTCCTTGACAAGATGAGGGAACACTGGTCCAACTAGACGATCAAAGAAATTTTGCCACCCTTGGAACTCTACAGCCAGAAACAAATCAAAACCATTTTCTTTCAAATTTTCAAAATCAACCATTAGTTCACTGACCACTTCCAAGCTATCAACAGGGATGAGTGCTGTTCTCTCAGGAGTGACATATCTTTCTACATGTTGAGAGCTGCTTGAAGAAACGAGAATGCTTTCGGAAGGGGGTGAAGATGAAGCCATTTAGAACGCTTAGTTTTAGGATTTCGAAGAAAAAAAGAACGAGAGTTTGCACAAAACGCAGAAGCGATTGAAATATTAGAGAGAGAGAGAGAGAAAGAGAGTAAAAAGTAAAAAAGGAACTTTGCAAAGTATTTATAGCTTATGAAAAAGAATTTTAAAGTGATAAACAGTTAAAGAATTTAGAACGATTGAATTAATAAAAAATAATAATTACAAGCAATTAATGAGATTTGACATTTAAGGGATGCGTGAGATTTTGATCAAATCTGAACAGTTACCTAGGAACAGCGTCTCAATAGCAGTGCACGCATGCGTGACCTTTTAGAGTTGAAACACGCGTTCAACTTCTAAGGATAGCGTGTGACAGCTGTTTTAATGTAATGAACTTCTGAACCATTCTTGTAATGAAACGTTAGACACATTTTAGAACATTATATATGGTTTCTGATGTAACTCCTCTTCTAACTTATGAAGAGTAGTTAATCAGAACATTCATTTCAGAACATTCTAAAAACATATATATAAAAAATTCATTCAGGACAAAATTCCATACTGATACTTTTCAGAATGAACTTAAATTTATCTTCAGAAAGGGGTTTAGTAAAAATATCAGCCCATTGATGGTCTATGTCTATGAAGTTTAAACTTAAGATTCCTTTCTGAATGTAGTCCCTTATGAAATGATGTTTAATTTCTATATGTTTTGCCTTAGAATGTAAGATAGGATTTTTAGAAAGACAAATAGCAGAGGTATTATCACAGAAGATAAGAATCTTACTTTCATAAAGATGATAATCTTTCGGCTGGCTCTTCATCTAGATCATCTAAGTGCTACATCCAGCAGTAGATATATATTATACTCCAGTTGTTGATAGTGCAATAGTGGCTTGCTTCTTGTTGTACCATGAGATAATGTTATCACCCAGAAACCGACAGCTTCCAGAGGTTCTTTTTCATTCTATTCTATCTCCAACAAAGTCAACATCATAATAACCTACTAGTTTAAACTCTTTGGATCTTCTGTAACACAGTCCAAGGTTAGTAGTACCTTTCAGATACCTCAGAATTCGCTTAACAGCAGTTAAGTGAGATTCTCTAGGATCTGATTGGAATCTTGCACATAAACATACACTGAATAATATATCTGGTCTAAATGCAGTCAGATAGAGAAGAGATCTGATCATACCTCTGTAGAGTTTTTGATTTACTTTCTTACTTACCTCATCTTTTCTTAAAACGCATGTAGGATACATTGGTGTCTTTGCTTCTTTACTTTCTGATAGCTGGAATTTTTTAGGAGTTCTTTAACATACTTTGTTTCATGTATGTAAGTACCTTATGGAGTCTGATTTATTTGAATTCCCAGAAAGAATTTTAGTTCTCCCATCATGTTCATCTCAAATTCAGCCTGCATAGACTCAGCAAATTCTCTTCCAAGAGAGACATTAGAAGTTCCAAAAATAATATCATCTACATATATTTGACAAATTAAAATGTCATTTTTAAAAGTTTTTCTGAATAAGGTAGTGTCTACTTTTCCTCTGGTAAAGTTCTTTTCTAAAAGAAAGTTACTTAGACGTTCATACCAAGCTCTGGGAGCTTGTTTCAGACCATACAGAGACTTTTTCAGTTTAAAAACATGTTTTGGATATTTTGAGTCATCAAAACCCGGAGGTTGGTGGACATAAAATTCTTCTTCTATGTAACCATTTAAAAATGCACTTTGAACGTCCATTTGATATAATGAGATGTTTTGATGAACAGCAAAAGAAATTAATAATCTAATTGATTCTAACCTGGAGAATGGGGCAAAGGTTTCGTTATAATCAATTACTTCTTGTTGACTATAACCTTGTGCAACCAGTCGTGCCTTGTTTTTGACAACCTCTCCTTGCTCATTTAACTTGTTTCTGAATACCCATTTTGTTCTTATGATATTGAATCCTTTAGGTTTTGGAACTAGATCCCACATATCATTTCTGGAGAATAGATTTAGTTCTTCTTGCATAGCTAGGATCCAATCATTGTCTTGCAGAGCTTCCTCTATTGAGGTTGGTTCAATAAGAGATACAAATCCAAACAGTGATTCTTCATTGTTTCTGAAAGAGGATCTTGTTCTGATGGGATCTTCTTTCTTTCCAATAATCACATTTTCTGGATGTGCTGATGTGATTCTGGAGAATCTATTCTGTGAGGTTTGTTCAAAAGTTCTTAGATTGTCCAGAGCATTTGCAATAGAAGGATCTTCTGAGTTTTCCTTTGCTTCTGACTCTTCAAAGTTTGTAAGATGATCTTTTGTACCTGCAGGATTTTCATTCTGCTTTGGCTTTTGCTGGCCAAGCTTATCATCAAATCTGACTTTGATTAATTCTTCAACAATCAGAGTTTCTGTGTTGTATACCCTATAGCCTTTTGAGCATTCAGAATATCCAAGCAGAAAACACTTTTGTGCCTTAGAATCAAACTTGTTCAGATTATCTTTAGTATTCAGAATATAGCAAGTACATCCAAAAGGATAAAAATATGAAATGTTGGGTTTTCTGTTTTTCCATAATTCATAAGGAGTCTTTTCAAGAATAGGTCTTATAGAGACTTTATTTTGAATATAACATGATGCGTTCACTGCTTCTTCCCATAAGTGTTTAGCCATATTGGTTTCATTAATCATGGTTATGGCCATTTCTTGCAAAGTTCTATTCTTTTATTCTACAACTCCATTTTGTTGGGGAGTTCTAGGACAAGAGAAATCATGAGAAATGCCATTTTCTTTAAAAAAACTTTTCAAAATAACGATTTTCAAATTCTCCTCCATGATCACTTCTAACTTTTATGATTCTAAACTCTTTTTCATTTTGCACTTGGTTGTAGAAGTCGGAGAATACAGAATGTGACTCATCCTTGTGTTTTAAAAACTTAACCCATGTCCATCCGCTGTAGTCATCAACAATGACCAATCCATACTTCTTTCCTCTGATGGATGCAGTTTTAACTGGTCCAAACAGATCAATGTGAAGAAGTTCCAACGGCCTAGAGGAAGAAACAACATTTTTTGACTTAAAAGAAGGTTTTGAAAATTTTCCTTTCTGACATGCTTCACACAAAGCTTCTGAGTTAAACTTCAGATTGGGAAGTCCCCTGACCAGATTGAGTTTGTTAATTTGAGATATTCTTCTCATGCTAACATGTCCCAATCTTCTGTGCCAGACCCATTGCTTATCGCTAACAGACATAAGGAATTTTACATTCTGAGTTATAAGGTCAGAAAGATCAATTTTATAGATGTTGTTATTTCTCTTTCCAGTAAAAAGGATTGTTCCATCTTTTTGACTGACAGATCTATAGGATTTTTGATTAAAGATTATGTCATAACCGTTGTCACTTAATTGACTTATGGACAACAAGTTATACGCTAATCCTTCTACCAACAGAACATTAGTTATAGAGGGAAAATTATTGTTTCCAATGGTTCCAGAACCAATAATCTTTCCTTTCTCATTTCCTCCAAATTTGACATATCCTCTAGATTTATGTTCTAGACTTTGGAACATAGAATTTCTTCCCGTCATATGTCGCGAGCATCCAGAGTCTAGGTACCATGACTGGTGTTTCAACTGTGTTGTTAAGGACATCTGGAACATATATTATTTTCTCCTTAGGTACCCATATCTTTTTGGGTCCTTTTTGGTTAGAGTTTCTAAAGTTCTGTTTGAACTTTGATTTAGCATAAGAATTTTAAGAGTGAGATGTGTATTTGATATCATGTGTGTGCCCAAAACTAAATTGTTTGTGTAGTGGTTTATATGTGATAACCATTTCCTAAACAAGCTTAGGTTTATATGTTTCTTTCCCTTTTGGAGTTTCATATCCAATTCCTCTTCTGTTATTTCCACTAACACCATAGATCATTGAAGCCATTTTGCTTTTATCCATGCTTTTAGCAAGAAATGTTTGAAAACTAGAGTCATATTCTTTAAGAATATCTCTTGAACTTGAAGCAGAATCTAAAATAGAAATCTTTTGAACTTTTTGAACTTCCTCTTTGAGTTTAAAAATGTTTTCTTTAAGTTCAGAGTTTTCTATTTCAAGTTTCTCAAAATCAGATGCAAGATTCTTTTTGAGTTTCTTGTATTTGATTTTGAGTTGACTGTAGTTTTCAAGAAGTTCTTATAAGATTTCAGAAAGTTTGCCTCTAGAGAATTCAGAGAATACCTCTTTCGGTTCTGAATCAGAGTCTGAGTCATCGTCATCTGCTATGGTAGCTATAAACGCTAGGTTAGCATGCTCATCTTCTGAGTCAGAGTCAGCTTCATAAGATTCTGAATCATCCCAGGTGGCCATCATGCCTTTCTTTCTTCCAAACCTTTTCTTTGGTCTTTCTCTTTGTAGCTTAGGATAATCACTTCTATAGTGTTCTGGTTCTTTACATTCATAGAATACTATATCTCTCCTGCTTGACTTCTTATGTCCAGAAGATTCTGGTTTATCTTCTAACCTCTTGTAGTTTCTGAACTTCTTTTGTATGTGCTTCCACATCTGGTTGATCCTTCTGGAGAGAAGAGATAACTCATCTTCTTCTGATGCAGAGTCTTCAGAGTTTCCTTCTTCTGCCTGAAAAGCGTTGGTTTCACATTTTTAATAGATTTAAGGGCGGCAAACTTACCTTTCTTCTGAGGCTCATGTTTATCAAGTTCTATCTCGTGACTTCTTAATGCACTGATAAGTTCTTCAAGGGATACATCATTCAAATCTTTTGACACTTTGAATGCAGTAACCATAGGTGCCCATCTTCTAGGTAAACTTCTGATAATTTTCTTAACATGGTCTGCCTTGGTGTATCCTTTGTTCATAACTCTCAGGACAGCGGTCAGAGTTTGGAATCTTGAGAACATAGCTTCAATGGACTCATTTTCTTCCATTTTAAAGGCTTCATACTTCTGGATGAGAGCCAGAGCTTTTGTCTCTTTTACTTAAGCATTGCCTTCATGAGTCATTTTGAGAGACTCAAACATGACATGTGCTATATCTCTGTTGGTGATTTCCTCATATTCCGTTTTAGAGATAGCGCTCAGAAAGATATTTCTGGCTCTGTGGTGATTTTTGAAATCTAATTTCTGATGTTTATCCATGTTCTTTCTGTCAATCTTGTTTTCGTCTTTATCTTCTGGATGTGTGTAACCATCTAGGACCATATCCCATATATCAGCATCATGACCTAGAAAGAAACTTTATAGTTTATCCTTCCAGTATTCAAAGTCTTCTCCATCAAACACGGGAGGTTTTGTGCAGTTGTTGTTGTTTTGTTCAGTTTCCATAGTGTTTTCCTTCTGGATCTTTTTCTGACACTGTTAGGTGTTTGCACCCAGAACTAGAGCTATGATACCAATTGAAGGGTGAGAAAACACTTAGAAGGGGGGGTTGAATAAGTCTTTCCTTTTTCTCGCGTATTAATAATGGAAGGACACATGTATTTTTATCCTGGTTCGTTTGAAACTCAAACTACTTCAATCCACCCGCCAAGGTGATTTCCCCTCTCTCAACGAGGACTTAATCCACTATAATCAAACTGATTAAAAATGCACAACCAAACTGTTGTGACTAACAATACAATGCACAAGCCAACTGCAAGTGACTAACACCTCTAAGACTCAACTAGTCCTAGCCCTCTTGAGAAATCTGACCCAACTGGTGTCTCAAGGAACAATTACAAAGATTATCTCTTAACAGTAGTGAATCAGAATGCTTCTAATAAGCTATATCACAAACTGTGATTTATCACTAAGATTTTAGCCCAGTACTTAAGAATTACCCACTATATACAATGAGTTTACAAGAATGAAAATAGTGAGCTTCAGTATATTTTGCATGGATCAGTAACCTCGGTTTGAGACAAATGGTCTTTTATATAAAGCTTCAAGTCTTGACCATTGCTGCCTTGAAGAGAGTGTATGCATTAATGATGCGTGTTAGCTTGGTCTGTATGTTTCCAATGCTCTCGTGCGTAGTACCACTTGAGTGTGTTAGCCGTCTTAGCATTAAATGATCAACGGTACTGTCAGAGCTTGTCTCTGGAAGTTTAAGAGTTTGCTTGCTACTTCAGAGTTTGCTTTAACTTTTCTTCTATCGGAGTTTGCTATATCTTTTCTTCCATCAGAGTTTGTTATATATTTTCTTCTATCAGAGTTTTTCTTCATTTTATGTTCATCAGAGTTTGCTTCAGCTTGCATTATCAGATGTTGCTTTCAGTGTGCTTCTTTCAAATCTTTGCTTCTGCTAGCTTTATCAGAGGTTGCTTAAGATTGCTTTTCATCAGAGTTTTCCTTGGAGTGCTTCCTTCAGAGTTTGCTTTAGACTTGTGTAGAATGATGTTTCACTTTTGAGAATGCTTGAGTCATAACATCATCTAAATTAGAAAACATGCACATCAGAGTATAAAATATATTATAAAAAATTTATTTCATTGTTATCATCGAAACTCTAAGATATGATTAGAACCAAACTTTGTTCTAACAAAAATCCTTGAAACTTTTCAATTGATTGGTTAATAACCCTTTGAAGAGAAGGATGTATTTGGAATCACTCAAAAATACCAAAAGATGAGCAAGATATAATTCTTTGAAGTTCAAAACCCTAGCTCCTAGATCAAGAAAATGCTTTGCGGAACCTTGACAATTTTGAACCACCTTCTTGTACAAACACTCTTGCTTTGTAAATAGAAGTTATTGAGGATGAAAATGAGAATTCATAGCCACCAAAACCACTTCCATATCTTGAGAATTTATAGAAATATGCACTTGTGACCAATGGTAATAAGGCCTTGTCCAACCATGACAATTTTTCAATCAACCCCTTGTACTTTTGAATTAATCTTGACAACTTGGAAATGTAGTGAACCAAAATAACCTGTCCATGTCATCCCTTCTGTTGTACCCAAAAATTTCCCCTCTCATATTTCTCAAAACAAGGCAAGAAAAATCTCCAAGTGGCTCAAGATTGCTCAAGAGTTGGACAGTCAAGCTATCTCCTAAGGCAGTCAACCCCAAATTAGGGTTTTGTGTTGCATCAAGATCCTTGAGTCCAAATGACCTCAATTTCTCTCCAATGTACTAATATGTTCTCAAGGCCATCCATGTTAAATTTCAATCCTTGCAGAGGAAGTTTGCTCAGTCAATTGCTCAAAGGGTCCAAAAATCGATTGTGCTAGGGCAAAAGTCAACTGTGACCTACAAATAGTCAAACTTCAAGATTTTTTCCAACATTCTCATTTTGAAGGTTATTTCATCATTTGATCAAGCGTTTATCATGATTCATCAAGGATTGCTCAAAATTCATCAAGACTCAAAAGTTGCTAAATTAGGGTTTTGCAAGAAAAGTCAACTCAAGTTTGACCAAGCATAACTTTCTCATACTTTATGAGAAATGACCCATCCAAATCTCATTTTGCATAGGATGCAATTTCCTATAATACATATTCATACCCCAAGATCAGAAAATGCACTCACGAGAAGTTATAAATTTGGACATTATAGGTCATTTTTGAAAGTCAACAAAAACACCTTTTTTGTCAAAACATATAACTTAAGAATGGAATATCAAAATGAGATGAGACCAAAAGTGTTGGTTAGAGGACATATCAAGCTTTCTAAAAAGTCCAAGAACACTTCCAAAAGTTCAAAATTGTAGAAGTTATGCATTGTTGAAGTTGGGCATTTTTGCAAAATTGCCAAAAGTCAACTATCCCCAAAACTTCAAATTTTGTCAAATGGGCCCATTCTTTTCCACTTGATTTCAACTTGCCACATTGCACACGTGTCCTAGCTTCAGCAATGTGTCCATTTATCAATTTTATTATTTTATTTGATTTTTTATTGAATTATTTCATTTTAAATCAAATAAAATCCAAATATTGATTACTTGATATCTTTTTGGCTATTTCAGGACTGAATCATCATCATCAAGGGTATCAAACTCGTATCAAGCATTCCATGTGCAAAAAGATTGAGTTTTAACAATTTTGGAAGGTTTAGTAATGGTGAATCAAATCAAATCCCATGTGTGATCGGTGGATCTGGAACTGACTGTTTAACGCTGGTTCGCGAAATGTCGCGGAAGCAAGAGTCGCCAACGTCTTTTATTTTCTCCAACATGGAAAGGACAAAAGCACAAAAAAATTCCTTATTGAGATTAGCTCTCGGTTCGGGAGGTAGATTTATAGAAAGGGAAGGTGTTAGCACCCTTTCTATCCATGGTTATCCATGGGCTCTTAGATACTTGCTCATTGTGTTTTCAAAATTGTTTGTTTGCTTTTCAAGGTGAGTGGGTTTGAAAAAGTTCCGTTTAAGATTTCAGTTCGACTCTTGTATCAGTCCTCAAGAGTGTTTGAAAAGTTGTTTTTGAAAGCTTTTTGCAAAGTGTCGGTGTGAAAAGAAGTTTTTTTGATTTGTTTTGAATTAGAGCAAGTATCTACGAGTCATCTACCTACCCTAAGGAATTAGTCTGTGTAAATGTCCTTAAGGTAATGCCATCCCACCATTGAGAGGTAGGTAGCACCACCGTTGGAGGTGTTCGGGTCAATTCGAGGGTTCGGGACAGTGTGGTCACCAGAGCAATGGGAAGACACCTTAGAAGCTACCCCCATGCCATGTTCATGGACATGAGGACTTACTAAAATGTCCTCTACTCGACGACCACGTTTCGAGGGGAAAGGCAACAGTGAGACGTACCCTAGGGGTGGTGTGTGAATTGTGTGTCATTTTCAGTTATGTTTATCTTGTTCATGCATTGGTGATCTACGCTTTGTTTTTATTTTTGACATTCATTCTTTCATGTGGTTATTAACAGTTAAAAGGTGCGGAATTTAAAAGTCCTACGCTATTACAAAGGCGCGGGTCTACATCGCCAAATTAAACCAAGACCCGATTTGAATAAAATAAAATGCGGAAAATAAATGTCCTAATTAATTTATTACAAGGCTTTGGGGAAAGTACATGAAATTTAAAAAAGAAATAAAAATAAATGTGCGAAAAGAAATAAAATCAAGAATGTGAGGGCGTTGGACCCTTTTAAAGAAATTAAATCGAAATCGTAAATTAATTAAATTAAATAAAAGCAAGAACTTATTTTTTGGAGTTTTTGTATTTATGGAATTTAATGAGAAAATTAAATGGAATTAAAACCCTAATTCTAAACTATTTTTAATTTATTAAAAAAAATGTTTAAGTTTGACCTAGTTTTAACCTAATTATTTAATTACCAATTTATTTACAAAAATAATTAATTATTAATAATAATAAGAAGAAATTTTAATTATTGAAAAAAAGAATAAAAAGCTAGAAACCCTAATTTTTATGTTTTTTTAATTTATTTAAGAAAAGAAGTTAAAGTTAAAACCTAAAATTAAAACTAAGTAAATTATTAAATTTATTTACAACAAAAAAACATTAATACATTAAATAATAAATAAATATATTTTTATTTTTTGACTTTCTGGTTTTTTTGTATTTTTATGTTATTAAAATTAATTTTATGAATTAAAGGAAAATAGTTAAAACAAATAAAATAAAAAGAAAGAAAAAAGAAAAAGGGAAAGAGATACAAACAAGAGGGGTGTTGACCCAAAGTTGGAGGTATATTGCAGTAATGAGACCCATTGAAATCTGGCCTTTTTTGACCTTCCCATGATCACGTATGGATCATTGACCAAGGTGCATGGTGGAGGTCCTGTGTTGGCCTTTGGATTCATCTCCTGAGACATGTGGCGCGCCAAGGTAGTGGATGCATGATGGATCCTAGGCAGAGAATTACACCTGAACGCATATTGGACAAAATTATGAAGAATATAGGGGACCTGGGAATCGAACCCAGGTCCCAATACATGCAAGCCAAACGCACTAACCGCTGAACCACTCAAGCTTCTTTGTTATTATAGTGGAGCACAATTAATATAATAGAAAATAGGCACTAATAATGTTAGAACAAAAATCAGCGCGCGAATGTTCAAATTCCCCAGTCATGTATGGACACGTCTACCTTCTTCTTCATTTGCCTGGAAATACAAAGCAGATAGCGGGGGTTTTAAACCCCCACTAATTCAAACCTGCAAAAATAACGATTAGGCCATACGCAAACATAAAAAGGGCGCGACTAGTGGGATTGAATCGTCCAGATGCACTGAGTTCAATGGTCCTGGTCTCGTTGCCTAATTTTTCCATATGCAAAAGTCCCCAATTTCAAACTTCTGCAACCCTAACGAGCTCCCATGGTGGATTCATGTATAGGGCTTAAAAACTCAATTAAATGATGCCAACAGCTTTAGAACAACCATGTTAGTATGAATCAGTGCTTAAAACATATGAAAAAGAGGTGCAAATGCAAATACGATTATGGAAAAAATTGAGAACAGGGCCACGTGATTCTACCGTTTCTGGCTGTATGAAGACTTGATTTTGATTGGGAAAGATCCCTGGCAATGTAAGCAAGCTTATGGAATGGTTATTTCGCCTTGAAACAAACTCTAACTGTGTTTTCAGTTTTGAAAAATCTTAGAGAAAAGTGCAATGTGTGTATTCTTCTTGGGCGCAGCTTCCAGGTCCTCTTGATTAGGTTTGCCTTGTGTTTATGTATGGGAATGTTTTAGGTCAGCAAAACAAGCCCAACATCCAAGTTTTAATGCCCTTTGAATTTTGTGATCTTCCATGATTTTCCAATCTTTTTCATACCTTTCTCATGCCAATCAAATGAAGATTCTTGCCTTTTTGGGGTGTGCACGAAATCTTGAGTGAGTAAATGAGAGAATATGCTGCAAAAAGATTTAAAACACATGCTTTGCTATTTTTGTCATATTTTATTTAATTAAATGAATTAATGGTGATAAAAATTCAAATAAATAATAAAAAATAATGAAATAACTCCCCTTTGGATCAATGGGTCGTGCATAGCTTTTGGGTGATGATTCTTGGAAGAAATTGAGGCCCATTAGCAATTTTGAGGCATTTGAAGCAAAGTTGACTTTTCAAAATTCCCAAAAACTTCCCAACTTCCACAAGGCATATCTTGCTCAATTTTTAAGCTTTGATCATGTTCTTGGACATTTTGGAAAGGTCTTGAAGTCCTATAACCAATGCCTTTGGTCCCATGTAATTTTGATTTACCAATCTCAAGTTATGGTCTTTGACTTAAAGTGCCTTTTTGTTGACTTTTGAAAATGACCTATAATGTTGAGATTGATAACTTTTTGTGAGAGCATTTCTTGGACTTGAAGTGTGAAGAGGAGTTGTAGGAAATGTCATTCTCTTCAAAATGAGCTTTGGATGCAATTTTTCTGATGAACCATGTGGAAGTTATGCCTTGGTCAAGTTACAGTTGACTTTTTCAACTGTCCAAATATGGAAACTTTTGCATCTTGAGACTTTTTGAGCCATGCCTTGAGAATCATGATCAAGAATTGATCAAATGATGTTTGTGGCTTCAAAATAAGATGTTGACCAAAAATTTGAACTTTTGACTGTCAAATGACCATTTTACCCCTACAGTTGACTGTTGAGCAATTAGGGGTTTTGTACTGTAAGTCTTGAAATTTGGCATAAGGATGCTTGACCATGTTTGTAGGCATATAGGACTTGTTTGGACCCTTGGAAACTTCAATTTCTCTGCCAGAACCAAAACCCTAGTTTTTGACTGTCAGGAGGCCATTGAACTGTGCAACTCTTGAGAGATTGTGAAGCATGCTCTTTGCAAATCTTGAAGAATATGGGAGGGCAAATTTTGGGGTACAACACCATGGCATTGATGTGGAAAGATTCAAAACACAATTGTTAACCTAATGCATTCTATAATATATAAGGAAGCTAGAGGGCACGAAAACAAGGCTAGAGGCTGCAAGAACCAACCAAACAAAACTTGAAAAAAGTGGTAAAAAGTGTGAAACCAAAATCATACTTTGAGGTGTTTTCAGAAGCAAAGCTTGATACCAATCGATTGCTGGAGGTTCACTAAGTCATAACCAATCCCTAGCAAGCCTCCATACACGCTCAAACGCACTGTAAGTGTCACACGGTCCCCCTCTGAATTTGATTTCGTATTTCAAAACCCATGCATCATTACAAGAAATCAATGGTATATTTGTAACCACCAGATAATTTCCAAGCTTTCCATATTATTTGATTTTGTTTATCTGCTTTGTGGTACAAAACTCCATTGTTAGGGTTTTTCCTCTTGGATTAGGGTTTTTCATTACAGGTAAAATTAGCCCCAGTAACCACCATGGACATGACCGGGAGAGGAAGACGAACGCAACCATGGTCTTGGGAGGAGTTTATATGGCCTGAGATGAATTTTGGGAATGACCTAGGCATTTAGCTGTGGATTCAAATTCGCCGGTAATTTCTTTACAGGCCTGAGGACAGGGATGACAATGTGCCCCCCTCTGATTGGCTGATTCAAACACGCGCGCCTTTTTTTATTTTTCTGGCATATTAATCCATTATCTCTTATTATTATTATTACTTAATATATTAACAAATAGAACACATTGGCCCAGTGGCAAATCAGCGCTGGCAACATCCACAGGACCTGGGTTCGAATCCCAGGTCCCCCATATGCTTTGTTATTTTTCCTCTTCATGTAATCAGGTGCAGATCCAGGTGTGTAGCATACAATGCGCCTCCATATCTTCAATTGCCAGATGGCCCCTGGCCAGATCTGGTGGCCAAGAGGGGAATGTCTACCATGGACCAGGTCAGCGCCTACACACTGAATCAGGAAAGTCAACAAGGGGCCAACTCAATTGGGCTTTAATTGCTATCCTGACCCCCCTTTTCAGGCCCACACCCCTAACTCTTTCTATTTCATTTTTATTTTATTTAATTGTTTGTTTAATTATATTTTTATTATCAACTAACCAATCAAGTTTTTTCCTTTAATAAAATTAAAACCAAAAAATATTTTCTTTATTAAATTAAATTTTAGTATTTTATTTTTTTATTAACAAATCAATTAATTAATTTAGGTCATTAATTAGAATTAACTTTAATATATTTTGTAAAATAATTAAAATTAACTTAGACATAATTAGGTTTTTATTAACATTAATTAATTTTTATTTCTTTCTTTAAATAACAAAAAACCCAAAAATATTTATTTTTACTAATTAATTTATATTAATTTAATAATTAACTTAGGATTATTTTCTTCCTTAATTCAAAAACAACAAAAAAAAAATCTTTTCTTTAAATAAAAAAGGGTCAAAACCCTAAACTTGCGCCTGATTTAATTTCTTGCACGCGATTTATTTCATTTTATATCATATTGTACTTGTTCCCAGGATGTAATAGATAATTAGGACTATTTTTATTGCTTTATTTATTTTCCGCATTTAAGTTTCAAAGGGTTGCTTTTGGCGATGTAAATTTAATTTCCGCAATTTATTTTCCGCAAAATATAACTGTTAGATGTTTGATAATAGGGAATACATGACAAGAATGAATGCTTAAACCTAAAATCAACATAGATCACCATTAACATGTACAAAGATAAAAATAACTGAAAATGACACACTCGCACATGCGCACTCCTAGAGTATACCCCACTTGGTTACCTTCGTAACGCGGTCATTGAGTATAGGTTATTTTAGAGGTCGCCCTCTTGTCTAAAAGATCATAGTCGCCTCGAAACGGTTGCCTCGGATATTGTTGCCTCAAAACAAATTATCTAAGACATTAGGGTTACCGCTAAGGCGTCCTAACATTGCTTTGGTGACCGTAAGTCCCGCATTCGAATTGACCCTTAAACTCCAACGACGGTGCTACCTACTCATCAATAGTGGGATAGCATTGTCTAAAGGAAGATAGCATAGAATGATTCCTTTTTCGAGTAGGTAGATGGTTCTTATGTACTTACTCTTTCAAAAACAAACTCTTGACACTTACACTTTTCGAACAAAGTTTTCAAAAAACACTTCGTACGCTCTTGAGGACAGAAACAAGAGTTAAATCGAAGTTTTCAAACAAAAACTTTTTCAAACCCACAAGCACAAAGAAAGCAATTTTGAAAACAATATGAGCAAGTACCTAAGAGCCCGTAGATAACTACGGATAGAAAGGGTGCTAATACCTTCCCTTTCTATAATCTACCCCCCGAACCCGAGAAATATCTCGAAAAAAGAATTTTTCTGTGCTTTTTTCCTTTCCTTGTTGGATAAAATAAAAGTCGGTGGCGACTCTTGCTTACCGCGACATTTTGCAAAAACAAACGCAAACCAGCATTCCAAAAAACAGTCAGTTCTTTCCCACCGTATCACACCTTTCAAAACAACTTCAATGGTGAGGTTTGGACTTCTCAAGCTTTATTGACTAGGACATGGAAATAAACTCATGAACCCAAGAAGCAACTTGCTAAGTATCATTTCCTTTACCTACATTATTAACAAGTAAGACAAACCAACATTGCATTGCATTAATTAAAATAAAAATCAAGACAAAATATTCATGATCATAAAAGAAAAGAAGTCAAGGTGCTTGGTGATTCCTCAAAGAGAAAAGCTAAAGATAGGGGAGAACCAAAAGCCTCATGTGATCTTGTTGTGATTGAATCAACATGGTATGATGAAGGGATCTTAGGGGCAAAAATTGGGGTACAAAAGCTTCCCTTATTTAAGTTTCTTCTATCCGGAGATACGAAGGTTGAAAATCTTCGTGTCGACGCAATCGAAGATACTAAAATATAAAACAAACCCTATTTTTGGCCCTAAGATGCCATGCAATGCTTATGAGCATGAATGCCTATGAACAAAATGAAAGAGACGCAAAGAACCATTGGGGATGTAAAAAAGGAAATAAAGAAACAAAAGAGAAACCCGACCAGGAAAATAAATCACTTGTGGATTAAAAGACCTGACTTATAGAGGATGATAAAAAGTCAAAGGATACACCAACTTCTACTGAAGGTGAAACTACCAACATTCACTGTAGGTAGAAAGAGGAAAGAAATAACAACACCTACATTTACTGACGGGGAGCTACCAACGTTTACTGAAGGTAAAGAGAAAGAAATCATCAACATTCACTGATGATGAACTACCAGCTTTCATTGAGGGTGACCTACCAACTTTCACTGAAGGTAGAAAGAGAAAATATCATAGCATCGCCGTTCACTAATGATGAACTACCAACATTCACTGAGGGTAGCAAAAAGATAACAAGCACCAACTTTCACTGATGGTGACCTACCAACTTTCACTGAAGGTAGAAAGAGAATATATCATAGCATCGTCGTTCACTGACAATGAACTACCAACATTCACTGAGGGTAGCAAAAAGATAACAATCACCAACTTTCACTGAAGGTGACCTACCAACTTTCACTGAAGGTAGAAAGATAAAATATCATAGCATCTTCGTTCACTGACGATTAACTACCAACGTTCACTAAGGGTAGAAAAAAGATAACAAGTTTTCCCCAAAATTCTGGCATTTCACCTAGAACAGGTCTCAACTTCTTCTTTAACCAAGTTGTTCTTCTTGGAAAGGGTAATATATAAGTTGTCTCAAATAAAGAGGCTACCACTTGCAAAGATTTCTCAATGAATTGTCTATGCGATATTGAAAGTCTTGCCATCCCCTGGTGTAATTTGACAATGACCTGCAAACTATCCACTCATAGAGAAGATAGCAAAAAAAAGTAATGTCGACTTTTACGGGGAAATACATGTTGCCCAAATAACGAGACCTGCTACTTGTTGTTATGGAGGATTGTAAAAAAAATGAATTTCTGGGGAGAACAATATGGCTTTCTGGGGAAAGAAATATGACTTCCTGGGGAAATGCCAATATATTCCTGCTGAGGAGATAAAGTCTTCTCGTGCAAAATAAATGCACATTCTCAAACCAATGCTCGAAGTCTGCAGATATCATAAGTAATAATATTGCCGAGGATCAAAGATTCAAACCAGAAATAAACTGGAATGAGACAGTCGTCCAAAATACATCCTTTGAGAAATAAACTCAAGAGGGAAACCCAAATCATTCAGATAAAGAGTTGTGCAGGAAGGCTAAAGCAAAAATATTCCGCGAGGGATCATTCAGTGGGGAAATTGAAAGAACATACACTTTCTGCTTATGACTGACACTCTATTGGAGAGAGGACAACACAATTATGCAAAACAGGACAATATGTCCATAAAATAATGAATTTGAATAAGCAATGATTTTCCAAATTTAACTATACATGATGTATGTATGAATGTATGAGTACTATCGTGCATATGCTGACAAAACAAACATATAACACTGGGAGTAACCAGGCAAAACCAACTCGGGCACAAATAACACTCGGCTAAATCATATCCAAGATGAACATTCCAAGAAAAAGTAAGCGCCAACTGAGGAAACAAAATCCTACTGCATGGCTTAACCTCACTGGGGAGAAACGTAATCTGGAAGTAAACAAAACATAGCGATAAAACAGTACAGATACATAGATATAACATCCTTCTTCAGGCTTCACCAGGGAATAGTACTCAGACTTCAATGGGGAAACAAATGTTTTCAAATGTAACACTTCTACTGGGGATTTCAAAATAAATTTCAAGTAAATCAGATGGACACCAAATCATCAAAACATTCACTGGGGAATTCAGGCCCATTTTGAAGGAGGAAAAACATACAAACTTCGCTAAGGAATATAATGTCCAATCATTGAGACATTAACTGGGGATTTCATGTTGACTTATTGGGGAGGTCAACACCACATTCTAAAAGGGAAAACCAATATATGTTCTTCACTGGAGAAACCGAAGACATGTGTTCTTCAAGAGCAATTATTGTACGAACTTCTCTGGGAAGAAAGAACTTCTGTCAAACAAGCGAAACCTTCACTGGAGAAATCTTAGATTGAGTCTTCATATCATGCAAATTCAGAAAAGAAAAAAAAGCAAGACTTGACTGGGGACACTGGAGCCACAAACCCAATACAGCGAAAACATCCTGAGAAAATCTTCCCCGGGAAATAAAACTTCTCAAAACAACTAGAGCTCGTCCATTCCTGGGATCACCACTTTTGTTTTTCTCTTGCGTCACAAATTTTAAAGTAAAAGCAAATTGTAAATTCTTTTTGAAAATCAATTTTGTTATTTAATCTTTTTGTTTGAAAGTTATTATCAATAATAAATGGAGTCTTTGCAAGCTAAATAAAATAAGAAATACAAAGAATTAGGTAAAATCTCAAATTTCATTAATAGAATGGTAGTCTACGAATGGTGAGACTCCATGGGTGATTACAAAGTTCGAAAAATGGTAATATATAATGGAAAAGATAAATTTAGATACAATGACCACAATCCCCTCTAACAACTTTTGAAATCATGAGCAGCAGCTTCCGTTGAAGTATGGTAAGGATTCAAGATTGTTGCTTCAACGATCAAGTCTTGTCTGATGTAGTTACTTGACAAGAAAGTCCCTAACTTTTGCCTAAGCTGCCCTTGCGGGTTTTCAACTTAGCGGGAAATTTATTCTATTTATGTATCTAATTTTTGCCTAGACCGCCCTTTTGGTTTTTCGGTCTACCGAGACGCTCTTTTTTGCCTAAGCCGCCCTTTCGGGTTTTCAACTTAGCGAGTTGTTCTTTTATTTCTTTTTAGGAGAAGTATTTCTTGACTGCATCAGCATTCATGGGACGTGGGAACTCCTCGCCATCCATAGTTTCAAGAATTAATGCACCGCCAGAGAAGGCTTTCTTGACAACATATGGGCCTTCAAAATTGGAAGTCCACTTGCCCCTAGAATCAGCGTTAAAAGTCATGATCTTCCTGAGCACAAGGTCGCCTTCTCTGAATTCACAAGGTTTTACCTTCTTATCAAAAGCTTTCTTCATTCTCTTCTGATATAACTGCCCATGACACAAAGCCGTCATTCTCTTATCTTCAATAAAATTCAATTGGTCAAACATGTTCTGGACCCATTCAGCCTCTGACAACTTGGTTTCAATTATCACATGCAATGAGGGAATCTCAACCTCAATTGGGAGTACAGCTTCTATTCCATACACAAGGGAGAATGGGGTCGCTCCTGTTGAAGTGCGGACAAATGTCTGATAGCCATGCAACACAAAAGGGAGCATTTCATGCCAATCCTTATAAGTAACAACCATCTTCTGGATAATCTTCTTGATATTCTTATTAGCAGCTTCAACAGCCACATTCATCTTTGGCCTGTACGGAGATGAATTGTGATGCACAATCTTGAATTCCCCACAAAGTTCTGTCATCATCTTGTTGTTCAGATTCAAGCCATTGTCAGTGATAATTCTGCTCGGCACACCATACCGACATATAAGATTATTCTTAATGAAGCGTACAACCACCTGCTTAGTAACATTAGCATATGAAGCAACTTCAACCCATTTGGTGAAGTAATCAATCACTACCAAGATGAAACGGTTTCCATTTGAAGCTTTGGGTTCTATCATCCCAATCATGTCAATACCCCACATAGAGAAAGGCCATGGGGAAGAGATCACATTGAGAAGTGTCGGAGGCTCATGAACCTCGTCCGCATAAATATAGAATTTATGACACTTCTTTGCAAATTTGTAACAGTCAGATTCCATTGTCAACCAATAGTAACTTGCCCTTAGCATCTTTTTAGCCATCGAATGTCCATTGGTATGTGTGCCAAATGAGCCTTCATGAATCTCATGCATCAACATTTCTGCTTCGTGTCTATCCATGCATCTGAGCAAGACCATGTCATAATTTCTCTTGTACAACACATTTTCACTGAGGAAGAAACTGCCAGCCAATCTTCTCAATATCTTTCTATCTTTATTTGATGCACCAATCGGGTATTCCTGAGTTTGGAAAAAATGCTTGATATCATAATATCAAGGTTTCTCATCTGCTACCTCTTTTGTTGTAAACACACGAGCGGGCTTATCCAGTCGCTGAAACATAATTCAAGGTATATCATTCCAAGCATTTACTTGATACATACAAACCAAAGTTTCTAGAGCATCCGCCATTTGATTTTCGTCTCTGGGGATGTGATGGAATTCAACTTTTTTAAAGAAGGGTAACAATCTTCTAGCATAATCTTTGTAAGGGATTAAGTCGGGGTGACGAGTATCCCTCTCTCCTTTAATCTAATTTATTACCAAAGTTGAATCGCCATACATATATAGAATTTTAATTCTGAGATCAATAGCTTCCTCGAGACCCATAATGCAAGCCTCATATTCTGCCATATTATTAGTACAATCAAATGTCAACCTTGCAGTAAAAGGGATGTGTGATCCATGTGGAGTGACGATCACAGCACCAATTCCTTTACCATAAGCATTCACAACTCCATCAAATATCATACTCCAGCGATATTCAGGATCAGGAACTTCCTTAGGCAATGGTTCATCATAATCTTTCACTTTCAGAAACATCACATCCTCATCGGGAAAATTATACTTCACAGACTGATAATCATCAACTGGTTGGTGAGCAAGATAATCTGCCAACACGCTGCTCTTAATAACTTTTTGAGTGCGGTATTCGATATCATATTCAGATAACAACATCTTCCAGCGGGCAATTCTCCCAGTAAGAGCAGGCTTTTCAAAAATGTACTTGATTGGATCCATTTTGGAGATCAACCAAGTAGTGTGATTCAACATATACTACCGCAAATGTTTTGCTGCCCAGGCCAGAGCACAACAAGTCTTTTCCAACATGGAATACCACGACTCACAATCAGTAAACTTTTTACTAGATGATAAATGGCATACTCTTTCTTCCCTGTTTCATCTTGTTGTCCCAGAATGCAACCCATGGAATTATCTAACACTGTCAGATACATAATCAACGGTCTTCCTTCAATAGGAGGGAGCAAGATAGGAGGTTCAAGCAGATATTCTTTAATACTTTCAAATTTCCTTTGGCAGTCATCTGTCCACACAAACCTTGATATTTCTTTATCAACTTAAAGATTGGCTCACACGTTGCAGTCATGTGAGAAATGAATATGGAAATATAATTCAAACGCCCGAGGAACCCTCTAACTTGCTTTTCAGTTCTTGGCGCTGGCATTTCTTGAATTGCTTTGACTTTATCAGGGTCAACTTCACTCGCTTTCTGGCTAACAATGAAACCCAACAGTTTCCCTGACCAAACACCGAAGGTACGTTTGTTTGGATTCAAGCAGAGACGATACTTCCTCAAATGCTGAAACAACTTCAACAAATCTTCTACATGCCCTTCTTCAGTCTGGGATTTAGCAATCATATCATCAACATGTACCTCGATTTCCTTATGCATCAGATCATGGAATAGGGTTGTCATAGCCCTCTGGTACGTTGCACCAACGTTCTTCAACCCGAAGGGCATCACTCTATAACAGAATGTTCCCCAGGGTGTGATAAACATTGTTTTTTCCATGTCCTCTGGAGACATTCTTATTTGATTATACCCGAAAAATCTGTCCATGAACGAGAATACTTTGAATTATGTTGTACTATCCACTAACATGTCAATGTGTGGTAATGGAAAATTGTCTTTTGGACTAGCTTTATTTAGATCTCTGTAATCTACGCACATGCGAACTTTTCTGTCTTTCTTCGGTACTGGGACAATATTTGCAATCCACTGAGGGTACACTGATGTCACAAGAAAACCGGAATTAATATGCTTTAGAACTTCTTCTTTGATCTTCAATGCCATATCCGAGTGACTTCTTCGCAACTTCTGTTTAATTGGAGGACACTCTGGCTTCAGCGGTAAACGGTGCTCTACAATATCTGTATCTAGGCCAGGCATATCTTGATAAGACCAAGAAAAAATATCGACATACTCTTTCAACAACTCAATCAACCTGCTCTTCACATCAGGATGCAGTAACGCTCCAATCTTGACTTCCTTCGGATCTTCTTCTGAACCCAAATTGATTACTTCAAATGGATCTTTATATGGATGAATGGAATTCTCCTCAAGCTCAAGCAACTGTGATACCTCTTATGGAATCTCATTACAGTCTTCTTCTTCGGCTCCATACACAGGACATTTAAAGTTGGGAGAGGGTGCAGGGTCATTGTATTCAACGGGTTTTTTAATTAATCTGCACATATGATTTATGATTGTTTTTAGAAACTGACACATATAACAAGTGATCGTGCAGATTGAATTTCATTTATTATTTATTTTGAAAGGTTTTTTTATGATTACCATTTTCCAAGAAAAAGCAAAAAATAAAAACACAATTTGGGAAACAAAGACAACTTTTATTATTGATTTTAAAAGTCACAGCAAACATATAAGCCCATACAATATTAATACTTTCACCTTGGGCATAGTGAAAGCTTTTCAAAAAGATTAACAAAACAAATTACTTTGAAACATGTATGCAAGAGGGAACATCAATGGTGATCCAGGTCTGAACCCTAATTCTGTGAGTCACATAATTTAGCATTTATGGATCTGCTTCATCTTCCATAATGGCATTAATCCCAGAGACAGTTGGATGAAGATAACCCCCGATACGGAAGATGTCTTGATACTTTCCTGCAGCAGACTTCGGCTTCATGATCTTACCTTTGTCATTCTTCAAAGAGAACCCCAAGCCAGCTCTATTCTTGTTTACAGGTGGATCCATAATATGTCCCCATACCTCACTATGACCCTTACGTATAACTTGTTGCGCATCCTTAAGCGAAACCATGGAATTCTCATTTCCTCTTATGTTATCAATGGATAAGGCTTGGAACTGGGTTCCAACAACAGCTTCATCCACCTCCACAATTCTGAAAGAGGATAAATGAGATATCAATAATGCTTGTTCTTCATTTATAATTACCACTTTTCCTTCACGTACAAACTTCAGCTTCTGGTGTAAAGTCGAAGTGACGGCTCCTGCCTCATGTATCCACGACCGTCCCAGCAAGCAGCTATAAGCGGGTACAATATCCATGACCTGGAAAGTAATCTGAAACAAATGTGGGCTTATATGAATAAGCAAGTCCACTTCACCAATAATAGATTTCCTTGATCCATCAAACGCTTTCATAATAATGCCACTTGAACGCATGAGTGTTCCTTGATATTTCAATTTCATAAGTGTGCTCCTTGGTATAACGTTCAAAGCATATCCAATATCAATCAGCACATTGGATAATGAATCATTCTTGCAGTTCATAGAGATGTGGAGGGCCAGGTTGTGATTCCTTCCTTCATCTGGAAATTCATCATCACAGAAACTCAGGTTATTACATGACATAATGTTCCCTACTACACTGTTGAATTGGTCTATAGGCATGTCACTTTCCATAAAAGCTTGGTCCAATACCCTCATCAGAGATTCTCTGTGAGCAGAGGAGTTCATCAATAAAGCCAAGATAAATATTTTTGAAGGAGTTTGCAGTAGCTGATCTACAATTATGTAGTCGCTCATCTTGATTATCTTCAAAATATCATACACTTCTTTCTCTAACGTGGCTCCACTAGATTCACCCGTAACCTTCTTGGGTTCAAATTTCTCAGCAATTTTCTTTCCATTACTAACATATCCACGAATAACTAGTGAAAATACACGAATGTTGCGAGTCACTCTGCTAGTCTCAGCAATATTTCCAACATCAGGCATTGGCTGGATGGGAACTTCCACACCATCCTCTAAGATTGTAGCATTATATTTGTAGGGTACAACCTTATCTGACTTGTAGGGGATAAGACCCAAAAAACTAATCACCAATGGAGTAATAGCTGGCTTGCTATGATACTCGACTTCAAAATGGGCGGGTGCACCAAACCAAGGCACAATGACCTTTACCCCTTCTTCAACATAATCAGTCATTATGGAGTCATCTCTGGAAAACAAATCTTCATCCGAGGAGAAGAACTCATTTGCAGAGGCATACTCATCATTCGACTCTTCTTCATCCAAATAAACCTCAATCATATTAACTTCATGGTAATCATCCCTTTGACATGTAACCTTGATAGATCCATTATCCAACAACAACTGAACACCTTTCCTCACGATTGAACATCCTCGGGAGTCCAGACAGCAAATTTGGCAAGATCCATACTGATGTTCCACCTGACCAGCCATGTGGAAGAAAGTAGCATGCAATTGTACAAGATCCTCATTCATGTGCTCCACATCAAAAATTCTAAACTCTACAGGACATCCAGAAACCATGTTCACCTTCTCTTCATACTCTTCCCTAGGCCTGATTATGTGGATGAGGCCCTCATCCATCATATCCTACAAATCAGCCTTTATCTTATTGCAACCCTGTATGTCTGTACTGCAAATAGCATAACCAGAATGGTCATGCGTATAGTAGCTAAATTCACAAAGGTCTACATGCATTTCAGCAAATATCCTCTAACCATATGAATATCAAAAATCCAGAAGTCGCCTGGACAACCGGCCACCATGTTCATTGTATTCTCTCCTCCACGCTTGGGTAGAGGATTGTCTTTCACATTAGGGCCCACATCCTTAAAAGATAGAATACCATACTTCACAAATTTCTGCACCTCAGTCTTCAAAGGATAGAAATTCTCAACATTATTCCCTGGTGCTCCCTGATGAAAAGCACATGTTGGGTCTGCTTTGTAATACCAAGGAAATGGTGATGGTACAACGGGAGGTGGCTGGGTATGAACCAACTTCTTCTGAATTAACGTTGGGAGTAACTCTATATAACTCATAGGGATAGGGTCATAACTCTCCCTTCTCTGATTATAACCTTGATTCCCCTGCTGGGATGGTCTCTGATAAGCAACGGTGGTTGGAGCTACACCAACAACTGGAGTAACTGAGGCGACTTGCGGATGACGCTGATCATTTCTTCTAGGAGGATTAACCCTCCTCTCTTTCCTAACAGCATTTGTATCCCCTTCCTTTTTCTTGGTAAACCCATAAGATGGCTTCTTCGCACCTCCAGATCCTTCACTCTTCGTTAAACGGCCCTCTCTTACAGCCTCTTTTAAATGGATACCCATGCCTATCACCTCAGTAAAGTCACTTGGCACACTTTCTACCATCCTTTCATAGTAGAAATCACCCAGAGTCTTCAAGAAAATATTAGTCATCTCCTTCTCTTCCATGGGAGGGATCACTTGGGCGGCCACTTCACGTCATCTCTGTGCATATTCTTTGAATGATTCCCTGTCTTTCTGAACCATGGCCTTGAGTTGATCACAGTCAGGTTCCATATCCACGTTGTATTTGTATTGTCTGATAAATGCTTCTCCCAAATCATTGAAAGTATGGATATTGACGATATCCAAACTCATATACCACTTCAGCACCGCACCGGTCAAACTATCCTGAAAAAAGTGAATAAGCAGACACTGATCATCAGTATGGGTAGACATTCTTCTTACATACATCACTAGATGAGCACGAGGGCAAGTGTTTCCCTTGTACATCTCGAACTCCGGGACTTTAAACTTTGCAGGGATCTTAACATTCAGGACCAAGCATAATTCATTCACATTCTGCCCGAATAACTCTTTTCCCCTGAGGGTCTTCATCTCCCTCTGTATCTTGTCAAACTGCTCTTGAAAATCATCCATTTTGTCATAAAGACCCAAGTCTTCACTTGGTGGAGGAAAAGGACAACACACATCATCATTAACAAATGGAACCAAATTCACCGAAGGAGGTACATCAGGAGCAGAATGCACCACAGGAGGTGCGGGAGTAACAGTAGTCTGAACAAATTGAGCTTCTTGAGGACCAAGATTTAAACCTTCAGGTAAAAAATTCTCTGGCATTCCCCATGGATAACCTTGAGGCATGTGATTCTGAATAACAGTTGGGGTAGCAGACACAAGAATAGTCAGAGCTTCAGCAGTAGCCCTTGTCGGTTGAGGTTTAACACTTTGTGGCTGATTCTGAGCAGCCACCAGAGATTCCATCAGAGTGGTAAGATTGGCCATGCCGGCCTTCAAAGCAGAAACCTCCTCACGCAGCTCGCAATTCTCTTGTTCTAAGTTGTACATCTTCCTTCTAAAATTAGCCTGAGTGTTGTAGTGGTGAGTCAACTTGCTGAACAAAGTAAAGAAGCTTGGTAAGACACCTGGATATGCATAACAAATGCAAGAAATATGTGCAATATGATGCATGATATGCAATGCGCATGATTTCTTTTATTATTAATATTTCAAGGGACTTAAAGATTTATAGACACATTGCAAATATCAAAGTACTAACGCATTTGAAATACTGAAAAATTTTATTATAATAACTTCAAAATAGGTTACAAGTCTCAACAATGCCAAGTACAAGATGAAAATAAAATCTAAAACCCCGATAAGTAAAGTTGTCAGAGATCACTCTATACACTGGCGCTTCCCTGTAAGCTTGGCAATCTGAGCCTTCAACCTCTGGTTTTCTTCCGTATACCTGGTGGCAACCTCCTTCCAATCTCCTGAATTAGGAAGTGAGTAACTAGCATCTGACTGAGGCTTAGGATAAAATAAACCCCATTTCCTCTCCATGGTCTCTACCGCTCGACTCTCAAGGATCTCAATCAAGTCATCTTTCTCCTTCAAGTCTGCTCTATAGGAAATCTCTAAAGTTTGGCACTTATTCTTCCAAGCATCCTTTTCCTGTTGCATCCTGACCAAAGCAAGTTGTAGCTCTTCTATATCACCCAATAAGGGATGAGTGGTCTTCACAAACAAATCAGGCATAGGTGCTTCCCGGTAATACGACATCTTCAACTAAATAGCTCTCGTTTGGACCCACTGAAGATAAGGTTCCAAAGAAACAGCCCATCTTGATCCCAAACCTTTCCCACTCTTCTTATGAATGTGACGCCAGGCCTTCACAATCTTCTCTCTATCTTCCTTATGGTATTCTCCCTCCTTCAGAAAGAAACTACTCAAACGAATACTATTTGGTTTGTCCCTTATCGGATAACCAAGTTTTCGTCGTGCAAGAACAAGGTTATAGTTAATTCCTCCCTTTGTACCAAGAAGAGGTACATTGGGGAAACTACCACAACTATCAACAATCTCTACATCCTGGTAAGCTCGATGATACCAATCAATATCCGAGTGAGTAAGTGTCGTGATTTTAGGAGCCCATCGGGTTCCTACCTGACATCCCAAAAAGCATCAGACTGAGGCATATAAGAGATAAACCATCGGTAGAACAAAGGCGTGCAATAGATAATCATCCCCCCATGATAAGAATTCCAAATATGAATAGAGTAATAAGAATCACCCAACAATATAGGAACTGGGTTTCCAATCATGAAGATCCTGATAGCATTAATGTCAACGAACTTATCCATATTAGGAAATAAAAACAACCCGTAAGCAAGTAGAGCTAAGATGGCCTCAAAAGCGACTGTACTCTTCATCCTGGAAAAGTAACGAACTTTTTTTAATAAGAACTGGGCTGGTAATCCTCTAATCCCACCTTTAGTAGTCATATGGGCTTCCACCACAGACTTCCCCAAATAGATCAAAGCAGCAATCTCATGTGGTTTTGGCTCACCCTCCAAACCAGTAAAAGGAACACGGTCGGTAACAGGTAAATTCAACAGATAAGAATACTCCTCTAGTGTAGGCATCAACTGATAGTCGGAGAAAGTAAAGCAATGATACATCGGATCATAGAACTGGACCAAGGTCGAGAGAAGACCCTCCTTCATCCTAAGCTTCATAAGAGGAATGATGGATCCATACTTCTTCCAAAAATCTGCAGGACACTCAATCTCGGGAATTAGACTGAACAATTCATCTATCTTGGGATCCTTGAAACTGTATTTTCTAGTATTTCTTTTTCCAGAATCCATGGTCAAAAGTACCTGAGATATTCACAAATGGTCAACTTTTAAGTCCCTCGAAATAAAATTTCTTCAAAAGATGCTTATGAGTGCATGGATGCATGATGCAACAATCACATACAAGATCACACATATAGGGTTCATAGGTTCAATGTCACGAGTATGAGGTCGAAGGTACTACCCAGAAGGTGTTGGTCTAAAAGTTATCACCTGCCGAACAAGGTTCTAGAGGTTCCCAGAGTCTATATGCTTCCTTTGGATATTACCAACTTCTCGATTAACTCAGTAAACAGTAATATTCTCAAGAAAAACTCGTCCGAGCATAGTATCGCGTGACAACTATTTCTGGATTACTCCGTCATAGCTTCCGCACAACAGATAAAAGGCTAAGTGGGTTAGGTATTCTACGGTCCTCAGCTTCAGCAGACTCCCAGGTCAAAAGAAGCACGTCTTCCTGATTACTAGGTAAACAACACTATAATCAAAGGGGCCTCCACTGAGTGGGGGATCTCATGCCTCCTTTTTTGGGATTACTCCCTCAAAGTTAACATGACTATATCGTCCGTCCTATCTTAATTTTTTCCCAAGTCCGGGTATAGGACTTATGAGTAATCACCAAGCACCCTGAAAACCAGGAAAATCCAGATAAACATATATACAACATATAACACATAAACAACAATAGCACATATACAAATATAAACAAAGATAGGCTCAACCCACTTAGGAATGGACCAGCAGGAGGTCAGTCCTTCCCTAGTGAAGTCGCCATTTTTCTTTAGCGGTAGAAATGTTTAAGACTAAACCATTGGATTGACTAGACTTATACATATCAAAATAAAAATAGCCACTGTGCTTTATTATTTACAAAGGAATGGGAAAAGAGCGAGTAACCCAAAAAGAGGGGGAAATATTCAAGGTAAGGGGGTTGGTTATACAAAGGGAAGGTATTATCACCCTAAACATCTACGGTACTCCACAGGAACCTCTTTCTAAAATCTGTATATTTTGGCTATAAAATGTTGTATAAGAATGGATGGTGGAGGTGAGAGAAGAAATATATGTTTTATGGTTTTTGCATCCGCCACGGTTGCGAACCTTTAGTGCCTATGTACCACCTTTCGTGCAATAGGGGATTAGGGTACACGTAGTTCCTCTTTTAAAAATTTTAAAACACAAGTGTGTTGGTTAATTTTATGAGATAATACACCATCGTCATTGTCCGTGTGAAAAACATACTTACTACCCACAATCATGATAAAGGAGAATTTGCATCATCTCAAAGTGGAGGATATGTCTTGGATTTTAAAATAAACAATGCCTCACTCAACACCCAAGTGGAAAATATCTCTCTTCACTACATATTATAGAAGTATAGTTGTTTGCATCACTACAAGGATTGACAAGAGTCTAATATTTTGAGAAAAGTTTTAAAGTAGAAGCCAAAGTGGCAAAATAGTTTGAAATGAGATTGATTGACTTTTAGTCTTCTCACAAAAAAATGTCAAAGTATTATTAAGTTGATTGAAGTTTGTTTATGAAAAGCTTTTGAAAATGCATGGACCTAAGTCCAAGTTTATTATTAAAGTGGTTCAAGTTTAAAAACAAAATGGGTTTTCAAAAAGGAGGGAGATGATTTTTTGAAATTAAAGAAGATGGGAGAAGAAGAAGAGACTATCCTAAAGCAAGGTAAAAGCTATGAATAAGAACCATCTAACCAATAAGAAGCCAATACTTGATATTATGAGTCAAGATAGAATTCCCACTCTTTGGATTGAATACAAGCAAATATACTTAGACCTCTTGAGAGAACCAGACTTCAAGTGTATTAATTCTTCACAAAAATTGGGCAGAGTAACGACTGTATAAGGGTGAATTCCATATTACAAACAAAGAATGTAATCACAATAACCTGCACACAAAACAAACAAACAACCCAATGTCTTGAGGTAAACCTCAAGAACTCTAGACAAAATATCAATTAAGATCACAAGGTCTCCAACATAGGCCAAGGTTTCTAATCCTAAGTCCAAGAAGTCCAATACTCCATAATGCCAAGGATAGTAACCAAATAGTCCAAGTATCATTAAAGCTTTTTTAGGGTTCATGTTGATTATTAGGTGTCTTAAAAAAGAAAATAAAAGCTCAAGTGAGCAAAATAAAAATAACAAGAATATAAATGCTCAAGTGAGCAAAACAAAAATGGCATGAAACGTAATGCTTAAGGTAAATGGTACATAAAGCATAAAAAATAAAAGCATAAAGTAAAAATAATTTAATAATTAGTGGTTAGTTGGATGACCATCTTGAAACTTGCATTTGGAACTCATTAGAGGATTGGTAGAACCAAAGCCTCCACACAAAAAGTTACATTTGCTTTTTGTCAAGTATATCATCCATTTGGAATCCTCAAAAGTACCATTTAATGATCAATGATGTTTAAGTGATCTGCGTTGACCAAAAGTGTTGTAGACCCATTAGAGGATTGGTAGAACCAAAGCCTCAACACAGTGAATCTCAAGGTTATTGGATCAAAGAGATCAAATTAACATACTTGGGCTTGCAAACATAGGTTTGGGCCACAAATGATCATTTATTCGAATCGGGACAAAATTTAGCGCTATGTTAAGCAATCGTAAGTGGACTTATGTAGAAGTCACACCTATTTTGAGGTCGGTCAATAGCAATCTATGCACCCTTTATTTTGAGACATGATATAGAGATCATGCTCCAATAACACTTAGTGTAATGAGAAAGGGATAAGATGAAGAGGGGTGGGGAAGAACATACAAACCACACTTGAATTAAATTTTAATCAAACTATTATTAAAATCATGCATCCATTTTTATGGAGTTAAACTCAACACCATGGATCCAATGATATTAACAAAGTTCATAATAAAAATTCAACCCAAGATCAGCCAGAAAATGATCACAAAATAATATTGCATTTAATATATACATTAAAAAAATGTTTTAAAATGTTTTTAAAATAGAAATAAGAGAAAAATATCAACTATGTTCAAATTAATCAAGAAATAAAAAGTAAGACCATTGAAAAATCGAAAATGAACTAAAATAATTTTATTAATTTTTTGATAATTTTTTTTAAGTCAGAAATTATTTTTAAAATTAAAAGAAATGAGTAAAATGAACCAAAAATGATAAAAAATATCAAAGTCAGAAATAAAAAATGAATGAGGTCACCAATATTTGTCACAATATCATTGGATTATTCCATAATTTTTTCAGAATTAAAAAATGCATAAAAGTGTTTTTAAACATTTAAAACAAATCAAACAAAGTGAAAATTTATAAAAAATATCAAAACACAAAATAAAATTGTGAAAAAATAAAAATCAAAAAGAGAAAATTCAAAAAACAATCATAATTTTTTCATATTTTTTGGACTAAAAATGAATTTTTTATGATTTTTTGAAATTTAAAACAATTAAATATAAAAATCAAAAAAGAAAAATAAAGTCAAAAATATGTGGACCATTGGATGAGAGTCAAAACGCGTTAGTAATCAAATCCAAGGGATCTGGCGCGCGGTGCATTTCATGGTCATTAGTGAATAAAGCATAGAATCATTAATTAAATCAAAAATTCAAAAAATACAAATGGTGTTGTTTCATTGGTTGAAGGATGACACGTTGGTCATCTTCAACCTCCAGCCAGTCCCAAAACCAGTTTGCTCAATCTGTAAAATTAGAGCACGAGACCTATGTCATTCGCTTCGTCTCTTCAAGACGAAGACAACCACACCTTCGCGATAAATTTATATAAACTATAGCTCAAGCAATTTAGAAGGAAATTTTTGAAAAGGGATTTGAAATTTCATGGTCCAAACATGTTTCCAGATAAAAGTAAGTGTTGCAACTAGAACCAGGGCAATGAGAACATCACAATGATATCAAAGTTTTGAAGAATTGATGGAGAAATCTACCTATTGAAGTTCAGTTCAGAGCTCTGAAACTGGACTTCTATGGAGCAATATAGGGCACGATTCTTGAAGGTAATTATATGGTTAGCTTCATGGAAGATCAAGGAAGGTAAATTGATATAAAAATTGGATTGAAAAAGGCTTGAAAATAGATTTCGAAGTAGCAGAAATTTGAGTTATGTAACAAGTTTGGCAGGGTGATTCTGGCTATCCAAGCTTGAGAAAATGAATGATGGATGATCCTCTATTTATAGGGAATCAAATGGAATGTCCAAGCGTGTGAAATGATGAAGTTTGGAGGGAAATCGTGTGAAGTAACAAACAAGAAAAGCGTGACTTCTAATTTGATCAAAACTCATCCAAAACGCGCATTTTATTGTGCTAATCACTTATGGAGGTTCACTAAACATGTTTAGAGGCAAAAACGCGCAGAAACAAAGTGTTTAGAAGCTAAAACAATGATTTCAAATTCTGACTTTGAAAGAAACTCCAGTTCCAAGTTACCAAGTTCAAATTAATGGCATTCTCAGCTCAAGGGGTCTTAGGGAATGATTCTCAGTGCTTTAGAAAGATGAGGTTACAATATTTGAAATGTGAAAAGAATGGAGTCAAATGGATGTTTGAGCTGAAAGTTGCATTGAGTCAAAGTTGGAGAAAAAGGGTTGACTTTCCATACTTAGAAATATTTCAAATTTTTCTTCAAAAGTGACCTATAATGTTTTTTCATCCAAACATGGCCTTCCACTTGGAATTTTCTCTTGACCAAAGAAGATGGAATGAAATATACCTCTTAAATGACACTTTGAAACTTGAACCATTCAAAATCTCCAAAAATTGATGGAGTTGTGAATTGTTGAAGTTGGCAAAAAAATCATGAAATGACCTATAATCTTTTGTATCCTTAGGGCATCTTCCATCCATTTTTCTCACTTTGCACATAAAATAAGAGATAAAGTTCACATTCTAAAGATAATTATGGAAAAAGAGTTGGCCCAAGGTGATAAAAATTGACCAAGTTATGATCATTTGAAGTCACACATGAGAAATTGGGGGTTCATCTAGAGGACTTGTAATCTTTCTTCATCATAAAGTTTCTTCCACATGAAAACTCCTTGAAAATTTTGAAGTAATTGGTTAATAACCCTTTAAAGAGAAGGATGTCTTTGGAATCACACAAAAATACCAAAATATGAGCAAGATATACTTCTTTGAAGTTCAAAACCCTAGCTCCTAGATCAAGAAAATGCTTTGCGGAACCTTGACAATTTTGAACCACCTTCTTGTACCAACACTCTTGCTTTGTAAATAGAAGTTATTGAGGATGAAAATGAGAATTCATAGCCACCAAAACCACTTCCATATCTTGAGAATTTAGAGAAATATGCACTTGTGGCCAATGGGAATAAGGCCTTGTCCAACCATGACAACTTTTTCAATCAACCCCTTGTACTTTTGAATTAATCTTGACAACTTGGAAATGTAGTGAACCAAAATAACCTTGCCATGCCATCCCTTCCAAAATAACTTCAATGGTGAGGTTTGGACTTCTCAATATTTATTGACTAGGGCATGGAAATAAACTCCTGAACCCAAGGAGCAACTTGCTAAGCCTCATTGCCTTTACCTACATTATTAACAAGTAAGACAAACCAACATTGCATTGTATTAATTAAAATAAAAATCAAGAAAAAATATTCATGATCACAAAAGAAAACAATTCAAGGTGCTTGGTGATTCCTCAAAGAGAAAAGCTAAAGATAGGGGGAGAACCAAAAGCTCTGATGTGATCTTGTTGTGATTGAATCAACATGGTATGATGAAGGGATCTTAGGGGGAAAATTTGGGGTACAACAACAGGGTAGCAAGGTAGTAAACAACCATAAACATGTTCTTTAAGGCCATGAATGAGAATTTGAATTTTGGCAAAAGACATGGGATTATTGTCTCTTTTTGAACTTGAATGAATATGGACACCTTTGACTTTCTAATACCTTCAGTCCTTGCCCTTCGATTGGACCTCTTGTGTACCCTTCGAATGGGCCTTTTTAGTTGCCTCCTTCCAATGGATCTTTTGTGTACCCTTCGAATGGGCCTTTGGTTGCCACCTTCGAATGGACTTTTTGAGTATCTTTCAAATAGTCCATATGTATGCCTTGTACCCTCTTTGAATGGACCACCAATGTGTGTCCTTTGAATGGTTCAAGTATTATGATTGGGGCCCCTTCGATTGAGCCCCTACTCAGCTATCCCCAACGAAAACTCTTTACAGGCTAATCAAAGCTTCCTTCAGTATGAATGCTTGTGCAGGGAGCTTGAGTATGGCAATATGTGGGATTTTGGCCAACCAACATCATTGCATATTTCTCTTTCATTTTGGCCAGCAATATGTGTATCCTTCGTTTTAAACCAATGTGTGTGCTCTTTTGAAGGGACCACTTGTGTGCATCACTTGCAATTCCTTCGAATGGGCCAACAAAGTAAAAAATATGTGCATCGAAACAAACTTTCCAAGGGAGATACTGCCCAGTCAAAGCAGAAATCAAGCTTGCATACAGGTAGTCATCAAGACAAAGTTGTAGAGACCCTTTCTCAATCGAAGCAGGCATCCAGGTAACCATTTAATTGTGAATCAAACAAGCATGTAAAGCCAATGGTGCAACCGAAGGATGTATGCAGGAGGCCATTGCCTTGTGCCTGCTGGCATGAAGGAAGTTCCTACCTTGTGAATTGAAGGCAAGCATAGAGAAGGCACTTGTCTTCTGAATCAAAGGAAAGCTGCAGGAGGTCATTGCCAACACCTTCTGAATCGAAAGAAACTAGTAAGAAGCCAACAACTTTTGAATCGAAGGACACCAACAGGAGGCCCTTCCCTTTTGAATTGAAGGAGGCTGTTTTAAAGGAAACAAATGCCCAGTCGAAGCTTGTGTATAGCAAATAAGCAAAAGGCCAAGGCTCCAATCGAAGCTTGTAAATTTGAGGCAAGCTTGAAGGAGGTTAGGTGCTCAATCAAAGAAAATTTTGTGCAACCTTGATTAGTGGAAATTTTGTGAGAAAAATCTTTGAGAGATGGAGGGAAAATTTTGGGGTACAACATTCAGCATTCAGAAAAGCAAGATATTCTGTGGAGGAATAGAGGAAGACAATATCAAGATTTTCCAACAAGAAACTGGCTTTGCTAGAGGTGTTCTCCCTGTCAAATACCTAGGAGTCCCCCTTGACAGCAAGAAGCTAATTGTGTTGGAGTGTAAACCCTTATTGACGAGATGCTCAACAGGATCAACCATTGCAGTACAAGGATCCTCTCTTATGCTGGAAGATTCCTGTTTGTGAAGTGTGTGCTATTTGCCATAGCCAACTACTGGATGCAAATATTTTCTCTCCCCAAAAAAATTATTCACCATATAGAGGCCATGCGTAGAAGGTTTTTGTGGACTGGGAGTGACATTAAAACAAAGAAGGTGCATGTGGCTTGGGATCAGGAGTGTAACCCGAAAATAGCCGGTGGCCTTAATATGATATCTCTCATGGATTGGAACCAGGCTACGATTGGTAAAATGCTTTGGAATCTGAATGCAAAAAAGGACAAGTTGTGGATTAATTAGATCCATCATTTCTATATGAAAGGCATCAGTTGTAAAGAGTATCAACCCCTCATCCATAGTTCCTGGAGTTTGAAAGCTATCTTCAAGAACAAATACCTGCTGATGAATTCAGATAAGTGGGAAAAATTCAAAGATACTCGCATATACAGTACCAGGGGAGTGTACGATATGTTGAGAGGGGACAAGATGAAAATGAGTTGGAGAAAGATTACCCTGGGAAATCAGGCCAGACCTAGAGCAATCTGTATGGCTTGGATGGCTTGCCTTGGGCGACTCCTAAACAAAGACAGACTTAACATATTTGGCATGAATACTGATGGATTGTGCGTGTTTTGTGGTTTGCAGGAGAGCATTAAGCATCTTTGCTACGACTGTGATTTTGCGAAGAATCTTTGGAATCAATTATTTGATTGGGTTCTAGTGCACCAAAGGCCGATTAATGGACAGTGGAATCTAGAGTGGTTCATAAACATGACTAAAGGCAAATCTCTGAAATGTAAAAAGATAAAAGTAACTTTTGCTGAAGCGGTGTACAACTTATGGATAATTCGTAACCTCATTATCTTCCAAGACAAAACTAAAGAGGAGCTTAAACTAGGAGACATTAATGATAGAGTTAGTATGGGTATGGATAAATATAAGAGGAAACGTAACAATTATGGAGGGTAATATTTGTAATGTTGCTTAACTGTTTTTCCTAGTTTACGGGTAGCCTGGATCATATGATCGGCATATACTGAAACTGTTTTTAAATTATATATTTCTTATTTTTCTCCATTTTTTTTAACTTACGGAATTAATTTATTTATTTTAATTTTAAATAATTCTAGTCATTCGTATATTTTCAATTAAAATTAATTATATGCTCATTTTTAATGAGATATTCATTTTTTTAACGATATGTCATTTTTGTTTTTATCTTTAAAATTTCAAAAATATTTTTTGATTTCTTTCGATTATGTTTACAAAGAAAACTGATGACATGCTTATTTTTTAATAGAATTTAATTAAAATATAATGATGTTGATAAACTGATAGTGTATAATTTTTTATACAAATAATGCATAGTAATTAATCTCTTTACTTGAATAAAATTTGTGATATTTTTTAAAAGTTGTTGGAAGAGTTCACTAGGCACATTGATATAAAGTTGAAGATTATGCACCTTTGTAAGTCATGATACTATTTATTGGAGGAGTTACTAGGAGCATTGATACATAGTGTATGACTATACACTTTTTGTGAGAGATACATCACTTGTCCACCTAAAACTTTAAGATGATAGATGAGTGAATTCTTCCCTTTATATATGCTCAAGTCTTCATATTCTTATCCATTGTGGAATTATTTCTCCACTTAGTCACACTTGTATTATTATTCTAACACACTCTCTCTCTCTCTCAATTGTGAGTCCATAATGCCTCAAGTGTGACTCCACAATACTCCCATCAAGATACTTCTACCGTCGTTGACACTTTACAACAAGACACCTCTTCTTGATTATTTTGATGCAAGTAAATCGATTTCTTTCTCGAAACCAGAGACAAATCGGTTCCTTTTTCGAAACCAAAGTTCATGATACTGTTTGTTGGGAGGTTACTAAGAATATTAATATGAAGTTGAGGATTATGAAACACACACCATTTATCCGTTTATTTTAAAAGTCATTTTTTAAAAATTATTTATAAATATTTTTGAGTTTATTTTTATAAATGTTTGTGCTATAATAGAGAGACTTTTTTTCTTTTTTCTAAATTTAACATTTTTTTTAGCTCTCATCTTTTAATTTTCTTCACTTCCATTTTTTCCCGTTAAACTATCATTTCGAATTTTTCCTGTTTGATCATTACATGTAGTTATTATTATGCCGTTTTGTAACCAAACGACAATACCAAACCACCCACACACACAAAATCAAATCACAAACCAACATTATATATCGGGCGTGCATTTTTTTTCATCATCACTATGATGGGTCTAAACAACTTCGGAACAACGATCACGATACTAACGGCCGTTACTCTAACCGCCCTCGCCGTCGAGATCCTCTACGTCTTATACAAACGCCGTCTAAAACTCCGTCCTCGCATCCGCGCAGAGCCACAAGAACAACCATCTCTTCCACCGTCTTCACCCGATCAACGGGAGCGTGAGCTAGAGGAAGAGCTTGAGCAGCACATTGCGAAGTGGCAGTGTATAAACGGTGAATCCAGAGTTCTTTTCACGATCAAGGAGGAGGATAGAGAAGGAGTTGATTCGGAGAGTGGCTCTTTGACGGAATGTAGTGTTGTTACGGTGAAGAGAGCGGTGGCGGTGGCGGTGGCGGTGGAGAACACGCGTTTGAGTGAGAGTGGAAATGTGGTTGTGGAAGATGATGAGGTTGTTTTGGAAGTTGAAGAGTTGTTGAATAAAACGACGCCGTGTGCGACACCTTATTATACACCGTTATCTTCGCCGACGCGCGGTAATGGATGAAGTGAAAATGTGAATGAAAGAATTTGTAGTTGTCGTTGTTGAATGAAAAGGTAAATAAATTCTAGTAATTTAGATTAGTAGAATTAAAATTGTTTTGTTATATTTAATTTTAGAAAAGTGTTTGTTAATCATGATTAGTGTTCACTGTTATCTCACTCTCTCTAGAAATTCAAAGTGATTTGAAGTGGCTGATTAATGTTATTAATATTATTGTTGTGGTTATTTATTATATAATTAAATGAGGTTTACCGGTTTTGTTTTAAATTCATTAAGTGCTGGATATTATGATATGGAGGTATCTACGATTTGAGTTAAAGGTGACGAAACTGAACTATCTATCACGTTCTTCTTGTTTTCTTTTTCTATAGGTCTATTCATTGCACTTTTATCATTAAAAGACTCGTATGCTTTTTCTTTTATATGTTTCTGAATTTTGTTTGGTTGTTTGTTTGTTTACCTTTTTTGGATTTAAGGACTCGTTTGAGTTTTGTAGGAAGTGGGTCTGGTCTGGGCTTTGCATGATTTGGGGGCCCATTTCTATAACGTGGGCTTATGTTCTCATGATTTTTTGAAGTTTTAACTTGTCACTCGATAGTTGAATCTGGTATCTTCCATTTTTATTATTTTTAGAAATATCTTTAGTGAGATGAAAAGAATTTTCGAACGATTATATGTAGTGAAATTTCAGGTATAAAAAAAAATTTCGGTAGGAAATTTCAAAATTTTTGATATTTTTTCAAAATTTTCGGTAAAATTCATATTTTTTTTAAATTAGTGATATTGAATTGGGACCATAACCCCTATAAATAATCTTAGGATTATTTCTAATAAGTTTTTTTTTCATTATCTACAAATAGGACCATAAATCCCTATAAATAACCTTAGGGTTATTTCTTGGTTTTCAATATTATAATTTGACCTCTCATCAAATTAGATATCGACTTATAGTATCTACACAATAATATTATCTTTCATGATATTAAACTTTATTAGCTCAAAATTTTCCACTATATTCCTTAAGCATGTCTAAATTATCTCGTCCATTAATAATATCACTATTCAAAACCAAAGTGATTTTTGTTATAGCAATCATAACTAAACTCATCAATGATCACCAATAGTGACAACTAAATGACATTGATCCATCATGAAATGTGTAGCATGAAAATCACATGAAATTGGTCTGTATATGTCGATTTTCAATTGGTCCTGCTTTACTTTAGTGAGATCATTCAACAACTTTATTGTACAAAATATAAATTACTGAATATCAAACTTTATTAATTTGGAAAATATCCAAAAACATAGTATGCATACTGTTGCATCTCAAAATTTACCCTCTTCATTTTAGTAACATGACTTATGCTTCATCATACATATTCTTCATACATTTTCATGGTAAGGATTAGGGTATCTTGGTTCCCAAGTTCTTCTACAAGCTATAGAAGATGTTTGGTTGGTCAAATCAATGCAAAAGAGGATCTCATATCTTCAATCTTTAAATTCTCTCAAGCTACAAAGGTTTTTGGTATTGTAAGACATCTCATTTGTCCCATATGATCATTAGAAGCTGGAAGTTTGCAATGTTTGGAGAAGAATCACATTTCCACTATTTACCTCTCAAGATTAGGGTTTTGATCAGTTGAAAAGTTTGAGGCTTGTAAAAGACAAATGTCTGAAGTATTACCTTTTCATCATCATATAAGACATCTTTGTTCAAAGAATTTCTCAATTTGTCTAGGAGAATGAGGGCTTTGAAGACTGGTCACTATCGCTTAACACAGAGGGCTGAAATTAGGGTTTTGATTTTAATCAGGAAGTATCTCAGTTTTTGAGCAAGACTTAATTCCACGCCTCTCAACATGTTGATAAGCATCTATGATTGAAAGATTGGGTGCCAATTTTGGGCAAAAGAAGTTTAATTGATCAAAAGGGGCAAAATAGTCATTTTGCCTATGGGTCAATCAAAGTTCAGTTGACCAAGTGGACTTTTGGTCAACCATCAATTCAAGTATCCTATTTTCATATTCTATGATCATTGGTGTCATAAAACCAAGGAAAAAGATCAAATTGGAGATAACTTGTTCAAGAAGGTATTTGGACACTTAGAAAATTTCCCAAGTCCTAAGTCTATATAGTAATGAATTATGGACATTCATAACTTTCTCATTTTTTATCCAATGAAGGCAAACCCTACATGCTTGGAAAGCTTGAGAGAAACCCTACAAGAATGTCAATGTGTGTTCAAGTCCTAAAAATGAAGTATTTGTGAGTTATTGAGCTTAGGAGTTTAGGGCATAAAGTTGGCAAGTGACAAGTCATGCTTGCACGCCCAGGCCAATATTCTCATAAACACCTGGTGTGCCCCTATTCATGATGCTTTGTTTCTTAATATAAGTGATAACTAAAAATGAAATTCAAAAAGAAGTTGTAATTGGGAATGTAAGCTACAAATTGGTTTTTGAATCACTCAATTTGGATCATTATTGAATGAGATAATAGGGTTTGAATGTTGTTCTTCAAGCTGGAAAAACTTCCAACGTATAAGCCATGCACGCGCGCGTGACCTGGCCTGACAGGCTCTTCTTTTCCAAAACTTCACACGTTAATTTCTCCATGATACAAGCAACATTCTCAGTAATTCAAAGCTTCATGATGAAGCTTATCATGAGATCTTTTTAGAGGCCTCTCAAGAACCAAATTTGCACGTATAAGCTCAGAGTTGTTTAAGCCATAAGTCATCTGATCAAAGGTCCACATTAGGTCATTTTTGCATAATTTTGTTTTAGTTTGACCTCAGTCACATGGTTGGCACGCGTACCCTTCACTTTTCTTACCAAAACAAGTTAATTGGCACACCGCCTAAACATGGAACTCATGCTATCGTGACTTACCATTTTTGGAAAAAATATCTTCTTTAAAAATCACCCATGTGTAGATAGGGACAGCTCATTAATAATACCTTTTCCATTTCATTTTCATCCTAAAATTCTCATCAAAACAACTGTGAAGACTAGGATGAAACCACACAAAACGCATGCCACATAATCCTTCACTCAAATTTGCAAGCTGTAATGTAACTTTCCTCCAACGATCTTCAAGCCTGCAAAGACCTTCCTAGCCTTAAGCAAGCTTCCTCAACATACTTCTTTTCTCTATATAAACTCCCATTCATTCTCATTTCAAGGTCCTGGATCAGTATTCGCACCAAAGCCATCTGAAACTTATTTTCATAGTTCAAACTTCTCTCTCCATTTTGAGAGAGATTCATAGGATTTCCTTTCAATTTCAGAGGCATAGAGTGAATTTATTTTTCACTCACTCAAGGTAAGTTATTCATGAACTTTATTTTAAATTCGTGCTTGCATTTCAATCTGAATTCATGTTTAAACTGCTTGATACAGTGATTTCATGATCAAATTTTGTTTTGATCTTGCAAATATTTAATAAACTAATAGTATAATCTTTTTCCTTGCAATTTTTTGATGAGCTTTGACGTTTGGATCTTTGGATTTGGTGGAGAAACGAGAGAGATCGATGGATCTGAAGTAACTTGGTTCAATTTTGTTTTCTACATGTTCATGATATGTTGATTTCAGTGGTTTTCGCGTGGCGTTTTTCTCCCTGATTCATGAACCATTCTTAAAAATCTTTGATCCTACGTTGATCTACTCCATGAGATCTTTAATTTGATTACGAATTCGTGCGTTTTCATCAAGAATTGAAGGATATATCATAATTTGAAATAAGCATGAAAAGCTGGACAAAATATGTTAGGGCATGGCTCTGTGGCAGGGACGACTACATGGCGCGCTAATTGAACATGAATTTAATATATTTTACATCACTTTTTGATTTTAACAAGTGTAATTGATTTTAGTTTTTTTTTTAATTTTTAATACATTTTTAAATGTTTTTCTTATTTTTTTTTATAAATATTTTCTCTTACTAAAAAATTATCAAAAAAATATATTAGGCTTATTTTTTACTATATTTTCAAATTCTTATTTTTATTTCCTTTTATCATTTTTTTTAGAAAATTAAATAATGCAATTAATCAAATTAAGGTTTTTCTCACCATTTAACTTTTAGAATTTTATTTTTCAATTTGTACTAATATGAAAAATCCCAAAAAAAAAAAATATTAGGTTCCATTTTGAGAGCATTTCATGAAAATAATTATATTTTGATTTTATAAAAATTCTTGATAAGAAAATAAAATCAATCTTCAATAATATTATTTTCTTTACTTTTTTTTGTCATATTGTGCAAATAATTTTTTTTTGATATCTTTCTTTAACAATAAAATTCCATAAGAATAATCTTAATGACTCTTAGGTATTAATCTAATTTTCTTTGTTTTTAATTGAATTTATAATCCAATTTCCTTTCCTTTCTAAATTTTAGAAATTAATTTTGGTTTTTAACCTTTATTCTTGCTTAGGTCTTGAGAAATATTTTAAAACCTAATTTCTTTTACTTGTAAAAATCAAAGAAAATATGTCTAATATCCTTGGATGAATTAAAATAACAAAAATAATTTTTGTTAAATTTTAAATTTTTATTTTACATTTTTTTTCACAAATATTATACTAAGACTCTCTAGTTTGACCCTCTTATTAACTAATCTTGGAAATTCCTAATCATTTCTAGCCCCTCAAATTAATCCAAGGAATACTAATCATGTTTCAGAATTTTACAAAGGCTTTAGAAAGTTAAGTTTTAATTGGCTCAATTTTTTATAATTTTTCTTCCATTTTAAACTAATTTTGATTAGGGAGTATATTAGGGTTTTACCTTATGATTGTGCATAGTTCAAGGATTGATTCCATCTTTCTTTTTTCGCTCATTCCCCTAACACCTTTCTTTCCTATGCAACCTTGAGTACTTCTTATCCATCTCTCTTGGTGTGTTTAAAATTTCCACTCCTTGTTTTGTTGATTGATATTGAAGCTTGATCATCTCTTTTCTCTTCTAGACCCACCTCTGTATGCTCCCCATAGGATCTTCAGCTCAATCTTTTCCTAAAGTTTAAGTTGAATAGATCTTAGGCTTATATCCATTTATGATAATATTAAGTAGAGATGCCCCCTTTTATCCTCAACTATAAGATCAATATTGCATGACAACTCTAGGGTTATTTTACTAGTCTCCCCTTAGGCTTTTCTCTTCACATTTGCATTAAAACAAAAACTTCTTTTTCTGGAAAACTTCAAAACACTTAAAACTTACTGATGAGAATCATACCTTTGTTGATCGTGGGAGATGATAAGTGGGTTTCTTCTCGATGTTATTGCTTTTACATTATAAGCCTTGGTATGGTTTAAATCTCAAAGATTCATTTCATGGATAAGTGGAGAAATGGCTAATATCCCTATCTTGAGATCAAATATCTGTCATCTGCAACAAAAACACCCACCAACGCAAACTCTTTTTTGCCTTTGGGCTTTTCTTTCAAAACCTTTTTTTTTTCAAAAAAACATGTTAATTCACTTATGTGCTGACGCATAAGTCTCCAAAGTTCGAGTTGCGGCAGAAGGCAAAATTAATATTGTTCGTTAAAAAAAATACAAACCAACAAAACTTTTGAAGCCGAAATACGGATGCTCTGATTCCTTAAAAGGGATACGTAGGCATTGGGGTAGGGCTCGAACGAGCACAATTTTTTATTTTCCCTACATTATTTTCTCTTTCCTTTTGCATGCATTCTCCCTCGTATATCTTTTTAGCTCTTAAGTTGTAGACATAGAACTCACACCCTTATATCAAGACAAACATAAGTGGATCATGTAGATTACTACAGACGTGTAGGGTGCTAATACCTTCCCCTCGCGTAATCGACTTCCTTACCCGATATCTATGGTCGCAAGGCCGTGATTTCACCCCTTCAGGTTTTATCGATGTTTACCTTTCCTATCCTGTGGGATAAAAGACGTTCGATGACGACTTCATAGAATTTTATCTTTGATGATTTCAGCCAGTTGTTTCAGTTGGAGACTTCAGTGGGGAGAGATTAATCTATTGCTGGTCCATCCTTAGCAAGTCAGTCCTAGCTCGTGTTTATTTTCTTTTCTATTGGGTGTTTATATGTTTATTGCTTTCTAAATATGCATTGATTACATGCTTCCATGCATTGCATTTTATTACCTCCTATACTCTAGATACTATTATTATGCTATGGGGTTGGGGTGATACTTCTTGAGGTAAAAGGCCATGTACCCAGGACAGAGTGTACTAGGACACTAGGAATAGAGTGGGGGCATGAAGGCTATAGGACGTGGTCCAATTAGTGCAGTCATGTCATATACCACCCTCAAATGAGGTTCAAGTGAAGGTACTTTCATCATGCACGTCTGTGTTGCGATGATTTTACTTTCAGATGGACCTGTGATTTCTGAGTTACCCTTGCCTTACCTTAACCTAGTCTTCACACGTGAGTGGGAGGGATGATTTCTTACAGGTATAGTTGGTGACTTTGTTTTGTTGGTGACTTTGATTATGTTGGTGACTCTTTTTTCTGTTGGTAAATTTGGTTGGTGACTATCATTGGTGATCGTCTTAAACTTTTGAGCCTATACAGCAGAACAAAAGTGTCTGGTTCAGTGGAAAACCTGGTCCTATCATGTCACATCATAGCATATATACTTTTCAGAACAATATATATGTCGTACAAAAAATGATTAACCTGCATATGCATTGTCATTTCCAGGATTTTCTGGAGTTTTCTTTTCCTCTAAGAATGGTAAACAACACTGATACCGTCATGAAGACCAAAAGGGATAACTTCATCTACCAGTTTCGTCCAAGTGTTTGTCCCTTTCTTGAATAACTCATAAATCTCATGAATTGTCAACATATGGGTGTTTTTGGCGAAACATATGGGAATCTCCTATCTTTGTTGGATGCCCGGGTTGATGATAAGGTTGTCCAGACTTTGCTACAGTTTTATGATCCGGAGTTGTGTTGTTTCACATTTCAGGATTATCATTTGGCACCCACTCTTGAGGAGTATTCTCATCTTCTCCACATCAAAGTTACTAATCACATTCCACTCATCCAGGTCCCTGTTGAGCATGGCTACGAGGCCATTGCTAAGGTTCTTTATTTGAGCCTTAATGATGTAAAAGGAAAGTGGAGACGTAATAAAGTCACTTGTGGTATTCCGGTAGATTTCATGACGGGAAAGATTAAAGAAATGGCCAGTAAAGGACATTGGGATGCTTATTATGCATTGTTGGCTGCTACCATTTATGGGGTTGTTCTCTTCCCCGGGATTAAGGAGATAGTGGTGTTGGCTGCTTTGTGCATCTTCATGAATAAAAAACGGATACCTACCTTATTAGATGACACTTATCATGCCATTCACTCTAGGTATGGGAAGAAGGGAGTAGTGGTATGTTGTGTGTCAATTCTTTATAAATGGTTCATGGCATAGTTACCTACAAGGGGAACATTCAAGGAAGATCCTCGTTCTTGGGCATCCAAAGTGATGACTCTCACCTCTTTTGATATTCAGTGGTACAAACTTAAGGTTGATAGTACTGAGGTAATCTATAACTGTGTAGGTATCTCTAATGTTCCACTAATAGGAATAAAAGGGATCATCAATTACAATCCAATACTCGCTCTTTTCCAGTTAGGCTATGTTATGAGACGTCCACCCACAGCTAAAGAAGTTAAACCTGTGTACTGCAAAAAGGGAGAAAATCTTGCATTGTTGAAAAAAGTAGAAGTTGCTTGGGCTCACATTGGTAGGAAACGAAAAGAGTTCTTTGGGTTAAAGGAGATGTTAGCTTTTGATCCTTATGTGGATTGGGTGAAAGAAAGAGTTAAAACTCTTATGTTGACTTTTGAAAAAGAGATATCCTTGTACCCTTAACCCACTGAGCTATAACATGATGTACCTAAAGAACGCTTTTATCAAGTACAATTGGAAAATAGGGATGTTCATTAAAATCTTGAAGACAAAGCAATGGAAATACTCTTCCTGACAGAAAATAAGAGAGAATTAGCCCATCAGCTAAAAGAATATGAAGTTGTAGGTTGTTTTGAGGGTAGGAAGAACAAAAGAAGACCTGGGACAAAAAATTCTTTATATCTGCAGAGGAGTATCAGATGGTCCTTGCTGATGCAGAGAAGAATCGTCAAGAGACTATGAAATTCCAAATGGCCAACAATAGAAACAAGGCAAAAGCCAAAGAGTTAGGAAACCAGTTTAAAGATGCTATGTTAGAGCTAGAAGCAAAGGAAGCTCAGATGACTGAAGTAATGAAACAAAATTCCAGACTCCGAGAAAAAATAAAATAAATGGAAGATGCACCCGTACCCATACCTTTTCCAGAATGTAAGGAGTGTGATCGCTTCCTGGAGCAATGTGTGTACCTGGAAGGACAATTATTTCGAAAGGACATGGGGATTGATAGCTTCACACACGGACGAGATCGTGAAAAGACAAGAAATTATTCACAGAAACCAAAGAGTGGAGTGAAGGGTACTTCCGACAGGAGGACCATTATACTACACAGAAATCAGAAATCCACCATGTTGATTGTCATTTTTATTCTTTAATGTAATTTTATCATCACCGGTTTTGTTGGATGGGATCATTTATGTTTTCATTATCTATTTTGGATCATTCTTGTACAAATTCACCATTGATTATATGGATCATTTTATTTTTAATGAAGCCAATTGTCGTTGATTATATCTCTTGTCGATTGCTAATTATCTCCCGTATCATGTTTGTTTAAAGTTCCTAGGGGTTGACAAAACTTTTCGATACCCTATAAATGATAAAACATTTCATGAATGGTCATTCATTCATGCATATCATATAATGACAGGTGGTTCCCACATGTTTCTCATCTTCCATTTGGGTTTTCTTTTCAGAAATTGCTACTACAAACTCGCACCGCTACAACACTAGGAGTACTTCCAGAAAACAAAATGGAACAAATTCAGGCAGATGTTGTTGCTATGGGTACCGGGATGGATACTCGGTTTGACCAATTGATGGAGATCATTCAAAACATGGCTCGTCAGCAAGAGGATATGAGAACCATGATTATGAGGCCTGCTGAAACATTGAATAATGATGGTGAAACTTTGAATACAAATCCACCAGGGGTCATCGTCAACAATCCTAATGATACTTTGGTTACTCATAATGTGGTTAGGAATCCAGGAGGTGCTCGGAATGAGAATATGGATTCAAATGTCGGTCTGCATGCTCAGAACGGTCAGCCTGCAAATCTCGGCCACCTTGCAAATAACCAAGGTATCCATGTGATTCAAGTTGTAGGGAATCCTCCTCCATCTATTCATGTTTGTCAGAGTGTTAAACAAACCGTTATACCACCAAGGCCTGTTTGGATTCCTGCTAGGCCAGTGGAAGAAGATAACTGGGAAGACTAGATGTCTAATATTGATAAACCAACAGAATCAGACAATAAATTGCATATGCTTGAAGAGCGGATGCGGAGGTTTGAAATTAAAGGTGCGATAGGCTTTGACATGTCTGATTTGGGCTTAGTGCCTAGGGTGAAGATTCCCCCAAAATTCAAGGTGCCTGATTTCGTAAAATACAAAGGTACTTCCTGTTCGTGATGCTCTATTTCTTAATACAAGTGATAACTGAAAATGAAATTCAAAAAGAATTTGTAATTAGGAATGTAAGCTACAAATTAGTTTTTCAATCACTAAATTTGGATCATTATTGAATGATATAATAGGGTTTGATTGTTGTTCTTCAAGCAGGTAAAACTTCCAACGCATAAGCCATACACGCGCCCGCACCCTGGCCTGACAGGATTTTCTTTTCCAAAACTTCACACGTTATTTGTACATGTTACAAGTACCATTCTCAGTAATTCAAAGCTTCATGATGAATCTTATCATGAGATCTTTTTAGAGGCCTCTCAAGCATCAAATTCGCATGTATAAGCTCAGAGTTGTTTAAGCCATAAGTCATCTGATCAAAGGGCCTTGTTGGGTCAGTTTTGCATAAGTTTGTTTTAGTTTGAACTCAGTCACATAGTTGGCACGAGTACCCTTCAATTTTCTTACCAAAACAAGTTAATTGGCACACCGCCTAAACATGGAACTCATGCTATTGTGACTTACCATTTTTGGAAAAAATATCTTCTTTCAAAATCACCCATGTGTAGATAGGGACAGCTCATCAAAAATACCTTTTCCATTTCATTTTCACCCCAAAATTCTCATCATAACGACTGTGAAGACTAGTATGAAACCATACAAAACACATGCCACATAATCCTTCACTCAAATCCGCAAGTTGTAATGTAACTTCCCTCCAACGGTCTTCAAGCCTGCAAAGACCTTCCTACCCTTAAGCAAGCTTCCTCAACACACTTATTTGCTCTATATAAACTCCCATTCATTCTCATTTCAAGGGGACGGATCAGTATTCGCACCAAAGCCATCTGGAACTTATTTTCATAGTTCAAACTTCTCTCTCCAAAACAAAATTTCCTTCTTTAATCCTTTCTCTCAAGGTTCCAATTGCTGCATAACCACGCTTCATAGAAGAGAAAGAGAAAGAGAGAGATTCACATGATTTCCTTTCAATTTCAGAGGCATAAAGTGAATTTATTTTTCACTCACTCAAGGTAAATGATTCATGAACTTAAATCTGAATTCGTACTCACATTTAAAGATGTAGGTCATGTATGATAGTGTAGCTGGCCAGATCTTAGATCTGATGAGAATTTGCATCCATTTTGAAGCTTGAATCGTGCTCTGCAACTCATGTTCAAACTGCTTGATATATTAATTTCATGACCAGTTTTTGTTTTGATCTTGCAAAGATTGAAGAAACTAATAGTATAATCTTTATCCTTGCAATTTTCTGATGAGCTTTGATGTTTAGATCTTTCGATTTGGTGGAGAAACGAGAGAGATCGATGGATCTGAAGTAGCATGGTTCAATTCTGTTTATACATGTTTATGATATGTTAATTTCAGTGGTTTTCGCGTGCATTTTTCTCCCTAATTCATGAACCATTCTTAAAAATATTTTATCCTACGTTTATTTACTTCATGAGATCTTTAATTTGATTACAAATTCGTGCGTTTTCATCATGAATTGAAGGAGATATCTTAATTTGAAATAAGCATGAAAAGATGGACAAAATATGTTAGGGCATGGTTCAGTGGCAAGGGCAACTACATGGTGTGTGCTAATTGAGCATGATTTAAATATCTTTTACACCGCATTTTGATTTTAACAGGTGTAATTGATTTTAGTTTTCTTGAATTTTTAATACATTTTTAATTGTTTTTCTTATTTTTGTTTTAATATTTTCTCTTACTCAAAAATTATCAAAAAAATATATTAGGTTTATTTTTTACTATATTTTCATATTCTGATTTTTATTTCCTTTTATCATTTTTTTAGAAAATTAAATAATGCAATTAATCAAATTAGGGTTTTCCTCACCATTTAACTTTTAGAATTTTATTTTTCAATTTGTACTAATCTGAAAAATCCCCAAAAAATATTTCAGGTTCCATTTTGAGAGCACTTCATGAAAATAATTCTTGTTTGATTTTATAAAAATTCATGATAAGAAAATAAAATCAATCTTCAATAATATCATTTTATTTACTTTTTTTTGTCATATTGTGTAAATAATTTTATTTTGATATCTTTATTTAAAAATAAAATTCCATAAGAATAATCTTACTGACTCTTAGGTATTAATCTAATTTTCTTTGTTTTTAATTGAACTTACAATAAAATTTTCTTTACTTTCCAAATTTTAGAAATTAATTTTGGTGTTTAACCTTTCTTCTTGCTTATGTTTTGAGAAACATTTTAAAACCTAATTTCTTTTACTTGTAAAAATCAAATAAAATACGTCTAATATCCTTGAATGAACAAAAATAACAAATATAATTTTTGTTAAATTTTAACTTTTGATTTTACATTTTTTTCACAAATATTATACTAAGACTCTCTAGTTTGACCCTCTTATTTACTAATCTTGGAAATTCCTAATCATTTCTAATCCCTCAAATTAATCCAAGGAATATTAATCATGTTTTTTACTTTTACAAAGCCTTTAGAAAGTTAGGTTTAATTGGCTCAATTTTTTTATAATTTTTCTTCCATTTTTAAATAATTTTGATTAGGGACTATATTAGGGTTTTACCTTATGCTTGTGCGTAGTTCAAGGATTGATTCCATCTTTCTTCGTTCTCTCATTCCTCTAAAACCTTTCTTTCCTATGCAACCTTGAGTACTTCTCACCCATCTCTCTTGGTGTGTTTAAGATTTCCATTCCTTGTTTTGTTGATTGATATTGAAGCTTGATCATCTCTTTTCTCTTCTAGACCCACCTCTGTATGCTCCCCATAGGATCTTCAGCTCAATCTTTTCCTAAAGTTTAAGTTGAATAGACCTTAGGCTTATATCCATGTATGATAATATTAAGTAGATGTGCCCCATTTTATCCTCAACTATAAGATCAATATTGCATGATAACTCTAAGGTTATTTTTCTAGTCTCTCCTTAAGCTTTTCTCTTCACATTTGCATTAAAACAAAAACTTATTTTTCTGGCAAACTTCAAAACACTTAAAACTTACTGATGAGAATCATACCATTGTTGAGCATGGGAGATGATAAGGGGGTTTCGATCTTATTGCTTTTCCATTCTAAGCCTTGGTATGATTCAAATCTCAAATATTTATTTCATGGATAAGGGGAGAAATGGCTAATATCTCTCTCTTGAGATCAAATAGCTGTCATCTGCAACAAAAACACTAACCAACGCAAACTATTTTTTACCTTTGGGCTTTTTTTCAAAACCTTTTTTTTCAAAAGAACATGTTAATTCACTTTTGTGCTGACGCGTAAGTCTTCAAAGGTCGAGTTGCGGCAGAAGGCGAAATTAATATTGTTCATTAAAAAATACAAACCAACAAAACTTTTGAAGCTGAACTACGACTACTCTGATTCATTAAAAGGGATACGTAGGCATTGGGTTAGGGCCCGAACGAGCACAAATTTTTATTTTCCCTACATTATTTTCTCTTTCATTTTTCATGCATTCCCCCTCGTATATCTTTTTAGCTCTTAAGCTTTAGACATAGAATTCACACCCTTAGATCAGGATAAACATAAGTGGATCCTATAGAGTACTACAGACGTGTGGGGTGTTAATATCTTCCCCTCATGTAATTGACTTCCTTACCCGATCTCTATGGTCGCAAGACCGTGATTTCACCCCTTCAGGTTTTCTCGATGTTTACCTTTCCCATCCTGTGGGATAAAAGACGTTCGATGGCGACTTCATTGAATTTTATATTTCATGATTTCAGCCAGTTGTTTCACATACATAATAACAAAATATAGAACATAAAATTCATAATTGACTAACTCCCACTAGACCAAAGACTCTTGTGACGGTAAAACATCCACGCGAGCATTGTGCTCAAGAAAGACCTTGGATGGAAGACCTTTTGTAAGAGGATCTTCTATTATGGAGTTTGTCCCCAAGTGTTCTATAGAAATCTGTCCACTTTGTACCATTTCCTTAACAACTAGGAACTTAATGTCAATATATTTTGACTTGGTCGAGCTTCTATTATTGTTGGAGTACAGGACAACTGATTTATCATCACATTATAACTTAAATGGCATTTCAATTCCTTCCATAATTTTCAGCTCAGTGACAATATTCCTCAGCCAAATCCCATGGTTGGATGCCTCAAAACATGCTATAAACTTTGCTTCCATGATGGACGAAGTCGTAAGAGTTTGCTTGCCACTGCGCCAAGAAATTTCACCACTAGCCAACATGTAGATATAGCCTAAAGTGGATCTTTTACTGTCTTGGCATCCAACAAAATCTGAGTCAGAGTATCCAGTGATCTCTAACTGATCTGACCTCCTATATGTGAGCATATAGTCTTTTGTTATCTTTGAATACCTCATAACCTTTTTGGGTTCTTTCTAATTATCAATTCCTGGATTGCTCAAATATCTACCTAACATCCCAACTATGAATGCAATATCTGGACGCGTACATACTTGGGCATACATCAGACTCCCTACTGCCAACACATAAGGAATCTTTTGCATTTCCCGAATTTATAAATTTCCTTTTGGGCACTAATTAAGACTAAACTTGTCTCCCTTAGCAATTGGAGCATCCCCTAGTTTACATCCCTACATGCAAACTGTTGCACCCCAAAATTTGCCCTCTCATTTTATTCAAGGCATGCTCATTAAGGTCCTCAATTGCTCAAGGTTGACCAAGAATTGATAAGACAAATTCTCCTCCTAAGCAATGGCCTTTCAACTAGTTTCACTTTTCACCAAGATGTGTGAGCTCCAAAGGTCTCAAATGTTTTCCATGGTCCTAATATGTCTTCAAGTTTATCCATGCCAAGTTTCATGCCCTACAACTTCTCTTTTATCCTCAAGCTCAAGAAATGCATCATTTGGAAGGTACAACCTCAGACATTACAGGAGGTTATTGCACCCTATACGCCTAAGCATAATGGCATAATTGAAAGAAAGAATAAAAGTGTACTGAACTTGACGAGATGTAAGTTGAAAGCTAAAAATATGCCTAAGAGATTTTGGGTCAAAGCAGCTTCGACAGCAATATACATTCTAAATAGATGCTCTACAAGGAAGATGGTCGAAAAGACACTGCATGAGGCTTGGATAGGGTCGAAGCAAAATATAAGTCATCTTAGAATTTTTTAGATCAATGTGTTTCAGACATGTACCTGAACAATTGAGAAAGAAGCTGGATGGTCGAAGTGAAGTCATGGTGCTCATAGGTTATTATTCGATTGGTGCATACAATTTTTATTCACCAATTGAAGATAAACCAGTGATCAATAGAGATGTTCTTGTAGACAAAAGCAAAGGTTGGGATTGCAGTCGAATTTCAGTTCGATAAGAATCAGACACAGTCACAATTGTTTTCAAAGAAGATGAATAGAATGAAGCTTTAATAAGAACTGACGAAAACAAAGGGTGGGATTGGAGTCGAAGTTCAGTTCGACAAGAATCAGACACAATCACAACTGTGTTCTAAGGAGACGAGCAGAACGAAGCTTCGACAAGTCAAAATGAACAAGGTGATACTTCGACTGGTCGAATAGAAGAACCACCTGTGCAAAAGGAAAGAAGATCCATAAGAACAAGAACTAAGTTCGACTGGGCTGATTGCATATGAGAGGTTTCTAGATCAAGCAATCCATGCAGATGGTAACTTAATCAAAGAAGCCATGATGGTGAAGCCTTGAGCAATTCGAATTGGTGTGAAGCCATGAAAGAGGAACTTAGAGCCATCGAGAAGAACAAAACTTGGGAGCTTGTCGAAAGAACCAACAAAAAAACCAATTGATGTGAAATGGAGCTACAATTCGAAACGAAAACCTAATGGGATGAAGCTTGTTGGGCTTAGACTGATTAGCTTGAGGCCCAAATTCGATCAAGGCACCAACCATAACATGTCTAGGTTCATTATGTTTCAAGAATGGCAATAAAATTATCAAAATGGCAACTTTTCAAATCTTTTGACTTTGCTTTCAAAGCCATGGTTAATGGCTGATTCATGCCATATTTTTTCACCACTACACCCATATATGAATACAAGACCAAATCACAAGCAGAGGACACGCATACATTTCCTATCAAAGCTCCACGAAAAAAATCATCAAAGTTGTGAAACTTCCAAAATCCTTCCTCCATCCAAACCAGTGCTGCATTCGCATTCTTGAGACTCCTAGGAGTTTATTTCAGTCCATATCCATACCTGAAGTGCCCAGAAGCTAGCCAACCAAATTGCTTCACTTTGGTAAAAATATAAAGAAATATAAAGATAATGTAAAAAAAATAAAATGGTTTTAAGAAAACATTTATGTATTGACACATGCACTTACGCATTGATACGAAAAATTTTATGCATTGACGCATGCACTTATGCATTGACTCATATCTGTTTTGTATCGAGTCATTCATATTTCTTTTCGACTCATAGCCTGTTTTGTACCTAATATGTGTCGACTCATAGAGATATGCATCGACTCATACTGTTGTTTTTCACTTCTAATATTTTTCTGCTGCATATATAAGTCAGTTCTCAACACATGGTTTATGAAAATGAAAAGTAAACATATGGTTAGCTTCAGTGCAATGATATATATATATATATATATATATATATATATATATATATATATATATATATATATATATATATATATATATATATATATATATATATATTATATTCATAAATGAACCACTAATGATGCTTGTATGAAGAGTTCAAAGTCAATAAAACTTACCTTAAAACTGGAATTTGTGTTTTGATTTAGAGTTGTTGTATTGTCTTGGAGAAGTCAAGTGGATTTTTTTGAGTTTGGAGAATGGTGATAGTGATGTTATAGAAGCTGCTCCTGTGTTTGAACAACTCCTATATGATGTTTGTGGAGTGTTCAGATGGTTTGTTTGGACATAACTTGCAAGGTGTGAGAGGTTCAAAGATTTGGACTTCAAAGCTCAAGAGTGGAGGTATTGTGGACAGTTATGATTTTTTGAGAGTATGAGGGAATTTAAGAAACTTGCCTACACAAAAAAAAATCTGGTCCTTTAGCTTGCAAATGGCCTCTCTATTTATAGAGAAGGTTTGAGAAAATGAGAGAGTTTTTTTTTATAAGTTGTGAAATTATGGTTTGGTTGAGATGAAACAACCAAGTTATGTGAAATTTGATGTCCCAATGTATGGTACAAAAGGGATCTGAAGTGGCTAGGAGTTTTTAGGCATGTTTCCTCTTGCTTTGACATTGTGTATGCAAAAAAATAGTTGATAGGCTCAAGGAGAACTGAATTTGTATAAAGCATGCTTTATGTGAATGGCAATGGTGCCTTTGTGCCATAAATGGAATGATGCAATGGACAATACTTGAATCACTTGGATAATGGTTCAATCAATCGTGTAAACATCTGATTATGGATAGATTTGCAAGTCAAAAGGCCTGCAAAGTAAGATTATGCAGTATGGCATAAGGATTTTGTTATATGTTCTTCAACAAAATGACTTGCAATTTAAGAATGGATGCCAAACTTCATGCCCTTGAATCTCCTAGCTCAAATATGATAAATTCATGCTCTTGGACATTTTGGAAAGCTTGAAATATTGTCTAAAACTTTCATGTTGACCATTTTAGATAAGTTAAATTGGAACTTGATGAAAAATTGCCAAGAATTTGAGATAAAAACTGACCAAAATCTATTGAAAATTTCTCTAAGTGTTTATACAAAAGTTGTAGAGTTCATCAAGATCAACCTTCTAATACAAAGTTGTAGAGTTCATCAAGATCTACAACTTTCATGTTGAAAGTTTTCTTTGAATCATCTTGCATCTTGGTGAAAAAATGTTATGAAGTTATGAAATTATCATGTTTAAAACACTTAGAAAAATTTGTAAGTATAGAAAATGATGACTTTTCCAAAGACTTTTTGACTCTCTTGATTTCTTTATGATCAAGTTTCATATTTTTGAATGTCTTGATGAAATGTGATCTTTGAAACTTAATTTTGATCAAAAAGTCAAAGTTTGACTTTTCAATGTACAATTGATTTTTCATCAGTTGACCAAATTTCAACTATCAATCAATTGATCTTGGGAAATGAATTGAAACATGCAATTAGGTCAAGATGATGCATTTGAATCCTTGATATCTTGTTTCAAACCAATAAGTCATGTATTAGGTCAAAAGTAAAAAATCAAACCTTCTCAATCAAAACCCTAATTTTGACCATTTTGCCCTTTTGATGATCTGAGTAATTTTATTGGGGAATTGTGATCCAAACTTGATCAAATGTTAAATATGAGTTCAGAATGTTGAAATGGGTCAAAAATCTTGAAGTTTTACTGTAACTTGACCATAGTTAATTTTAGGTCATTTGATCAATTGATTGAGCAAAGTTGAACTACAAGACTTGAAACTCAAAATGAGCAATCTTGAAAGTCCATAATGATCCATGAAAGTCATATGAGGCATTAAAAGTCCAATTGTCCTTGTGAAAACTCAAACCCTAATTTGAGGCATCAGTGTTGAGGAGATGTCTCCACCTAGTCAATCTTTGTGCAAGTTTGAGCTATTGAAGATCTAGTGGGAAATGTCTTGAGAAATGAGAGGGAAAATATCCCTAATTTTTTCCTAAACCCTTTTGGTTCGCTGGGATGCCCTTATTTTTTCCAAGGCCGGTCAACCTAGTGGATCGTCTTTACATGTAGTATCTTTTAACTATGTCCGTGTTCACAGGGTGTGGAAGATCTTCACTGTCCATGGTGGTAAGTATAATAGCACCTCCTGAAAATATCTTCTTGACTATAAATGGCCCTTAATAGGTAGGAGTCCACTTGACCATGGGGTCACCTTGCGGTAGGATGATGAGCTTTATTACCAAGTCACCGACTTGATATACCTGATGCTTGATTTTCTAATTGAATGCTTTGATCATATGCTTCTGATACATCTGACCGTGACAAACAGCCGCAAGCCTCTTCTCATTAATCAAATTCAACTGATCCAACCTAGTCTGAATGAACTCATCTTTGTCCAAGTCTTCCTCTTTCATAATACTCAGGGAAGGAATCTGGACCTCGACAGGTAGGATAACTTCCATACCGTAAACTAAAGAGAACAGGGTTGCCCCAGTTGATGTCTAAGCTGAAGTAAGATAGCCATAAAGAGCAAATGGTAACATATCGTGCCAGTCTTTGTAGGTTACTACCATCTTCTGCACAATCATCTTAATATTCTTATTGGCGGCTTCCACTGCGCCATTCATCTTTTGTCGATACGGAGAAGAATTATGGTGTTTGATCTTGAACTACGTGCAGAGTTCCGTGATAATAGTGTTGTTCATATTGGTATCGTTGTCTGTGATAATCCTTTTGGGGATGCCATACCGATAGATAAGGTTATGCTTAATGAACCGGGCGACCACATTCTTCGTAACAGAGGTAAACGAGGTGGCTTCAACCCACTTTATGAAATAATCAATGGAAACGAGGATGAAGCAATGTCCATTGGAAGCGGTAGGTTTGATCTATCCAATCATATCAATGCCCCACATTGCAAATGGGAAAGGAACAGTCAAGATATTCAGAGGTACTCGAGGCAAATGTACTTTGTTAACGTAGATCTGGCACTTGTGACAAGGTCTCAAGTGGTGATGACAGTCAGTTTTCATAGTCGACCAATAGTAACCTGCTATCAAAATCTTCTTATCCATAGTATGCCCAGTAGAGTGAGTACCAAAGATACATGTAACGTGGTGGGAGAAATGACTTGGTCATTTTGCATTTGATCACAAATGTTGCGGTTAGCAAGAGTCGCCACCGACTTTTCTTTTATCCAAAAGGAAAGGCTGAAACAAACAAGAAAGACCTTTGAGATGTTTTCTTGAGTTCGGGGGGTAGATTATGAAAAGGGAAGGTATTAGCACCCTTTTCATCCATGGTTCTTCATGGGCTCTTAGTTGCTTCCTAGATCACTTGCTTTTGTTTGAAAATGTGCTTTGTGTGGTTTTTTGAAAGCATTTTGAAAAGGCGCCATCGTTTAGGCAAACTTTGTAATGATTCTCGTTCGTAAGAATGTATACAATATGTTGATCTTTTGAAAATGTTTTCAAGTTTGAAAGATGTTTTTGAAAGTCTTGGTGTTTATTTTGAAAATAGCAAGGATGTTTTGGTTTGAAAATGAGCAAGCAACTAGGAACATTCTACCTACTCAAAAGTCTTTCATGTTTATTGCCTCTTTCATTTGACATTGTTATCTTACCATTGATTTGGTAAGTAACCCTATCTTTGGATGTAAAAGGGACGGGTGTGGGTCATCGTATAGCCATGATTAGCAATGTTGTAAAATATCTTAGCATTTTCTTTAGGGACTAAGATCATTTATGAAAGGCAACTTTCTTAGCGTCATCAAGGGACTATGATCTTGTATTTTGTTTGTTTTTTCTAAGATACCTCACATGTATAATATGGCCATTTTATAAGGCAACACAGTGGATTTACCCTAAGGGTGTACGTGTGCAAGTGTATTGGTTTACATGCTTAATTTGTCTTTTAATTACGGTTTTCAAAGTATTGATTTTATCTTTCCATACAAACCCTAATTACTAACATTTGTATATAAAGCATTTAAATTGCGGAAAATAAAAATACTAAGTTATTACATCATTTAGGGAAGGGGATATACAAATTACAAATGGGGATTGCAAGAAATTAAAAGTCCTAATTATCTATTACAACCATATTAAAATAATATACAAGAATTGAAATGGACTTGTTTTGTTTTCGTTAAGAAATAAGTTTACTTAAGAAAATATTTTGATCTTTTTTATTCTAAAAGAAATAAAATAAAATCTGTGAATATGAAATATTTTTGGTGTTTCTGGTTATTAAAAAGATAAAATAAAATAAATGAGAGAAAAGGGAGTCAGAATGAGCACGTCGCTAAAAAGAGAAGGAACAAAAGTTCTGACTCTGATACGCTGCAAAAGAGAAAATGTTAGTGAGAAATTGAAGGGTCAGAAGTTATGGGCCTGAGTACACCAAGTTCTGATGTTGAGGGGTTCAGAAGCTATAGCGTAGCTGGGAACCTAGAAGTTCATATATCTCTGGCAAGTCAGAAGTTATGATTGTTTGAGAGAGTGAAGTGATTATGCTGTTAGGTGAGGGTATCTAGAAGTTCTGATCTAGGAGTATCGTATGACAGATAAATGGGTAAAAATATCAATAAATAAACCAAATTTTTTTTATGGGGCTAGAACCCAGGACCCTTAGCTCTATTGCCTTATGCACACACTTTTTACCACTGGGGCGGTTGTACGCCCAGTATCAGAAGCAAAAGCATAAACATATAACATAAAGTAAGTTCTGATGATGAGCTTCACCTCTTTCTCCATGCTAATCAGAACATATGCAACTTAGTTAAATCTCAACAGAATAGAAAACACATACATAGCAATTATGGCAGTTTTCCATCATGGTTTCAGAAGCATAAAAAATGTCAAGACTATAAATCAGAAACAAACATGTATCTGCTAATCCTAGTTTCCTTAAGAATTTCTGAACTGATATTCTCTCTACTTAGGCCGAAAATACATGGAACTTCAGAATATATACAACATCAAAATCAGGACGTCTACATTGTATTTTGTATATGCAAATCTAATAATGCCTAAGTAATATGATGAGGGTCAGCAGAAGCTTACCTTGCAGCTGCAAAATTTTCTATAAGCTGGAGCCTGGTTCTGACTGCTTGTAATATTCTGATCAGCTTCCTCATGTGCTCAGCAGGTTGGAACAACCTTTATCTTGGGCTATGAATGATTGGAAAATTCTGGAACAGTCAAGAAGCAAAGTTCTGACTTTTTGAGAACGTGTTACAGTCTGAAAGTAGGAGTTAGGATGGTTTCTAAATGTATATCAGAAGCTGTATGGATGGTTTGGCCAAGAAATACTTGAGGAAAATTGGGGTTTGAATGCAAGAATAAAAAACTAACAGATTTTGTATTTGTGTTTGCAGTTTTGGGTTTATGGAAATTTTAGCAAGGTTTCAAGGCTTTTTCTTTTCAATTTTCCTGACCGAACTCTTCATATTGCAAATGAAGTTCAATTTATAGGCAAGAAGTTTGCAGCTTGGAGAAGTCAAAAGTACCAACATCATGCTAGCATGCTGGCTTGTTCTTGAAGCAAGATAAACAAGTATGATGGTTAGCAGCTTTTAGCCGTGCCTAAGATGGATTTGTAAGCATGAATTAAGGAAAAGTACCCTCAGAGGCAAAATCAAAGCATGGGCCCAGCGTAAACTTGTACAAAAGTTTTCTTTTCAAGGACAACAATGGTACTTCCATCTCACACTTGGGGAAATCCTTTGGATAAAAACTCAAAAGTGGTTGTGAGAATTAAATGATAATGAGATTTATCAAACCAAAAATCCTGCACCATGAGATTGTGCATCATAGCTTAATTTTGGGCCAGAAGCTCAGCATCAGTGCACCTTAGAACAAACATCGAACTTCTGATCCTTGAATCTCTTTGCTCCAACATGTTCTGAGCAAGTTCTCAGACTTTCCAAAAAGCTTATGACATGCTTTGTAAGCCCTTTTTGAGTTACTCTTGCAACTTCTGATTGAACCTTTTTGAAAACTGGCCCTGAAGTTGTAAACAAATTCTGATTTGAAAATGCTCAGAATTTACTAAGTGTTTAAGTTTCAGGGACGTGACTTTGAAGATGTATAACCTGGAATCCCAACATTTCTAGAAGAAGTTCTGTTCTACAATATTTTAGGTCTTATTGAGATCTAAAACTCTTGTGTTAGAATCTCTTCCATAATCAGCTTGCATCATGGTGAAAATCTGGCCAGAAGTTCTGAGCTTATCATATTTCTTAAACACTTAGAAAAATTCTAAGTATTTAGAATTTTGACTTTTTCAACATGAATCTTGACTTCTGATTTTCCTGATGAAACAAACTTTATACCTTGATGAAATATGATTCTTGAAACTTGATTTTGATCTAAAAGTCAAAGTTTGACTTTTCAGTGTGCAAATGACCATTTTGCCCTTGTGAATGACTTTCTTGGAAAATTTGTAATTCAAGGCTTGAAATTGGATGGAAGCAAACCTGAGGGTCCAGGAAGATCCTTTGAGAAATGAGAGGGAAAATTTTGGGGTACAACAGCTGCCCCTGTTCAATCTTCTTACGCTTGAAGAGTTAGATTGGCGAATCTGCCATTCGTGACTTGAAGGTGGAAGATGATTGAACACTAGAGTGCCCATAAATTTGCACTCGATGATGTGGTGGTTGATTATGTAGGGAATAGGCTTAAAGATGCCATTCGAAGTTGATGGAAACTAGATTAAGTCTAAACTTGACTTCCACTGGAAAAGAATCAGAATAAATCATGGAACAACTTATCTGAACCAGAGAAATTATCTGTGGGAAAGAATCAGGATAAACCATTGAGAGATTTAAACTGAACCAGCAGTGGTCTGGAGAAGAATCAGAATAAATCTTGGAGCGACTTATCTGAACCAGAGAAGATATCTGCGGGAAAGAATCAGGATAAATTGTTGAGAGATTTAAACTGAACCAGTAGTGGTCTAGATAAGAATCAGAATAAATCATGGAGCGACTTATCTGAACCAGAGAAGATCTCTGCGGGAATGAATCAAGATAAACCGTTGAGATATTTAAACTGAACCAGAAGTGGTCTGGAGAAGAATCAGAATAAATCTTAGAGCGACTTATCTGAACCAGAGAAGATATCTGCGAGAAAGAATCAGGATAAACCATTGAGAGATTTAAACTGAACCAACAGTGGTCTTGAGAAGAATCGGAATAAATCTTAGAGCGACTTATCTGAACCAGAGAAGATATCTGCGAGAAAGAATCAGGATAAACCATTGAGAGATTTAAAATGAACCAACAGTGGTCTAGAGAAGAATCAGAATAAATCTTGGAGCGACTTATCTAAACCAGAGAAGATATCTGCGGGAAAGAATCAGGATAAACCATTGAGAGATTTAAACTGAACCAGCAGTGGTCTGGAGAAGAATCAGAATAAATCTTGGAGCGACTTATCTGAACCAGAAAAGATATCTGCAGGAAAGAATTAGGATAAACCGTTGAGAGATTTAAACTGAACCAACAGTGGTCTGGAGAAGAATCAGAATAAATCTTGGAGTGACTTACCTGAACCAGAGAAGATATCCGCGGGAAACAATCAAGATAAATAGTTGAGAGATTTAAACTGAACCAACAGTGGTCTGGAGAAGAATCATAATAAATCTTGGAGCAACTTATCTGAACCAGAAAAGATATTTGCGGGAAAGAATCAGGATAAACCGTTGAGAGATTTAAACTGAACCAGTAGTGGTCTTGAGAAGAATTAGAATAAATCTTGGAGTGACTTATCTGAACCAGAGAAGATATCTGCGGGAAAGAATTAGGATAAACCGTTTAGATATTTAAACTGAACCAGCAGTGGTCTGGAGAAGAATCAGAATAAATCTTGGAGCGACTTATCTGAACTAGGGAAGATATCTGCGGGAAAGATTCAGGATAAACCGTTGAGAGATTTAAACTGAACCAACAGTGGTCTTGAATATTATTTAACTAGAGGGAATCAGAGTAAATCTTTGAGCGATTTATCTGAACCAGAGAAAGCATATGATATGTAGATGGTTGACCAATCCTTTCTTGGGAATGGATCTGTATTTGACTTGCTGAAACTTTGACGACAATTTTCTGTTAATTGGTCTTTCCTGAAAAGATAAAAGGTTAGTTTTATGTAATGTCATGATGTATGAGATGCATGGTGTAATAATGTTCTTAAAATAAATGAGATTGTGTCATGTGTACTCATGTTGTCAATGCTATGACGTATGGATGTATTGTATGGACACATTAATTGTTATGCCGTAGTATTGTTGGAGTCAGGGAAAATAAACCCCTGAGCATTACTGGGTATAAGGAGTGTAAGTCTTCATGTTTTGAAGTTGAAGTGCTGATGAGCTTCCATTTGTTAGAGAAATAAACTCCGTTTGTGCAAGGGAAATGCCGTGCATTTCTTGTGGACCTCGTGAGATCCTGTTGGGGAATCCAGAGAAACTGGGTGACTTTCACTGAAGAATCTTACAAGCGGTAACTGGAAGTTTTGTTCTGTCGAGGATATGAGAGAGCTTGATATCATTAAGCTTCACACTGGAGATATGTTAGTGATCCTATAGTGGGATGTCTCGGATTTCTGTTCTTGTTGGAAAAGGTACCTGCGGGGATTTTATGGAATAGTCTAAAGATATTATCCTATTTCTTAAAGCCAATAGTGATTGTCTTTCTATTTTCTGTTCTCCTTTTGCTCATTTATAAACAGTAGTTACGTTCAAATGCATATGTTTAAAAGTAAATCATTGGACGTTTTTGTAAACAAAACACAAAAATAAAGAAAGACAGATAATTTTTACTTTCAAAGGAGTATCTTTGTATTAACTTGAATAAGTTTTTTTTTGTACAATGGGACGAGCATTCTAGTAAGAGAATATCATCGTAAAAATGAAAATTGATACAAATAAAAGATAGCTATGTGAAATAATCCCACGGGGTTCCTATTTTGCTATAGCCTTCGTGTCTCTGAGCGTCTTGTCCACTTACTGCCTTGTCGGAAGTTGATTGGATTGAGCTTGTCAGTCGATGCTAAAGGTTGTCTGTAAGGTGATCCGACGGGACATAGTCATATGCTTTAATTCTCTAACTTTTTCCTGGACCGCCCTTTCGGGTTTTCAGTCCACCAGGATACCCTTTTTTTGCCCAAATCACCCTTTCGGGTTTTCAACTTGCCAGGTGTACAAAGTTTTTGTTTTATCCCTAATTTTTCCCCGAACCTTCGTGGTTCGCAGGGATGCCCTTGTTTTGCCTATGTGTGTCAACCTAGCTGGTCTTTTATGCGTAGTATCTTTTAACTATGTCCGCGTTCACAGGGTGTGGAAGGTCGTCGCCATCCATAGTGGTTAAGATCATTGCTCCACCAGAGAATATGATTTTGATCACAAATGGTCCCTTGTATGTAGGAGTCCATTTTCCCATGGGATCACCTTGTGGCAATATGATACGCTTGATTACCAAGTCATCAACCTGATATACTTGGCGTCTGACCTTTTTGTTAAAAGCTTTGATCATACATTTTTGGTACATCTGGCCATGACAGACAACTATAAGCCTCTTCTCATCAATCAAGTTCAACTGGTTGAGCCGAGTTTGGATCCAATCATCTTTATTCAGCCCTGCATCTTTTATGATTCTCAGAGAAGGTATTTGGACTTCAATTGGTAGAACAACTTCCATGCCGTATACCAAGGAAAAGGGAGTTTCCCCTATTGATGTCCGCGTCGTGGTACATTAACCGTGGAGAGAAAATGGTAACACCTCATGCCAGTCTTTGTAGGTTACTGTCATTTTTTGTATGATCTTCTTGATGTTCTTATTGCGGCTTCGACATCACCATTCATCTTTGCCCGATAAGGAGAATAATTATGGTGCTGGATCTTGAATTGCGCACATAGTGCGGTGATCATAGTATTGTTGAGATTCGTACCATTGTCTGTGATGATTCTCTCTGGGATACCGTACCAACAGATGAGATTCTGTTTGATGAATCAGGCTGTTGCACCCCAAAATTTTCCCTCTCATGTTTTCCAAAGTCTCCCCCCTGCATGGTTGATCACAAACCCTTGCCTAAGGAAAAATAAAATTTTTGAGTGGTGCTTTAAGTACTTTTCGATTGGCATTCTGAAAGACCCTTCGATTGGTATTCTGAAGGAGCCTTTCGATTGGCATTATGGACAAGCACTTCGATTGGCATTATGTCAAGGCCTTCGATTGGCATTCTGAAAGACCCTTCGATTGGTATTCTGAAGGAGCCTTTCGATTGGAATTATGGACAAGCACTTCGATTGGCATTATGTCAAGGCCTTCGATTAGAATTCTGAAAGACCTTTTCGTTTGGCAACCTGGGCCAAGCCTTTCGATTGGCATGCCAAGGGATCCTACGATTTAGCATTGTGTCAAGGCAGCTTCGACAGGCATTTTAACCATGTCCTTCGATTAGCATGAACAACACCTTTCGATTGGCCTGTTAACAAAGCCTTTCGATTGGAACTTTAATTAGTACCCTTCGATTGGTATTTGAATAAGATCTTTCGATTGGCGTAGAAAAGGACCCTTCGATTGATATTTAAATAAATACTCTTCGATTGATGTTTGGACAAGGGCCATTTGAAGAACTCCTTCCAGGCCATTTGGGAGAGGCCATCAAGAGGGCACTCAAAAAAACATGTCCAGGTACATTGAACATGAGAAAATGGCATGTGTCCCTTGCAAACATAGAAATAATAAAATGCTGATTGTGGATTCAATTCCTGAGTTAAAGGCCAGATTCTTGCCTTTTCTGTTCCTAACTCCACAAGAGCTGATTCGACCAGAGTGACTCTTTTCAAATCAAGCAGTCAAAGCAGAAGAAGTCCATTCAAAGGAGGCAACTTAAGACCAATCGAAGAGCATGGCCTGAAGGCATTCGAAAATCAAAAGTGTCTAGGTTCATTCAAGAGACATGAATATTTCAAAAAAGGAAATCTTTTAATATGTCTGATTCTTGTCTCATGGCTTTAAAGGCCTGGTTAAATGGCTGTCCCTTGCCATTTTCGTGCACCATCATATTCCTATAAATACCAGGGCCAGCACACAGTGCAGAGGGCAACGGAAAAAACAACAAAAAGAGGGGGAACAAAAACATTACAAAAATTATAGTAAAGGGAGAATACAGAACATAACAGAACAAAAAAGGAGAAACATGGAGGATTTGGAGATACGCTGCCAAAGGCCATCAACATTTTTAATCCCAAGCCGAAGCAGTCATTCAACAAACATCTCCACGCCCAGAAATCCCAGATCGAAGGTACTCACATCCAGAAAGTGCCAAATCGAAGGTTCCAACTACTGGTAAGAGAGGGTGAAATGTCAAATCTTGTTTACATAACATATCCATATTTGTTGTTTCATTCGATTGTCATTCTAGACAGAATCAAAGGGCTTGGGTTTGGCACCAGGTCATGTTTTTATTGCTAACACTTGCTACAGATATAGCCTGAAAAGACCCGGCGCGCGCAGGATCGAAGGACCTGGGTTTTGACACCCAGGTCATGCGTTTTATTTTGCTAACATATTTTTGCAGATGCAGTGCCTCCACAGGTGACCCTTCAGGCCTTTCCAGCAACACCCTTCATAGAATCGAAAGGCAGCCTTCTTCCTCTGAATCGAAGCCCCCCTTCTCCCTGCAATCGAAGTTTGCCCATATCCTTCCCAAACCCAATCGAAGGAGTTAGGGAAGGGTGTAAATCGAAGCTTTCCCTGTCAATTCCCAAACACCAAATTCAGGCTCAACACCCCCCCCCCCCTGAGTTTGTTTATTTTATTTTTTCTTTTCACTACTTTCTATTTTCTATTTTCTATTTTTGTTATTATTAACTAATTAACTTTTCATAAAATCAGAAAACCCCAAAAAAATAGTATTTTTTTAATTTCATTATTTTATTATTTTTTGTAAATAAATTGCAGCAAATTAACTTAGTTTTTAATTAGGTTTAATCTTAACATATTTTGCAATAAATTAAAATTGACTTAGAATTAGTTTTTTTTTTAATATTTCTCATTTTATTTCCTTAATTAAAATAAAACTCAAAAATATTTTCTTTTTAATTAATTAATTAATTATTAGTTAGACTTAATTCTTAATTCAAAAAAGACCAAAAATATGCTTTATTTAATGAAAAAAGGGTCAAAACCCTAGGACACTCCGATTCAATTTTTCTCGCGCACATATTATTTTTGATCCATATATTGTAATTGCTCCGAGGATGTAATAGCTTAACTAAGACTTTTACACTTTACTGCTTTATTCCCCAATTTTGGACATGTAAATAATCCCCCTCCCCGAAGCCTTGTAATAGCGTAGGATTTACAATTCCCGCACTTTAAATTCATGTACATATATTAATTATTTAGATGTATGCTAACTAGGATTACATGACAAGATCTGAAAACAAATGGTAGAACACCTAAATGTACAAAGATAATATAAACTGAAAAACAATACACTCGCACATGCCACTCTTAGGGTACACCTCACTTGGTTGCCTCGAACGTGGTCATTAAGTATATGATGTTTTAGAGGTCGCCCTCCTGTCCAAAGATCAAAGTTGCCTCGAAACGGTTGCCTCGAAAAATGATCTAAGACATTAGGGTTACCACTAAGGCGTCCTAACATTGCTTTAGTGACCACACGTCCCTTAAATCGAATTGACCCGAAAACTCCAACGACGATGCTACCTACTCCTCAATAGTGGGATGGCATTGTCTAAAGGACACTTGCACAGTCTAATTCCTTTTTTGAGTAGGTAGATGTTCTTAAGTACTTGCTCCTTTAAAAACAAAATAAAACTTTTCGCACTTACACCCCTTTTAAAACAAAAACTCTTTTCAAACCCACAAACACAAAGAAAAACAAACTTTTGAAAACACAGTGAGCAAGTACCTAAGAGCCCGTGGATAACCACAGATAGAAAGGGTGCTAACACCTTACCTTTCTATAATCTACCTCCCGAACCCGAGAAACATCTCAAAAAGGAATTTTTCTGTGCTTTTGTCCTTTCCTTGTTGGATAAAATAAAAGACGGTGGCGACTCTTGCTTACCGCGACATTTTGCGAAAACAAACGCAAACGCGAATCAACATTCCAAAACAGTCAGTTCTCATTCTCGCAGATCACAAAACTGGCGACTCTGCTGGGGAATCTATAAGTGAGGTGTACCTTAGGATTAGATCACTATGTTTTCAATTGTATGATTTGTATGCTTTAATTTTGTGGGCTTGTATCGGAGTTTTATAGATCCTAACCCGGATCTGGGGATACCCTTTAGGTAAGTAGCAATAAATTGTGAGGGATCTGTCCGGCATATATCGACACGGATGAAGCAGTAGCTACGTTGATGTGGCACCTTAGTCTGTACCGATACCCCTTGTGTTGAAACGAGGAGAATATGGGTCTTCTAAGGAGTCATTAAGCACCAACTGACCTTAGAACCTTAAATTGACCAACTTGGCCATAGAACAGTAGCAGTATGCTACACTCATTGAGACTAAACTCTCGTGATGATTCCGGCCGCAAGAAAAGGTTGCTAAACTGGAATTATGACCGATTGAGGGTAGTCAGTGATATTGAGATCCTCTAGAACCCGGTTACTATTTTTAGGATAGGTTTAAAACAACTGAACTGAAAGAGGGTAGTACCTAAACTCTGTGCCAGCCTAAACTTAAGGCTGTTTGTGTGACTTGTGTGCTTTCAAACTTGAACTACTTGCACATTCTTGTCATCTGACAACATGAGTTCCTTGCAGGTTTTGTTTACAGTCCTTATCCGATAATTTGGATTTATTGCTGGGTTTACTTACATCACTTCACACTTTTGCTTAAACGCATAGCATACACATCATAACATCATGCCCTAACATTTCCTTAACCATTTCAAGGAACTCAAGGGCTTGTGATGCAGGTTATGGTAAATCAAATGTCCAGCAAGGGGCAAAGGGGATTTATTTTCCTCTAGCCAAGGTTGTTTAGAAATCAAAACACGATAACTTGAGTCAGGGGCTATGACCCACTCGATATGGTGAGCTTGACTCTTGAAGAAGGACTCTTAACAACATGAAGTTTCTTCAATCAAAGCTACAAGATTCAAATTCTAACAGTTTCTTGTTTACCCCGCGAGATCCTTGAAAACATTGCATACATATATCATACATATCATTGCATAACAGGTCTCCCAGTACAGGTCTCTTATCTTCTTCGCTGTTTATTTCAGCAATCATCATGTCTATTGAACCTTCAACCGAGCAAGTTATCAAGGCCCTCCAGGCCAAGAATGCCCAATTTCAAGAGTTGTTCATGAATCTAGCTAAGGATCAGCAGGACCTGAAGACTTTGATTCTGAAGGAGAAAAAGAAGAAGAAAAAGAGGACCATCCTGTTCAACACTGGACGCAGGTTTGGAAACGGGCTGCAGAATAAAGTTGATCTGACCACCTCATCTGGAGGGAAAAATAGTCCACAAGAAAGGAGGGCCCCTAGCCCTATGGTCTCCAAAAACGAGACGGACTATGATGAAGAACAATATCCTCCTGCTGAGGATAAGTACAAACAACTGGAAGACCGTTTGAGCGCTATGGAGATACAGAAGGTGCCCGGTCTGGACTTCGGAGATCTAGGTCTATCCTCTGGGGTGGTGATTCCCCATAAATTCAAGGTACCTGCCTTTGCCAAGTATGACGGAGCTTCCTGTCCAAAGCTGCACCTCCAGTCATATGTAAGAAAGATCCAGCCTTACACTGCTGATAAGAACTTGTGGATCCATTTCTTTCAAGACAGTGTTTCAGGGACTCAGCTTGAGTGGTTCTATCAGTTGGACGAAGCCAGTATCCGCAGCTGGGAGGATTTGGCTACTGCGTTCTATAGGCAGTATCAGTATAACTCCGACCTCGCTCCTACGCGTACCTAACTCCAGGGTATGTCAATAGGGACGGGTGAAGGATTTAAAGAGTATGCTAAAAAATGGAGAGACCTTGCCGGAAGGGTGCAACCACCTTTAGTAGATTGTGAACTTGTTGATATGTTTTTGGGGACCCTGTCTGGTCCATTCTTTAACCACTTGATTGGAAGCTCTTCAGCCGGGTTCACCGAGCTAATACTGACCGCCGAAAGGGTCGAAGCTGGCATCAGAAGTGGGAAGATTCAAGAAGAAACACCTTCTGATGATCAGAAAAAGCCTTTTAATAGGAATAAAGAGTCCAATGCAGTGACTGGTCAAAAGAGTTATCATGATCAACATGTAGGGGCAATCTTGATCTCTGATCCCACGCCTGTTCGACAAAGACAGAGCAATAGGCGTAGGGTAAGATATAAAGAAAGGCAGTATACTAACATTAACATGCCTTTGTCTCAAGCGTTACAACATTTGCTGAAGTTGAAGCTAATCACGCTAAAGGATCCTCCTCAAAATCCTGATACTTCCTCTTCCAAGTATAACCCGAGTGTGAGATGTGCCTACCATTCTGACAGTCCTGGACATGACACCGACGACTGTTGGACTTTGAAGAACAAGATTCAAGACTTGATTGATGCCAAGGAGATAAAGTTTGACCCTCCAGAGACCCCAAATGTGATCACTGCTCCTATGCCAAATCATTGAGAATGTCTTTGTTTCATTTGAATTTTCAAGTTGTAATCTCTTTGTTATTCAAACAATTATCTATTAATGCCAAACTTTGTTTCATTAATGCATTGCATATGTTTGTCTTGATTTGATCCAATCATTTTAATTACATTTAAACTATGCTTTTTACTCACTTTATGACATTCAACTCTTGCTAAAAGTTACAAGCCTTTAGAGGGAGGATGATGAAACAATGCCATAATCTCATACAGTATGCTTTTGGACAGACCTTGCTGACGATGTACAGGCATTTCTTTCAAATCCTAAACACTGGAGTTATAAGGAAGATAATCCCTAGTCAACCCCTTCGAGCCAAAGAAGTAGGAGTTTTCCGTTTTAAACACAAATTGAAACCTTTAATCAAAACCTGGGGCAGGGTAGTCTCTCAGTTAATTCAAATGCGCTTTAAGTCGCAAAACTCTCAGTTCATAATACAACGAATGACATCAAAAGCATTCCTCTGGAATCAAAAGACAGTGGTGGTTCCTTATCTCATAGGAAGTCAATATCTCAAAAGAGAAAAGCCCACTGAGCCAAAACCTATAAAGGAGGCTTAAGAAAGCTGGGGCATCCCGCTGACTGTAATCTCGAAAATAGGAACAGTCAGGCAAAAATTAGGGATAATAAATCAAAAGAACGAGGTCATTACAAATCCTCGACAACATGAAAATGTTGCAAAAAATGATGACTGCCTTTAAAAATCCAACTTGTGTGAACCATCACCAAAACGTTGTTCCAAATTCGAATAGAGTTCGACGCACAATTAACTGAGTTTAGGATTGAAGAACATCACGAAGAGTGGGTGGGTACAAATATACTTTGAGCCTTTATCCTTTTTTTCTTAAACCATGAACCAAGCCACGTTACAACCCTTCAAAAGTCCTAACTGAAGCATGGGTTAGATCGAAAGCATACTGTTACAAAAGGTATCCTGACTCCTGTAAGGCTTTGCCCTAAATCTTGTGTTGAATATGTCTTATAAAAAGTTTTCTGCTAAAAAACGCATTTTTCAAAACATCAAGACAAACATAAACTTTGCATTATTTGAATATCACTGTTTGCATTCGGCTATTTGTTTGACAGCGGAGAAATTCACATAACGAATATCCGATGAACGAAAGCCCTCTCAGTGAACAAAATCACTTCAAAAAGGATGACACTTCCAATCAAGGGGCATGGCATGATCATTGTCCATCACCTGGGGCAGTCCAATCAAGATTCCAGGAAATCTCTCAAAGAAGTGCAAAGTAACCAGGGGCAAGTCTCCATCTCCGTCACTTGGGGGCATTGAACATCAATCTCAGTGAAGGGTTACGTACAATTAAACATTTTCTGGCAATGTCACAAACACTCGCTGCTAGGGGCAGTGACAAATCTCCCCAAAATCCTTCTCATAGGATGACATCCCAGCAAGGGTTTAATCTCTGAAAACCTTTCCCCAGCTGAGACAACTTCAACGAAGTCGTCACCTCTCTAGCAGACCTACAACAGGGTTTATTTCTCCAACAAATGGTAGGAATCCCCAACTTGAGTTTTCCTCGCCGACTACTACAAATTAAAGGACCACAACTCCTCTTCCCCAGTAGACTACTGTACAATCCCCAGCAAGTTACTGTGAAACCTGGACCCGACCAGATGTCAGTTTAACTTTGACTCCCCAGTAGAGCAACGGACAACCGAGACTCCTGAACTTGTTCCCCAAGAATGAATCAATACTCTCCAAAGAGTTCACAACTTTCCCCAATGGAGTTCTCCTCAACAAAACAAGGATCCTCAGTGGAAACATTCTAAGAAAAGTTTGAAGACATACCTACTCTTCAACACCAGTCCAGGATTTAATAACTCCCCAACACTTGTCAAGAATTTATTCTCCAAGACAAAATTACATTTCAATAACATTCATAGCATATGCATACAAAATACATATAACATGAATCTCATTTATTTTGAGAACATCATTACACAATGCATACATCATGACATTGCATACAACTAACTCTTTACCTTTTCAGGAAAGATCGATCAACAGATAAAAGTCATTACCTTTTGGAGTAGAAGTCATCCAAGATTCTTTCATCATCCTGCTGAGGTAGTAATCGTCCAAGATTCCTTCACCATCCCGTTGAGGTAGTAATTGTCCAAGATTCCTTCACCATCCTGCTGAGGTAGTAATCGTCCAAGATTCCTTCATCATCCTGCTGAGGTAGAAGTCATCCAAGATTCCTTCATCATCCTGCTGAGGTAGAAGTCATCCAAGATTCCTTCATCATCCTGCTGAGGTAGTAATCGTCCAAGATTCCTTCATCATCCTGCTGAGGTAGTAATCGTCCAAGATTCCTTCACCATTCCGTTGAGGTAGTAATCGTCCAAGATTCCTTCACCATCCTGCTGAGGTAGTAATCATCCAAGATTCCTTCATCATCCTGCAGAGGTAGAAGTCATCCAAGATTCCTTCATCATCCTGCTGGGGTAGTAATCGTCCAAGATTCCTTCATCATCATGCTGAGGTAGTAATGGTCCAAGATTCCTTCACCATCCCGTTGAGGTAGTAATCGTCCAAGATTCCTTCACCATCCTACTGAGGTAGTAATCGTCCAAGATTCCTTCACCATCCTGCTGAGGTAGTAATCGTCCAAGATTCCTTCACCATCCTGTTGAGGTAGAAGTCATCCAAGATTCCTTCATCATCCTACTGAGGTAGTAATCATCCAAGATTCCTTCACCATCCTGCTGAGGTAGTAATCTTCCAAGATTACTTCATCATCTTGCTGAGGTAGAAGTCGTCCAAGATTCCTTCATCATCCTGCTGAGGTAGAAGTCATCCAAGATTGCTTCATCATCCTGCTGAGGTAGTAATCGTCCAAGATTCCTTCATCATCCTGGTGAGGTAGTAATCGTCCAAGATTCCTTCACCATCCTGTTGAGGTAGAAGTCATCCAAGATTCCTTCATCATCCTGCTGAGATAGTAATCATACAAGATTCCTTCATCATCCTGCTATTGTAGTAGTCATCCAAGATTCCTTCATCATCCTTCTGAGGTAGTAATCGTCCAAGATTCCTTCATCATCCGGCTGTTGTAGTAGTCATCCAAGATTCCTTCATCATCCTGCTGAGGTAGTAATCGTCCAAGATTCCTTCATCATATGTTTGGAGTAGAAATCATCTCAGATTCCTTCATCACACATCATTATCAAAAAAATACCTCCTCTGGATAGATTTATTTTTCCAGTTAATGACAGGAAATCAGAGACCTTCAAATAACAGTCCAGATACGATCCATATTCGGATGTAATTCTGTCACTCATTCAAATACAGTCCAGCAATCGCCCCTGGATGGCATCTTTAAGCCCATCTCCAATGACTATCCATTACCTCTCCAAATGGCATCTTTAAGCCCATCCTCCTACCAACAATCTCCAAATGGCATCTGTAAGCCCATTCCCGACATCACAATGCTGATACTACACTATGCGAGTGCAAATTTCTGGGCACTCTAGTGTTCAATTATCTTCCACCTTCGGATCACGAAAGGCTCGAAAGCCAATCTATATCCTCATGTTTAAGAAAATTGAACAGGGGCAACTGTTGCACCCCAAAATTTTCCCTCTCATGTTTTCCAAAGTCTTCCCCCTGCATGGTTGATCACAAACCCTTTCCTAAGGAAAAAGAAAATTTTTGAGTGGTGCTTTAAGTACCTTTCGATTGGCATTCGGAAAGACCCTTCGATTGGTATTCTGAAGGAGCCTTTCGATTGGCATTATGGACAAGCACTTCGATTGGCATTATGTCAAGGCCTTCGATTGGCATTCTGAAAGACCCTTCGATTGGTATTCTGAAGGAGCCTTTTGATTGGCATTATGGACAAGCACTTCAATTGGAATTATGTCAAGGCCTTCGATTAGAATTCTAAAAGACCTTTTCGTTTGGCACCCTGGGCCAAGCCTTTCGATTGGCATGCCAAGGGATCCTTCGATTTAGCATTGTGTCAAGGCAGCTTCGACAGGCATGTTAACCATGTCCTTCGATTAGCATGAACAACACCTTTCGATTGGCCTGTTAACAAAGCCTTTCGATTGGAATTTTAATTAGTACCCTTCGATTGGTATCTGAACAAGATCTTTCGATTGGCGTAGCAAAGGACCCTTCGATTGATATTTCAATAAATACTCTTCGATTGATGTTTGGACAAGGGCCATTTGAAGAACTCCTTCCAGGCCATTTGGAAGAGGCCATCAAGAGGGCACTCAAAAAACATGTCCAGGTACATTGAACATGAGAAAATGGCATGTGTCCCTTGCAAATATAGAAATAATTAAATGCTGATTATGGATTCAATTCCTGAGTTAAAGGACAGATTCTTGCCTTTTCTGTTCCTAACTCCACAAGAGCTGATTCGACCAGAGTGACTCTTTTCAAATCAAGCAGTCGAAGCAGAAGAAGTCCATTCGAAGGAGGCAACTTAAGACCAATCGAAGAGCATGGCCTGAAGGCATTCGAAAATCAAAAGTGTCCAGGTTCATTCAAGAGACATGAATATTTCAAAAAAGGAAATCTTTTAATATGTCTGATTCTTGTCTCATGGCTTTAAAGGCCTGGTTAAATGGCTGTCCCTTGCCATTTTCGTGCACCATCATATTCCTATAAATACCAGGGCCAACATACAGTGCAGAGGGCAATGGAAAAAACAACAAAAAGAGGGGGAACAAAAACATTACAAAAATTATAGTAAAGGGAGAAAACATAACAGAACAGAACGAAAAAGGAGAAACAGGGAGGATTTGGAGATACGCTGCCAAAGGCCATCAGCATTTTTAATCCCAAGCCGAAGCAGTCATTCAACAAACATCTCCACGCCCAGAAATCCCAGATCGAAGGTACTCACATCCAGAAAGTGCCAAATCGAAGGTTCCAACTACTGGTAAGAGAGGGTAAAATGTCAAATCTTGTGTTTACATAACATATCCATATTTTTTGTTTCATTCGATTTTCATTCTAGACAGAATCAAAGGGCTTGGGTTTGGCACCAGGTCATGTTTTTGTTGCTAACACTTGCTACAGATATAGCCTAAAAAGACCCGGCGCGTGCAGGACCGAAGGACCTGGGTTTTGACACCCAGGTCATGCGTTTTATTTTGCTAACGTATTTTTGCAGATGCAGTGCCTCCACATGTGACCCTTCAGGCCTTTCCAGCAACACCCTTCATAGAATCGAAAGGCAACCTTCTTCCTCTGAATCGAAGCCCCCCATCTCCCTGCAATCGAAGTTTGCCCATATCCTTCCCAAACCCAATCGAAGGAGTCAGGGAAGGGTGCAAATCGAAGCTTTCCCTGTCAATTCCCAAACACCAAATTCAGGCTCAACACCCCCCTGAGTTTGTTTATTTTATTTTTTCTTTTCACTACTTTCTATTTTCTATTTTCTATTTTTGTTATTATTAACTAATTAACTTTTCATAAAATCAGAAAACCCCAAAAAAATAGTATTTTTTAAATTTCATTATTTTATTATTTTTTGTAAATAAATTGCAGCAAATTAACTTAGTTTTTAATTAGGTTTAATCTTAACATATTTTGCAATAAATTAAAATTGACTTAGAATTAGGTTTTTTTTATAATATTTCTCATTTTATTTCCTTAATTAAAATAAAACTCAAAAATATTTTCTTTTTAATTAATTAATTAATTATTAGTTAGACTTAATTCTTAATTCAAAAAAGACCAAAAATATGCTTTATTTAATGAAAAAAGGGTCAAAACCCTAGGACACTCCGATTCAATTTTTCTCGCGCGCATATTATTTTTGATCCATATATTGTAATTGCTCCGAGGATATAATAGCTTAACTAAGACTTTTACACTTTACTGCTTTATTCCCCAATTTTGGTCATGTAAATAATCCCCCTCCCCGAAGCCTTGTAATAGCGTAGGATTTACAATTCCCGCACTTTAAATTCTTGTACATATATTAATTGTTTAGATGTATGCTAACTAGGATTGCATGACAAGATCTGAAAACAAATGGTAGAACACCTAAATGTACAAAGATAATATAAACTGAAAAAAAAATACACTCGCACATGCCACTCTTAGGGTACACCTCACTTGGTTGCCTCGAACATGGTCATTAAGTATAGGATGTTTTAGAGGTTGCCCTTCTGTCCAAAGATCAAAGTTGCCTCGAAACGGTTGCCTAGAAAAATGATCTAAGACATTAGGGTTACCACTAAGGCGTCCTAACATTGCTCTAGTGACCACACGTCCCTTAAATCGAATTGACCCGAAAACTCCAACGACGATGCTACCTACTCCTCAATAGTGGGATAGCATTGTCTAAAGGACACTTGCACAGTCTAATTCCTTTTTTGAGTAGGTAGATGTTCTTAAGTACTCGCTCCTTTAAAAACAAAACAAAAATTTTCTCACTTACACCCCTTTTAAAACAAAAACTCTTTTCAAACCCATAAACACAAAGAAAAGCAAACTTTTGAAAACATAGTGAGCAAGTACCTAAGAGCCCGTGGATAACCACAGATAGAAAGGGTGCTAACACCTTCCCTTTCTATAATCTACCTCCCGAACCCGAGAAACATCTCGAAAAGGAATTTTTCTATGCTTTTGTCCTTTCCTTGTTGGATAAAATAAAAGACGGTGGCGACTCTTGCTTACCGCGACATTTTGCAAAAACAAACGCAAACGCGAACCAGCATTCCAAAACAGTCAGTTCTCATTCTCACGATCACACAGGCCATAACATTCTTGGTAACAGAAGCGAAAGGAGCTGCCTCAACCCACTTCGTGAAGTAGTCAATGGCCACTAAGATGAAGCGGTGCCCATTAGAAGTTGTAGATTTGATTTCTCCAATCATATCGATGCCCCACATCACGAATAGCTAGGGAGCAGTCAGGACGTTTAGGGAAACTAGAGGCACATGCACTTTGTCAGCGTAGATCTGACACTTGTGACAGGTTCGTGAATGCTGATAGCAATCTACTTCCATGGTAGACTAGTAATACCCTGCCCGTAGGATCTTTTAGCCATCGTGTACCCACTAGAGTGGGTTCCAAAAGTGCCTTCATATAGATCAGCCATGATCTTTTCTGCCTCAACCTTGTCTATGCAACGAAGCAAAATAGTGTCATGGTTGCGCTTGTAGAGAATGCCATTACTGAGGAAGAACTTAGCAGAGAATCTCCTTAAGAACTTCTTATCATTGACTGAAGCTCCTTCCGGATACTCTTGGGCTTCGAGATACCTCTTAACTTCATGGAACCAAGGCTGGTCCACTAATTTTTCAGTATTTATCTTGTGATAGTAAGCTGGTTCATCCATCCGTTCAATGGTGATCTGGGGAGCATCGTTACCCCACTTGAATTTAAACATGGATGACATAGTGGCTAGCGCGTCCGCTAATTGATTTTCCTCTCGTGGAAAATGCTCAAAGGTAATTTCCTCGAAATGTGGGATTAATGTTAACACATGTTCTTTGTATGGGATGAGGTTAGGGTGCTTCATGTCCCATTCTCTTTTGATCTGACTGATGACTAAAGTTGAATCTCCAAATACACTTAAGGATTTGATTCCCAAATATATGGTAGCTTTGAGACCAAAAATACACGCTTCGTATTCTGCCAGATTATTTGTACAGTTAAAACAAAGTCTTGCAGTGAAGGGAGTATGACATTCTTTCAGGGATATGATTACAACCTATGCCATTGCCGAGTGCGTTGGAGGCTCCGCAAAAAACCAGGGTCCATCGGGATCTTTTTTTAGGTCCGTCATATGGTCTGAATTCTTCACAATTGTTTACCATCATGATCTCTTCATCTGGGAATTCGAATTTCATGGACTGATAGTCATCCACAGCTTGATGAGCAAGGGGATCGGCTAGTACACTGCCCTTTATTTCTTTTTGGGTAGTGTATTGAATGTCGTATTCAGTCAGAATCATCTGCCATCTTGCTATTCTCCCAGAGAGGGCGGGCTTCTCGAATATCTATTTAATTGGATCCATCTTGGATATCAATAAGGTAGTATGGGTCAACATATACTGTCTTAGCCGGCGAGCAGCCCATGCCAGAGTGCAACAAGTTTTCTCGAGCAGTGAATATCTTGTTTCAGAGTCGGTAAACTTTTTGCTCAGGTAGTATATAGCATGCTCGTTTCGGCCAGACTCGTCATGCTGCCCCAACACACACCCCATTGAATTTTTCAAGACAATTAGATACATGATCAAAGGTTTTCCCTCGACTGGCGGCATCAAAACAGGAGGCTCTTGAAGGTACTCCTTGATCTTGTCGAAGGCAGCTTGGCATTCATTATTCCATTTGATTACTTGATCTTTCTTCAGTAATTTGAAGATTGGTTCACAAGTAGCGGTTAAGTGAGAAATGAATTTGGCGATGTAGTTTATCCCTCCTAAGAATCCTCTGACTTCCTTCTCGGTGCGAGAAGCAGGCATTTCTTGTATTGCTTTCACCTTGGCAGGGTCCACTTCGATACCTTTACCGCTGACAATGAAGCCTGGGAGTTTACCAGACCTCACCCCAAATGTGAATTTATTCGGGTTCAACCATAGCTTGTATTTCTTTAGCCTTTCAAATAGTTTCTGCAAATGGTTAAGATGTTCCTCTTCAGTTTGAGATCTGGCTATCATGTTGTCCATATAGACCTCTATTTCGTGATGGATCATGTCGTGAAATAGTGCTACCATAGAACGCTGATAAGTTGCCCCAGCGTTCTTCAACCCAAATGGCATAACCTTGTAACAGAATGCACCCCACTGTATGACGAATGTCGTTTTCTCCATGTCCTCAAGTGCCTTTTTGATTTTATTATAGCCTGAGAAACCATCCATGAAGGAAAATACTTTATGTTGTGCGGTGTTATCAACCAGAATATCGATGTGGGGAAGTGGGAAGTCATCCTTAGGGCTTGCCCTATTCAAATCTCTGTAGTCCACACACATGCGCACTTTGCCGTCCTTTTTAGGCACTGGAACAACATTGGAGACCCATTGCGGATAGGAGGTAACGGCTAAGATTCTGGAGTTTAATTGTTTCATGACTTCAGCCTTGATCTTCTCTGACATGTCTGGCCGCATGCGACAAACTTTCTATTTTACCGGAGGGCAGTCTTCTTTTGTCGGTAAACGATGGACCACGATATCAATATCAAGTCCTGGCATGTATTAGTACGACCAGGCAAATACCTCAACATAGTCATGCAATAATTGAATTAAATGCTTCTTGACACTGGGTTCCAGATTGGATCCTACCTTGACTTCTTTCTTGTCCTCTTCGGCACCTAAGTTAACTGTGTCCACTGGTTCTTCGTGGGGCTGTATGGTCCTTTCTTCCTGTTGTAGTGACCTGGCTAGTTCCCCTGGCACTTCACAATCTTCCTCACCTTCGTATTCGGCTTGGTAGATTAGATTTTCAAATTCACAAAAGGCCATAGCAGAATTGTTACCCATGGGATCCTGAGTGGATGTAAATCTGCATTTTGAATGTGAGTGTGTGTAAGAGTATAGCTATCTTTGAAAGAAATAAAAATGTAGAAAAAGAAAGACAAAAAGCACAAAGTTTGTATGCAAAAACGTCCATGATTCATTGATGACATATGAAAATGAAGTAATAACCCTTACAAATGGAATGTTGTGCCCCAGGTAAGACACAAGGTTTTAAAAGTCTGAATTGTTTATTTATTACAAATCTTACAAAAATTTAAAGACAATTAATGTTGGATAAAAGTAATTGAGACAAAATCTTTAGCTTCCCAGTTTGTGAGTCCTCTGTTGATAGTTGGGAAAATCCATTCCTCCAAGTCGTAGTTGTCATCATCATCCTCCACTGCGTTGAATTCGTGGTTGCTGATCTTCAAAGGTGTTCCCCCGGCACGAGCACGACGAACAACTTTCTGTGCTCCTGAAGTGAAACCCAAACCTAATTTGTTATATTTGTAAGGGATATCCGGGAGTTGGCCCCAAATAGTACACCCACCTTCTTCGACCACTGTCCTAGCATCTTTCAGAGAAGACATCTTTAGCAGAGGTCTTGTAATCTTCGGGACTTGGGAAACAGTCTTGGTAGTTTCCGCGGTTTGTGAGACTTCCTCGAAATGCTGAAACGTAGTTTCAATGAATTCACCATCCAATTCCACGTATCTGATGGAGTTCAAGTGACTGACCATATATTCCTCCTCTCCATGGACAGTGATAATATTCCCTTTGGTTAGGTATTTCAGCATCTGATGTAATGTAGAGGTGACGGCACCAGCGTTGTGAATCCATGGTCGTCCCAATAAACAGGAATAGAAGGGAAAATGTCCATCACGTAGAAAGTTGAATCAAAGGTTTGAGTTCCAACTTTTATGGGGATGTCCACCTCCCCTTGCACCATTCTGTTTGAACCGTCGAAGGCCCTTACCACTATTTTGCTGGGTTTTAAGGTCAAACCATCACAATCGAGTCTATCCAAAGCCTTCTTAGGAAGCACATTCAAAGATGAACCAATATCAACCAGGACATGGGCAAAAGTTGTGCCCCTGCATTCGACAGAGACATGCAATGCCTCGTTGTGTTTCCTCCCTCTAGGTGTCAGGTCAACATCGGAAAAGCCTAGACCATTATCAGCGGTCAAACTGGCCATACATTCTTGGAATTGATCAGCAGAGGTTTCTTGTGGCACATGGGCAGTTTTAAGAAATTTCACCAAGGCCTTTGCATGAGCCTCGAAGCACAACAATAAAACTAGCATAGAGATCTTTGACGGAGTCTGCCCTAGCTGTTCGACTATGTCGTAGTCACTTCTCTTTATAATTTTCAGAATTTCTTCCATCTCCTTTTTGGAGGACTCTGGGATAGATACTGATTGTGCCTTCATCCGGACAGGCTCAACCAGAATGCCTTTGCCCCGAGTCTCGGTCGACTCAGTGATAGGGGTATCAGCAGGGGTAACCATAGGAACTGTAGTAGTAGTGTCAACAGGAACAAAATCAGGGATGATCACAGGACCGGTAACAATTTTCGGAGGAGCAACCTTAGGAGAGAATACTCTTCCACTTCGGGTAATTTTGCTGTTTCCCACAATTTTGCCGATGTCGGGGTCAGCCTTCTCAAAAATGGAGTCTTCATCAGCCAGCCAATCCTGCTTGACATCGTGATAGTAGACATCGCCCCCATAGTTCTAGGGGACAATTTTTTCTAAGGAGTACGGGATCGGCCCTGGCATAGTAATTATCAGCGGAGTTACCTTAGGAACTGATGTAATCCTAATGGGTCTTTTGATGGAGACCCTGGAAGGATTGACAGAAATGGTTACTATTGAAACATCATTATAAGAAATGGTTGTAACGGGAGTCTTCTCAAACAAAATCTCTTTGTCATACATCAAGCGCTGAACACCTGCTTTCAATAAATGAAAAACAGTTGGTAGGGATAAACAGAGGTGACAACCTTCGCCACAGCCCGAAAATAAACCGACCTTCAACAGGTTCCTCTTGATAGTCAGGAGAGGAGTAACAAGTTCATCAACAAAACTAACAAACATATCATCTTCAACAATGTTAACATCACGTCCATGCTTGGGCATAGGAGTGGTGATAACATTTGGGATCTCAGGAGCATCAAATTCAATTTCTTTTGCCTCGAGAAGGTCTTGCACCTTATTTTTCAAAGCCCACCAGTTGTTGGTATCATGGCCTGGACTTTATGAATGGTAAGCACAGCGAGCATTAGGGTGGTAATAAGGAGAAGCGGTGTTGGGATTCTTCGGGGCTTCCTTCAAAGTTACCAGATTAGATCTCAACAAATGTGGCAGGACTTGAGACAATGTCATATTTAACTGGGTAAATTGTCTTATCGGTCTTTCTATTCTAGGAAGGTTATTCCTTTTTTGAGTAGGCGCATTCTTAGGGATCATGACGGACCCTACCATTCGACGGCATTCAGTTCTATCCTAATTCCTTTAAGGGTACACAATAACAACCTCTTTCTTCCAAATAAATGGCTTCCACTCTTAATCCCAGCTTCCACTCTTTCCTCAGTCAAGATTAATTCAGTGAAGCATGCTGAGGAGCTTCCAATTAGATGATTGAATAAATGACCAGACAGGGTACCCAAAAACATGTCTACTAGTTCTCTGTCAGACAAGGGAGACTTGACACTTCCTACTAAGTCCCTTCATTTCTGAGCGTAGTCTTTGAAACCTTCGCTTGAAACCAAAGCCATACTCTAGAGTTGAGTACGGGTGGCAGAAATGTATGCGTTGTATTGATATTGTTTATAAAAATAAGCGGCAAGGTCTTCCAATTATGGATATTGGCCCTTTCTAGTTGATAGAACCAATCTAGATGAGTTGCGGATAGACTATCCTGAAAGAAATGGACCCACAAATCTCTATCAGCAGTGTGAGGCTGTATCTTCCTCACATAAGATCGGAGGTGCATCTTGGGAAAAGAAACCCCATCGTACTTATCAAATAGTGGTGCCTTGAACTTTGGTGGAATAAAAATCCCGAACACCAAACCCAGCTCTTCAAAGTCCAACCTGGGCACTTTCTGAATCTCCATTGCACTTAGAAGTTCTTCCAGATGTTTGTACTTGTCGTCAGCCGGAGGATACTGCTCTTCAGAGTAATCATCTTATTCTTCCTCTTTAGATTCTGGATGAGCAATCACTTCCTTGTTTTTCCCTTCTTGATTATCCTTTTCACCAGATGATGTTGCAAAGTCTAGGGTCCGTCTGGATGGCCCTGAGAATCTTCTTCCTAGATTCAAAACACTGGCTGCCTTCTTTGCTTTCTTATTCTTTTCTTTGATCAACAAAGTTTTCAAATCCTCTTGTCCTTTGGCTAGAGTCAAGAACATTTGTTGAAACTGAGCATTATGCGCCTGTATATCTTTTATCGTCTGTTCCATGTCCATCTTACTGAAATAAATAGTAGAAAGATGAGGAGACCTATTGTAAGAAACCTGCTTATGTTATGATAAATGGAGATGCATATGCAATGATTTCAAGGAAATTATAGATTTAAATTTTCTTTAGACAAAAAAGGAACACACGTTATATTAATAAATCAAAGTTTGAGTACATCACGCCTCTTTGAGCTTACAATGAAATACAAAAACTATAAGATAAAAAAGTTGAACGCATCCTCTTCGGTGCGATGTAGGCGTTCAGACTCTGCTCCTCATGAAGCTGCTTGGTGAGTTCCAGAACCTTCTTCTCGCTGGCGTAGAATTGGGCCTCGAAGGTGTCTCACTCCCCCTTAAGCTGTATCCAATCCCTTTGCAAGTCTTCGAGAGAGGTGGGCATGCTAGGATGTAGGATAGTGTATGGGACATCTCCTTCCACAACAGGCTCTATGATAACCAGGAGAATGGAGGGGTAAGGCATCATAAGACTTTGAGCACGAGCTCGTACCCATTTGAGATAAGGCTCAAGAGGGATGGAATTCTTATGCCTCAATGTCTTTCTATCTACCTTGTTCAACATCCTCCAAGCTCAGATAAACCTCTGGCGGTAACATTGATTGTCATTCTCGTATTTAAATACCAAACCTTGGATAAGAATCTCATGTGGGTCATCCCTTCAGGCGTAACCAAACTGTCTTAAGGCTAAGCAGGGGTTTTAGGTGATACCTCCTCTAATTCCAAGTAAGGGGACATTAGGGAATTCTCCACAACGGTCGATGATAGTAACATTCTCTACAGACCGGGAACACCAATGAATGTTTGAATGATTGAGCTTCATCAACCTATGTGACCACCTTGAACCTTGCTCGTTCTTCAATACAGATTGGGGAAGATGCGAATTAAACCATCTTTCCAAGAGAGGAGTACACCATATAAGGATACCTCTTTTCCTCATAGTTCGAGTGTGAAAAGAATGTAGGATGTCTCCTAACAAAGTGGGAACCGGGTTACGAGACATGAAGATTTTGACGGTGTTTACATCTATGAGTTGGTCAGGATTTGGAAACAACACCATCCCATAGATGAGGAGAGACACAATTTCCTCAAAAGCTTGTAAGTCCAAGGAGTTCCAACAGTCTTGAGCTTTCTCAAACAAGAACTTGGCTAAGAAACCTTTGACACCACTCCTTATTTACCAATTAGTTGGGACATCAGATGGTTGCAAGTGTAGGGCTTGAGCAATCTCTTCTGGTTTTAGATCTCTTTCCGTACCGTTGAAGGGTAGTTGATTGAGAATGGGAATCCTCAAGAGTTTGGAGAATTCTTCCAAAGTTGGCATAAGTTGATAATCGGGAAATGTGAAGCAATGGTAAAGAGGATCAAAGAACTAGAAGAGCACCTTCATCATGTCCTCATCAGTGTTGGAGGTAACCAAGTTTAGGAGGCGACCATGTATTTTGGTGAATGGAGAATTTTAGGGAACCCTTGATGCTAACTCTTTAACTTGAGGAGGGATCCTTACAAGATTGACTTGAATAGTTTTGCTGCGAATAGAATCCATGTCCTACAAAATAGAACAAAGATAAATCCCAAAAATCCTTGAAATGGTTAGTGAGTATGAGTATGATGTTATGATGTTATGTACAAGTAAATATATACAAACAAAACAAATAAGTCCTTAGGTTTAGGCTTGCATGGAGTCTCATAGGTAAGTACCCTCTTGAAGTTTAGTTGGCTCAAACCTGTCATAGCAATAGTAATCGGGTTCTAAGGGAGCTCAATATCACTGGTTTGTTTTCTCGGGCATTGTTTCAGCGTAAGCCTCTTTAATGGCGATCGAAATATCCAAAAAAACCAAACGTCAATGAATGTAGTATCGAGTATCTACCAACTTCGGACTGCACCAAAGTCGGTCATCTCACTACGTCCTAATGGAAAAGTTAGTCAAGTAAAGGTTCTAGAAGTTAGTCAGTGCTTCATGACATCACTCAACGGCCCCGTATTCTCCTTGACTACTCAAGGGCTACCGGTACCCACAAATATGTCACACTAACATAGCTATTGCTTAGACCATATCGGTATACCCCGCACAGTTTCCACAAGGTATTGCTACTTACCTATAAGGTATCCCAAATATGGATAGAGGATTCAAACCCAAACAAAGAACCAAAATGTAAAGCATACAAGTCAAACAATGAAAGCAAATAAATGTGATCTAGCCCTAAGGTAACCCCACTTTAAAAATATTCTCCAGCAGAGTCGCCAGTTCTGTAACGCGGTGAGAGAACTGACTTGGTCATTTTGCGTTTGATCACAAATTTTGCGGTTAGCAAGAGTCGCCACCGACTTTGCTTTTATCCAAAAGGAAAGGCTGAAAAGAAATGAATGACCTTAGAGATTTTTTCTTGAGTTCGGGGGGGTATATTATGAAAAGGGAAGGTATTAGCACCATTTTCATCCATGGTTTTCCATAGGATATTAGTTGCTTGCTAGATCACTTGCTTTTGTTTGAAAATATGCTTTGTGTGGTTTTTTGAAACTATTTTGAAAATGAGCCATCGTTTAGAAAAACTTTGTAATGATTCTCGTTCATAAGAATGCATACAAAGTGTTGATCTTTCGAAAATGTTTTCAAGTTTGAAAGATGTTTTTGAAAGTGTTGGTGTTTGTTTTGAAAATAGCAAGGTTGTTTTGGTTTGAAATTGAGCAAACAACTAGGAACATTCTACCTACTCAAAAGTCTTTCATGTTTATTTCCTCTTTCCTTTGGCATTGTTATCTTACTATTGATTTGGTAAGTAACCATATCTTTGGATGTAAAAGGGACGGGCGTGGGTCATCGTATAGCCATGATTAGAAATGTTGTAAAATATCTTTGCATTTTCTTTAGGGACTAAGATCATTTTTGAAAGGCAACTTTGATAGCGTCATCGAGGGACTATGATCTTGTATTTTGTTTATTTTTGCTAAGATGCCTCACATTCATAATATGGCCATTTTATAAGGAAACAAAGTGGATTTACCCTAAGGGTGTACGTGTGCAAGTGTATTGGTTTACATGCTCAATTTGTCTTTTAATTAAGGTTTTCTAAGCATTGATTTTATCTTTCCATACAAACCCTAATTACTAACATTTGTATATAAAACATTTAAATTATGGAAAATAAAAATACTAAGTTATTACATCATTTAGGGGAGGGGATATACAAATTACAAATGGGGATTGCAAGAAACTAAAAGTCCTAATTATCTATTACAACCATATTGAAATAATGTATAAGAATTGAAATGGACTTGTTTTGTTTTTGTTAAGAAATAAGTTTAATTAAGAAAATATTTTGATCTTTTTTATTATAAAAGAAATAAAATAAAACCTGTGAATATGAAATATTTTTGGTTATTAAAAAGCTAAAATAAAATAAAAGAGAGAAAAGGGAGTCAGAATCAGCACGTCGCTGAAAAGAGAAGGAACATAAGTTCTGACTCTGATACACTGCAAAAGAGAAAATGTTAGTGAGAAAGTGGAGGGTCAGAAGTTCTGGGCCTGGGTACACCAAGTTCTGAGGTTGAGGGGTTCAAAAGCTATAGCGTAGCTGGGAACCTAGAAGTTCATATATCTCTAGCAAGTCAGAAGTTATGATTGTTTGAGAGAGTGAAGTGATTATGCTATTAGGTGAGGGTATCTAGAAGTTCTGATCTAGGAGTATCATCTGACAGATAAATGGGTAAAAAAGTCAATAAATAAACCTTAAAAAAATCCTTCTGCAGCTAGAACCCACGACCCTTAGCTCTATTGCCTTATGCACACGCTTTCTACCACTGGGGTGGTTGTACGTCTGATATCATAAGCAAAAGCATAAACATATAACATAAAGTAGGTTCTGATGATGAGCTTCACCTCTTTCTCCATGCTAATCAGAACATCTTCAACTTAGTTAAATCTCAACAGAACAGAAAACACAGACATAACAATTATGGCAGTTTTCCATCATGATTTTAGAAGCTTAAAAAATGTCAAGACTATAAATCAGAAACAAACATGTATCTGCTAATCCTAGTTTCCTTAAGAATTTCTGAATTGATATTCTCTCTACTTAGGCAGAAAATACACGGAACTTCAGAATATATACATCATCAGAATCAAGATGTCTACATTATATTTTGTACATGCAAATCTAAAAATGCCTAAGTAATATGATGAGGGTCAGCAGAAGCTTACCTTGTAGCTGGAAAATGTTCTATGAGTTGGAGCCTAGTTTTGACTGCTTGTAATATTCTGATCAGCTTCCTCACGTGCTCAGCAGGCTGGAACAACCTTTATCTTGGGCTATGAATGGCTGGAAAATTCTGGAACAATCAAGAAGCAAAGTTCTGACTTTTTGAGAACGTGTTACAGTCTAAAAGCAGGAGTTGGGATGTGTGATACGGTGGGAGAACTGACTTGGGATTTTGTATTTGTGTTTGCAAATTTTTTGGTTTAGCAAGAGTCGCCACCGACTTTTTATTTTATCCTAAGGAAAGGCCAAAAATCACAGGAAAGAACTTTGAGATGTTTTCTTGGGTTCAGGGAGTAGATTATAGAAAGGGAAGGTATTAGCACCCTTTCTATCCATGATTATCCATGGGCTCTTAGTTACTTGTTTAGATCACTTGCTTTGCTTTTAAATTGTTTGAAATGGTGCTTTGTGTATGGTTTTGAAAGATATTTTGAAAAGAGGCCATCGTTGTGGCAACCTTTGTAATGATTCTTGTTTGAATGTATACAACAGTGTTTTTATCTTTTGAAAAGTTTTCAATGTTTTGAAAGTTGTTTTGAAATTGTGTTGTGAAGTGTGTTTTGAAGATAGCAAGGATGTTTTTGCAAGCTTTTGATTAAGTAACTAAGAGTTATCTACCCTATTTTACTCAAAGATCTTTCTTATGTTTTTAACCCTTTTAACAGTGTTGTTTCACCATTGTATTTGGTGAACAACCTTGTGTTAGGATGTTAAACGGGACAGGCGCGGGTCAACGTATAGACCATGATAGCAATTGTGTCAAGTATTTTTGGCAATTTTCTTGAGGGACTTGATCATTTTGTTTAGGCAACTTAGATAGCGTCATCGAGGGACTATGATCTTTTGTTTTGTTTTTGTTTTGCCAAAGTACTTGACATGCATACCATGGCCCATTTTTGAAGGCAACAAGTGGATTGTAACCCTAGGGGTGCAAGTGTGCATTGTGCTTGTTTTTCATGCATTTTTGTCTTTGATTAGGTCAAACTATTTGTTGGTTTTGATTTTGCATACAAACCCTAATTCTCTAATCATGGCATAATTGAAAGCTTAAAGGTGCGAGAATTTAAAATCTAAGCTATTACAACATGATATAGGGAGGGGGTACAAATTTAAATAGGGGAGTATTTTGCAAGAAATTAAATCCTAAATTATTACAACCAAATTGAATTTGCAAGGCATAATATTTAAACGTACAATATTTAAATAAAATACAATAACTAAATATTAGATAAAATGTATTATGCAAAAAAAGGTTTTTTAGGTATGTAAAGTATTTTCAATGTGAAAGGTATAAAGAAATAAATAAAAGAATAATTTTATTTGTTTTTAGGGCAAAAACCCTAATTCTTTAAGAAAATAAATATAATGTATTATTTATGTACAAAAATATATCAACATGTATAAAAAATAAAAGTATATTGAAAAAAAAGTATTTTTTAGTATAAAATATCAATAAAAATAAAATGTATTATTTTTGTGTTTTTTATTCTATGCTTTTAATAAAATAAAGTATATATGTATATATATATATATATATATATATATATATATATATATATATATATATATATATATATATATATATATATATATATATATATATATATATATATATATATATATATATATATATATATATATATATATATATATATATATATATATATATATATATATATATATATATATATATATATATATATATATATATATATATATATATATATATATATATATATATATATATATATATATATATTAAATATATTAAGTGTGTAAAAAATAAAATAAATTATTTACAAAAATACAATATATTCAAGAAAATTATTTTTGGTGTGAATAAAAATAGAAATGGAAATAAGAGTATTTTTTGCATTATTTTCAAGTTTAACAAAATAATATATATATTTAAATTGTTATTTATATTAGGAAAAATTAAATAAAATATCTAATAAATGAAAAAAATTGTGAAAATATTTTTAGAATATTTTTTATATTTGAAAATAAAATATCAAAGTCAGAAAAGAAATCAATATGCAAAAATAATGAAAATACAAAGAAATGGGCTAGGGGGTGCTGAAAGTAAACTGGGAGGTGTTGGAAGCAAAGAAATCCAGGCCCAACCCAGACTTCATCTTCAACCTCCAGAAATTTGAAAAACGCGCGCATGCCTGTTCAAACTTGTATCTCCTGTATTTGTGATCTTTGGACAAAACTCAAAACATGAAACTTGTAGAGCATCAAATCACGAATCTAACCATATAAAAAACTTAAGCTAACTCTCAAAGACCAGAGATAATTTCTCTGGCCCTAATTTCTAACCTAGTTTTTTTCAGAAAGTTCATGGATGAAATTCTCCTAGTACGATTAATATAAATGAAAACTAAGCACATGTATGGTTTCAGGGAAATGAATACAACATCTTTCATTCACAAACCTAATTCTAAATGTTCCTAAATAGAGAGATAGAAGTTCATGAAATACCTGTTTCAGTTGAGTTCGAGCTGAACAATGCAGCAACTTTCAATGGGGCCTGAGGTGCTTTTGAGCTTGCTTGATGTCCCCTGAACCTTTCCCAATGCTTAGTTTGTTTTAAAGTGGTCTGAATCGTGCTATAGAACTCAACCTGCAAAGCTTCCAAACAAAAATGGTGATGTGTGTTAATGGAGTTACAGTAACTTGTGAATGGTCTAGATAGCTTAGGTATATTGTTTGGAATGTGTTTGAAGTGATTTGGGACAAAACACACGAGGGGATTTGATTGTGGCTTGTGATTTGCAGAACTGGCCCTGTTTTGCAAGAAAATGTGGTTTTTGAGTATGAGGAGGTTTGAGAGGTCAAGGGCTCGTGCTTCTGGCTTGCAAGGATGTGTAAAACTTGTTTCAAAACTTTGCTTGAGTCCAATATATCAGATGTGTGAGTTATGAGCTTTTGGCCATTTGACTTGTTTTGAAAGCAAAGTTTGAAGTGAAATGAGATAGGCCTGTACAGGCTATCTCCAAGCATGCACCAACTTCTTGTACCTTTGCCTAAGTTTTTGGAACTTGTTTGCTGCAAAGGAAGAAGTTCAAAGCTCAAGAAAAACAACTTTGCATTATGCTTTATGAAAATGGAAGTGTGATCTTTATGCCCAAAATGGAATTATTCAATGTATAATGCTCCCTTGATCAGGACATTTCCTATAACCAATGTATTTGCATTAAATTTTTAAGTGTTAAAGGGTTTAGAGACCTGTAATTATGTACTAAGCTAGTTTGGTCAGATTTGCAACTTGGTATGAACATGTATTGGCCATGGTTACAAAGTGAGTTTTTGCCAACTTCAAGCATTTGATTCTACCTAACCACAAAGGTGTTTTAGGAGTTCTTAGACAATTTGGAAAGCTTGAAACATTTACTATAATCCCTGTTTGAAATGAAACTTAAGAATCCAAGTGGAACTATGTGAAAAATGGCCAAGAAGATGGGTCAAAATCCTGCCTAAACTAGGGCAAAATTTCCCAAAGTTAAAAGTTTTACGTACCCTTGTTCCAAAAATCATAACTTGAGATCCAAGCTTCTTTTGAGAAAACTTTGTGAATCAAAGTTGTATACTTTGTGATTTACTACAAATTTCATGTTGTAAGTTTTGTTTGAATCCATTTTCATCTTAGTGAAAAAATGGGGCAAAGTTAGGAAAAAATAAGAAAATTTTATAACTTAGAAAATTTCTTAGTTATGAAATTTTTCCATTTTAAACCCTAATTTGCAATTTTGGGTTTCTTGATGAACAAGTTTCATAATTTGACATGTCTTGATGAAAAATGACCCTTGGCAGTTGATTTTGACCAAAAAGTCAAAGTTTGACTTTTCAGTATACAGTCAAATTTTGATCAGTTGACTGAAAAATTCATCTGTCAATCCTATGCATTTGAGATCTTTTGAACTTGTTGAATGGGCAAAGATGATGTCATTGAGTCCTTGAGTCAATGGTTGAGCTTGATTTTCCATTGGCTAGGTCAAACAGTCAAAAATTGCCTTTGTACAGTCAAAACCATAAAAATGACCATTTTGCCCTTTTGGTGATCTGATCCAATTTCTTGTGGAATTGTGATACAAACTTGATCAAATGGTTCATATGAGTTCATAATGTTGATATGGGTCAAAATTCATGAGGTTTAACTGTCAATTGGCCACAATTGACTTTTCCCCCAATACAGCTGATTTCTAGGTCAATTGTCCAATTGATTGGGCAAAAATTTGATTCAAGGCTTGAAACTTGGCAGGGACAAACTTGTGAGTCCAACATGAAGTATGAAAGTCACTTTGGGCATTGTAGGTCAAAACATCCCTGTGCAAACTCAAACCCTAATTTAGGTCAACAGTGCAAGGAGGTGTCTTGAGCAGAGCAAACCCTAGCTTGATCTTGAGTTCCAAGAGTCTTGTGATGAGAAATGTTGATGAAATGAGAGGGAAAATTTTGGGGTACAAAATTTGCCCCTGTTCAATATTCTTGAACCTGAAGATTTAGATTGGCAAGTTTGCCTTTCGCGACTCGAGGGTAAAAGAGGATTGGACACTAGAGTGCCCGTAAATTTGCACTCGTCAAAATATAGCTGGTGGAATCTTGATGGAGATGGGCTTAAAGATGCCATCCAAGACTTATTTGTTGAATTGCAATGTTGTAGGTCAGAAGAATGAGCATCAAAATTATATCCGTGTCTGGAATGCATTTGAACTGTATCTGAAGACTGAGTCTGTATGAGAAAAAGAATGGCGCCCGTGTCTGGAGCGTATCTGAGCTATAACTGTATTTGAATTTTGAATGAATATCAGAATGACTGCCGTGTCTGGAGTGTATCTGTATTCTGAATTCTGAATGGGCGACAGAGAAACATCTGTGTATGGAGCATCTCTGGGCTGGGGATAAATTCCGAATGAGTGATAGAATGGCAACCGTGTCTGGAGCGTATCTGGATTGTATCTGAAGTTAAGACTTGTATGAGTAGCAGAATGACTTACGTGTCTGGAGTGTATCCGTACTATAACTGGGATTTGAATAAGTGACAGAATGACTTCCGTGGCGACTGCACTGGGGAGAATCAAACTGTTGGTGTAAGGGCCAGAATGGCATCCGTGTTTGGAGCGTATCTGATCTTGAAGTTGATAGTTGAATCTGAATGAGAGATAGAATGGCCGCCGTGTCTAGAGCGTATCTAGTCTGTATCGGATTACTGAAGTTTGAATGAGTAGTAGAATGACCGCCGTGTCTGGGGTGTATCCATATTGTATATGGCTTGAAATTTTGAATGAGTACTAGAATGACCGCCGTGTATGGGGTGTATCCATAATGTATCTAAATAATTGTTAATGATAGCCTTTTAATCTTATCCTAAAAAGGATAAAATGTTATCTAAAACACAAAGTTATGTTGCATGATATGTATGATGCAATGAACTGTGTTTCATCAATGTTTATGATATATGAATGTAATGGTTATGCATGTAAGCTGAGTAGCTGTCTTGCTGAGGAAAATAAATCCTTGATAACTGGCGATAATGAAATTTTTGACTGCTGTCGGGGAAAGTAAATCCTTGACCAATGCTGAGGATTCAAACAATCTTTGATTGTTGAAGACGAGAAATCCCTGCTGATTGCTTGGGGATTAAAGATCTTTGATTGTTGAGAATGAGAAATCCTGGGACCACTGCTGGAGATTGAAAATCCTTGGCGATTTGTGGGGATTAACAAGGCCTTTGACAACTTCTTCAGGGAATGAGAATCCTTCATGACTAACTTTCCTGGGAAATAAGGAAAATTCTGAAAACCTCTACTAGGGAGTTGGAACCTAGGAGGCTTCTGCTGGATAAATGAAACCAAGAATCTTTGATCTGCTGGGAAATAACTCTGTGGGGAGAATGTTTACTCGGCCGGTGAAATCAGGAGCTTGGGTTGTACGCCAATCTACTAGGGAATCATCCTAGATGGGGATAAGCCAAGAAGTTAACTGTTATCTGCTTGGTTTTCAGACTTCTGGGGAAATTGGGGGAAGTTGAACAGTTCCCACCGGGGGTTGATAGTTGGAAATTTGACTTCTCTGGGGAAGAAGATTTAGAATATTCTGGCTCCGCTGGGGATAGGTTTTTTTTCCCCAGGGTTTTTGGGCTCCATTGGGGATCTTGAAGTTTAACTTCGCTGGGGAAATATACTCCAAATTTTAGCTTTGTTGAGGATCTGAAGGGTGTGCTGTAGGGGATTTCTTCTGGAACAACACAAAGATATCTTCCTACACCTTCAACCTACCAGTAATTATCCTTTCTCAATTTCATTTTATTTGTAAGTAGTGATTATATTCAAATTCATATGCCTATTTAACAAAATATTGGACGTTTTCAAATAAAACATAAGTGTAAAAAAGGATGAAAGGCAAGCAAATTTCTGCGCTTTGAAGTATTTTTGTATTGACTTTTGTAAGTATCTTTGTACAAATGAGACAAACATCCTAGTAAGAGAATGTTGTCATAAAATTGAGAAAAAATTTATACAAAAAGAAAGATGGCTATGTGTAACAATTCCATGGGATTCCCATTCTGCTATAGCCTTCCCAACTCTGAGTATCTTGTCCATTCGTTGCTTCGTCCGCTGATGATTGGATTGATCAGAAGCTTGGAGCTTGTTGGTGAAGATATTTTTCTTAAAGTGATTTGACGAGACATAGTCATACGCTTTAATTCCTTAACTTTTGCCTGGACCGCCCTTTCGGGTTTTCGATCCACCGGGAAACCCTTTTTTGCCCAAGTCGCCCTTTCGGGTTTTCAACTTGCCGGGTGTACAATTTTTTTTTGTTTTATCCCTAATTTTTTCCTGAACCGCCCTTTCAGGTTTTCGATTCACCGGGATGCCCATTTTTGCCCAAGTCGCCCTTTCGGGTTTTCAACTTGTTGGGTTATTTTATGCGTAGTATCTTTTGACTATGTCTGCGTTCGCAGGGTGCGGCAAGTCGTCACCGTACATGGTGGTCAGAATCATTGCCCCACCAAAAAAGATGCTCTTGATCACAAATGGTCCTTCGTAAGTAGGAGTCCACTTGCCTCTGGGATCACTTTGCAGTAAGATGATCCGCTTGATTACAAGATCTCTGACTTGATATACCTGACGCCTGACTTTCTTGTTGAAAGCCTTGATCATCCGTTTTTGATACGTCTGACCATGACAAACAGCAGTAAGTCGCTTCTCGTCGATCAAGTTAAGTTGATCAAGCCGGGTCTGAATCCAATCGTCTTCACTTAAACCAGCATTCTTCATAGTCCTCAAGGAAGGAATCTGAACTTCCATAGGTAGAACAACTTCCATGCCATATACCAAAGAAAAGGGGGTTTCCCCTATTGAAGTACGTGCCGTGGTACGATACCCGTGCAGAGCAAATGGTAACATCTCATGCCAGTCCTTGTAGGTGACTGTCATCTTTTAAATGATCTTCTTGATATTTTTGTTCGCGGCTTCAACAACACCGTTCATCTTCGGCCGATAGGGAGATGAATTGTGATGATAAATCTTGAACTGTTCACATAGAGAGGTGATCATATTGTTGTTCAAATTTGTACCATTGTCTGTGATAATCCTATCAGGGATACCATACCGGCATATGAGGTTATGCTTGATGAAGCGGGCAACCATATTCTTTGTAACATAGGCATAGGAAGCTGCTTCGACCCACTTGGTGAAATAGTCAATAGAGACCAAGATGAAGCGATGTCCATTGGATGCCGTAGGCTTGATCTCTCCAATCATGTCAATGCCCCGCATTGCGAATGGCCAAGGAGCTGTCAGAACGTTGAGAGGAACATAAGGAATATGTACCTTGTCGGCATAGTCTTGACATTTGTGGCAAGTACGGGAATGTTGATGACAATCAGTTTCCATGGTAGACCATTAGTAGTCTACCCTTAGAATCTTCTTAGCCATCGTATGTCCGCTGAAGTGGGTGCCAAATGTGCCACTATGTATTTCGGTCATGATCAACTCTGCTTCAACCTTGTCCACACAACGAAGTAGAATACAATCATGGTTGCGCTTATAAAGGATGCCATTGCTTAGGAATAACTTGGCAGCAAATCTCCTTAAGAACTTTTTATCATTGACTGAAGCTCCTTCAGGATATTCTCTAGTCTGGAGATACCTTTTGATTTCATGAAACCAGGGTTGTTCCACTACTTCTTCGGTGTTAATCGCATGACAATGCGCAGGTTCGTCCATTTGTTCAATGGTGATCTGGGGAGCCTCGTTATCCTAGGTGAGTTTAAACATGGAAGACATTGTAGCCAGAGCATCGACTAACTGATTTTCTTCTCGCGAGAAATGCTCGAAGGTAATCTGCTCGAAATGAGGCAACAATGTCAAGACATGTTCTTTGTATGGGATAAGATTAGGATGTTTGGTGTCCCACTCTCCTTTGACTTGACTGATAACCAAAGCCGAGTCCCCAAATACGACCAAAGATTTGATTCCCAAGTCTATAGCAGCCTTGAGACCAAAGATGCAAGCTTCATATTCAGCCATGTTGTTGGTACAGCTGAAGCAAAGTCGGGCAGTGAAGGGTGTATGGCAACCTTCCGGAGAAATGAGTACCGCACCGATACCGTTGCCAAGTGAATTTGAAGCACCATCAAAGTACAAGGTCCATCGGGATCCTTGTTCAGGTCCGTCATACGGTCCGTTACCTTCAATGTTGTCCAATGTCATGATGTCCTCGTCAGGGAAGTCAAATCTCATAGATTGATAATCTTCAACGGCTTGATGAGCTAGATGGTCAGCTAGTACACTCCCCTTTATAGCTTTTTGTGTAGTATACTGGATATCATACTCAGTCAAGATCATTTGCCATCTAGCGATTCTTCCAGATAAATCAGGCTTCTCAAAGATATACTTGATCGGATCCATTTTGGAAATCAGCAAAGTGGTATGAGTCAACATATACTGCCTTAGCCGGCGAGCAGCCCATACCAAAGCACAACAAGTTTTCTCGAGCAGTGAGTAGCGAGTCTCACAGTCGGTAAACTTTTTGCTAAGGTAATAATTGGCATGCTCTTTTCGGCCAGACTCGTCATGTTGGCCCAATACGCACCCCATTGAGTTATCCAAAACAGTCAGATACATGATTAACGACCTTCTTTCGACGGGTGGCATCAAGATAGGAGGTTCCAGTAAATACTCCTTGATCTTATCAAAAGCAAATTGACAATAATTGTTCCATTCAACTACCTGATCTTTCTTCAACAGTTTGAAAATTGGCTCACAGGTAGATGTCAGGTGAGAGATGAACCTCGCGATATAGTTTAAGCGTCCCAAGAAACCTCTAACCTCCTTTTCAGTGCGGGGGCAGGCATTTCTCGTATAGCCTTTACTTTAGCTGGATCAACCTCAATGCCTTTGTTGCTGACAATAAATCCCAAAAGTTTACCAGACCTAACCCCAAAAGTGCACTTGCTTGGGTTCAGTCTGAGCTTAAACTCCTTCAACCTGACAAACAGCTTTTGTAGATGATCAAGGTGTTCTTCCTCTGTCTGTGATCGGGCTATCATGTCGTCTACGTAAAATTCAATCTCGTGATGTATCATATCATGAAATAAAGCTACCATGGCGGGTGGATAGGTTACCCCGACATTCTTCAGTCCGAATGGCATCATTTTGTAGCAGAAGGTACCCCATTGCGTGACAAAAGTAGTTTTCTCCATGTCCTCGGGGGCCATTTTGATCTGGTTGTATCCCGAGAATCCATCCATGAAGGAAAATACCTTGTGTTGAGCTGTGTTGTGAACCAAGATGTGATGTGTGGCAGTGGAAAATCGTCTTTAGGGCTAGCCCTATTTAAATCCCGATAGTCCACACACATTCTGACTTTTCTGTCCTTTTTAGGCACGGGCACAATGTTAGCAACCCATTGTGGATAGGAAGTAACAGCCAGAAAGCCAGCATTGAATTGCTTCATTACCTCAGCTTTGATCTTCTTAGACATGTCGGGCCTCATTCGACGGACCTTTTGTTTGATCGATGGACAATCTTCTCTTCTAGGGAGACGGTGAACCACGATATCTGTGTCTAATCCTGGCATGTCTTCATAGGACCAGGAAAAGATCTCAACATATTCATTCAACAACTGCACTAAGCATTCTTTGACACTTGGTTCCAGGTTGGCACCCACTTTTACCTCTTTTTTGTCTTCCTCTGTTCCCAAGTTGATGGTTTCTAGCAACTCTTCATGAGGCATAATAGCCCTCTCTTCTTGTTGCAAAAGTATGGCTAACTCTCCCGGCACTTCACAGTCTTCGTCAACTTTGTACTCAGCATGATTGACCAAATCTTCAGAGTTACCGAAGGCTAAAGCAGAATAGTCACCCATGGAATCCGTAGTGGATGGGTACCTGTATTTATGAGTGTGGGTGTGTGTAAGGGATAACCATCCTTAAACAAAACAAAATGCAAAAGGAAAGAAAATGAACACAACAGTTTATAGATGAAGACGTCCAATGATTCATTAAAACATGACATATGATAATGAAGAAACTCAAGCCCTTACAAATGGTCCTATATGCCCCGGGCAAGGCATAAGGTGAAAATAGTGTACGAATTATTTAGTTATTATAGACCAAAATAAGAAATTGTTCAAAGATAAATTTACTGGTTGATGAAGGTGATGGGAATAAAATCCTTTTCTTCCCAGTTGCTTAAACCCCCTTCGACGGTTGGAAATATCCAATCTACGAAGTTGTTGTAACACCCTCTAAAACCCCGCATATAATTTTCGCAAATATTAAAAATTGTAAACTCAGAGTACATGTAATAACCGAGGAATGCTACAATTCTCTTTTAATAAAATAAATTCCTGTCATGCATAATTTTAGTGGTAACTCATACATGTCTACACAGCGGAATAATTTATTTAATAAATCAAATGTTATAATATTTTCCAAAATCATCAGGGATTAACACCTGGAAAAGTCAACGTCATATTATAACAATTAACAGAAAATAAACGAGTCTGACTAAAGCAGCTCGACAACCAAACGTTCCCGGAGTTACAACTATCAGAGCATGACCCGGACATACTAAAACGAAACTAAACTAGACACGATAAGCCTTCGCCAAGCACCTGAGCGAAGCTCCTCAATCTGAAATATTCAACAGTAAGGGTGAGCTTCTCAGATATACATTTGGTTATACATTCATAACAATCAATTCACGAAATCATAAGCATCACCCAATAATTAGCATATTTCATAGTTTACAAAACCTTTACAATTCATATATCCATGACATATTGCCTTTCATATTTGCAAATATTCATCAAACATCATCAACCATTTATCAATCATACATGCATACAAACAATCAAATACAACATTGGAAAAATCATCCATTCATGTTATATTCGAGTAATGCAACACACCCATGCATGTGGTACCACTTCACCGCCCCATTAAATCGCGGGTCACGGATAACTCACCGTTCCATTATATCGCGGACACGGCTACCACCTCAACGTTCCATTATATCGCGGACACGTATATTGGCCACCATGTTAATTCCACACAATGGGAATTAACAAATGCAACATGATATGTAAGTATGTAACACTCAGCATACTATGAACATCAATCAACATATCATGCACATCAACAATATCAAACATAACATGATAGGAATAGCATGTAACCACTCAGCATACTATTAAACATCAATCATATCAAGTTATATCATAATTCATGCTTGATAACATCATCTAAAAGCATGACAATAAGATCCACATAGTGTTGGTATCATAACATACAATCGTTATTCGATACACACATCAATCAACACTAGGAATACAATAAACACATATTCAAAACATGTCAAACACTGCACATCAAAACCGGATCAATCCGTACTTAACAACATGCATGGAAAACATAGTTTAAAAACCAACACAGGAGGTTTAACACGGGTGCCCGTGTAAAACAACACTGCCCGTGTGGAAATGTGTCCAGAAAACACGTTTTTTTGACAAAACAGGGGATCAACACGGGCGCCCGTGTAAATCAACACGGCCCGTGTTGAATTGTGCCCAGAAAACCCATTTTTATGCCAACACAGTGAATCAACACGGGCGCCCGTGTTAATCAACACGCCCGTGTTGAATTATGGCCAGAAAACACATTTTCATCAGCATTACAGTGAATCAACACGGGTGCCCGCGTAAATCAACGCGCCCGTGTTGATGAGTGCGAACCCAATTTTTCTGTTTTTGCAGCAGCTCATATACCCATTTTTTTGCACGAAAATACCTCTCTACGGCGGTGCAATATAGTACAAAGACATCCAATCCATCATAGGGACCTAAAGTCTCTAATTGATTCATAAAATCGGGAACTTAAACCCTTTCTAACAAAGTTCAATCCTAAGGTTATCGATCCCTAGAAACATCTAACAATTGGGATTTCCTACGATTACCCGAATCAACCGTACATAAACCCATAAACAAATATAAATCGAGTATAAACCCCCCTTACCTTATCAATTAGCAGCTTTGAGTTCCTGAGCGATGTTCTTCGTTCTCCGTTCTTCAGAGCTCTATTTTCCCAAATTCCAACTTCTGTTCTTACGTGAAAACCAAAAATGAGAAAATGGCCTAAGTCCCAAACATAACTTTATTTCTCTGCACCCCCACTCTTTACTAACAACATCTAAGCCCAATAACATAAAAATCCCAATATTCCTTATTTCTTTTATTTTCCTCAAATACTCCAAAATAAATAATTCTTTTTATTTTATTAATTCTAATAAAATAAATTCCCAAATTTAAATAAATCAATTAATTGAAAACGGGGTGTTACAACTCTCCCCCACTAAAAGAGTTTTCGTCCTCGAAAACATACCTTAGACGAACAGCTCCGGATAAGCCTCTTTCATCTGGCTCTCCAGCTCCCAAGTGATATTTCCGTCTGCTGGACCTCCCCAAGCAACCTTCACTAATGCTATCTCTTTACCTCTTAACTGTTTCACTTCCCGATCTTCTATCCTCATAGGCAATGCTTCTACTGTCAGGTTATCTCTTACCTGTACATCATCTATTTGGATTACATGAGATGGGTCTGGAATGTATCTCCTCAACTGAGAAACATGAAAAACATCGTGCAAATTCGCAAGTCTCGGAGGTAAAGCAATGCGATAAGCAACTTCTCCCACTCTTTCCGTAATCTGAAACGGACCAATAAAACGCGGAGTCAACTTCTTAGACTTCAACGCCCGACCAATACCCGTCATCGGAGTAACTCTCATAAACACATGATCTCCATCACTGAATTCTAAATTCTTTCTCCTCTTATCATGATAACTTTTCTGACGACTCTGAGAAGCTTTCATCTTCTCTTGAATCAATTTGATCTTTTCGGTAGTCTGCTGAACAATCTCTGGCCCAATTACCGAACTCTCTCCAGATTCATACCAACACAAAGGCGTCCTACACCGTCTACCATACAATGCCTCAAACGGAGCCATACCAATACTCGAATGGTAACTATTGTTATAAGTAAATTCAATCAATGGCAAATAGCTATCCCAAGCTCCACCTTTCTCTAAAACACAAGCACGCAATAAATCTTCCAACGATTGAATCGTCCTCTCCGTCTGTCCATCAGTCTGAGGATGGTAAGCTGAACTCAATCTCAACTTAGTACCCAAAGCCTTCTGCAATCCTTCCCAAAATTTCGAAGTGAACCTCGGATCTCTATCTGACACAATACTAGAAGGAACTCCATGCAAACTCACTATTTTCTCAATATACAACTGTGCCAATCTCTCCATCGAGTAATCCATTCGCACCGGTATAAAATGAGCAGACTTAGTCAACCTATCCACAACGACCCATATCGCTTCACAATTCATAGGAGTCCTTGGCAACCCAGATACGAAATCCATAGAAATACTATCCCACTTCCATTCTGGAATAAACATCGGTTGCATAAACCCAGACGACTTTTGATGCTCAATCTTCGATTTCTGACAGATTAAACATGCATACACAAATTCAGCTATTTCCTTTTTCATTCTCGGCCACCAAAACAATTTCTTCAAATCATGATACATTTTCGTGGCACCCGGATGAATGCTCATCCCACTGCGATGTCCTTCCTCTAATATACTTTTCTTGATTTCTGCGACATCAGGAACACAAACTCTATCGCCAAATCTCATAACATCATTTTCATCAATCCTAAACTCACCACCTTGACCTTGGTTGATCAATGTCAATTTATCAACTAAATTAACATCGGATTTCTGCCCGATCCTGATCTCTTCTAGAATACCACTAGTAAGTTTCAACATACCCAAACGAACACACTTCGGAGTACTTTCACAAACCAAACTCAAATCTCGGAATTGCTCAATTAAATCCAATTCACGAACCATCATCATAGACATATGCAAGGATTTCCTGCTCAAAGCATCTGCAACCACATTTGCCTTACCAGGATGGTAATTCAAACCAAAATCATAATCTTTGAGAAATTCCAACCACCTTCTTTGCCTCATATTAAGCTCTTTCTGATCGAAAAGATACTTCAAACTCTTATGATCACTATACACTTCAAATCTCGAACCGTACAGATAATGTCTCCATAATTTCAAGACAAACACGACTGCTGCCAACTCTAAGTCATGAGTAGGATAGTTCCTTTCATGAACCTTCAACTGTCTCGAAGCATACGCAACTACCTGCTGATTCTGCATTAAAACACCACCTAAACCCAACAGAGATGCATCACAATAGACCACAAAAGATTCCACCGGATTCGGCAAAATCAGAATAGGAGCACTTGTCAATCTCCGCTTCAATTCTTGGAAACCTTTCTCACAATCAGAATCCCAAATAAACGCTTGTCCTTTACGAGTCAACTTCGTCAACGGCAATGCTAACTTTGAGAATCCTTCGATAAATTTTCTGTAATAACCTGCAAGACCAAGAAAACTTCTAATTTCAGAAACAGTCTTCGGCGCTTCCCACTGAGATACCGCTTCTACTTTCGCAGGATCCACTGCAATACCATTCTTAGAAATCACATGTCCAAGAAAACTAACTTCATTCAGCCAGAACTCACATTTGGACAACTTTGCATACAACTTCTTATCTTTCAACAACTCTAACACAATTCTGAGATGTTCCGCATGTTCTTCGTCATTCTCGGAATAAATCAGAATGTCATCAATAAAAACCACAACAAACTTATCCAGGTATGGGTGAAAAATCCTATTCATATATTCCATGAAAACACCAGGTGCATTAGTAACTCCGAACGGCATAACAGAATATTCATAATGCCCATACCTCGTTCGAAAAGCAGTCTTTTGAATATCTTCCGCTTTCACACGAATCTGATGATATCCAGATCTCAAATCAATCTTACTGAATACACTGGCTCCAATTAACTGATCCATTAAATCATCAATCCTCGGTAACGGGTACCGATTCTTAATGGTTACCTTGTTCAATTGCCTGTAATCAACACACAGTCTCATAGAACCTTCTTTCTTCTTAACCAACAATACCGGAGCACCCCAAGGCGAAACACTTGGACGAATAAACTTCTTCTCCAGTAAATCTTCCAACTGACTCTTCAATTCAGCCAATTCAGACGCAGACATACGATATGGCGCCATCGACACCGGTCTCGTACCAGGAATTAAATCTATAGAAAATTCCACCTCTCTCTCAGGAGGTAACTCGCCAACATCATCAGGAAAGACTTCTGGAAAATCACACACCACTGGCAATTCACTACTCCTGACCTTTCCTGTTGCATCTAACGAAGCAAGTAACATAAACACATTAGCACCATCTTCCATTGCTTCTTGCACCTGCCTAGCAGTCATAGTCAAATTCTCGACACCAACTGCTTCTGGGAAAATCACCGTCTTAGCAAAGCAGTTCAGATGAACCCGGTTAAATTCCAACCAGTTCATCCCAAGGATAATATCAATTTGTTCAAGCGGTAGGCACACTAAATCCATACCGAAACCCCTACCAAAAATCTCAATAGGACAATTCCTACATACGAGTGAAGTTGTCACTGAACCCGATGCAGGAGTATCAACAACCATGCTACCTCGCATACCAGATATGTCCAGTTTCAACCTCTCAGCACAATCCAAAGAAATGAAAGAATGAGTTGCACCAGTATCAATAATTGCAACTAAAGGTGTGCCATGAATAAAACACGTACCTTTAATCAATCGATCCTCTGGGGTAGTCTCAGATCCAGACAAAGCAAACACTTTTCCACCTGACTGATCCTTCCTAGGCTTAGGACACTGCGGACGAATGTGACCTTCTTCGCCACAATTGTAACAAGTAACAGACTTCCCTTTGCAATCAATAGACAAATGACCAGCCTTTCCACATTTATAGCACTTCTTCTCATCACTCCTGCAATCTCGAATGTGATGACCAGACTCACCATACCTGTAGCATCTGATAGGAGCCTTAGAATCTCCCCCACTAGGCCTTTTCCAACCGCCTGATCTCTGGTTATCTCTACCATATGGCTTGCCACGGTCCATATGTTGCTTCCCTCTTTTATCAACAGCTTCACGAGAGTGAGGCGACCGATTCTTGGTAATATCTTCTTCCAAGATTCTGCTACAATCCACCAGATCAGAAAATCTACGAATACGCTGGTACCTGATTCCCTGCTTAATCTCATCTCGGAGACCATTCTCAAATTTGATACATTTAGAGAATTCTCCAGCCTCATCATTGTTGTAGTGTGCATAATACTTTGCCAGCTCAGTGAACTTAGTAGCATACTCACTAACAGTCAGATTGCCCTGCTTAAGCTCCAAAAATTCAATTTCCTTTCTTCCCCGAACATCTTCAGGAAAGTACCTCCTCAGAAAAGCCCTTCTGAAGTTAGCCCAAGTCAGTGCCTCTCCATCCTGAACCATTTCAGTCCTTGTGGCAACCCACCAGTCGTCGGCCTCTTCTGCCAACATATGCGTACCATATCTGACTTTCAGATCTTCAGCACAATCGATCACACGGAAAATCCTTTCGATTTCCTTCAGCCACTTCTGAGCACCTTCGGGGTCGTGTGTACCTTTGAACAACGGAGGATTGTTCCTCTGGAAATTTCCCAATTGCCTATCAGCACCAATCACGCCTCCAGTTGGGTTTCCAGCAAGTACACCAGCTAACATCCCCAAAGCCTCAGCTAGTGCAGCATCATTTCGTCCATTACCTCTTCCAGCCATATTCCTGAGAATTAAAACATACTCCACATCAGAATACAGTATCGACAGTGTTACCTTGCACTAGTCGCATACGAAAAGGAATGACTGACTCAAGACTCTGGTCACAACGACCGACTATGCTCTGATACCACTATTGTAACACCCTCTAAAACCCCGCATATAATTTTCGCAAATATTAAAAATTGTAAACTCAGAGTACATGTAATAACCGAGGAATGCTACAATTCTCTTTTAATAAAATAAATTCCTGTCATGCATAATTTTAGTGGTAACTCATACATGTCTACACAGCGGAATAATTTATTTAATAAATCAAATGTTATAATATTTTCCAAAATCATCAGGGATTAACACCTGGAAAAGTCAACGTCATATTATAACAATTAACAGAAAATAAACGAGTCTGACTAAAGCAGCTCGACAACCAAACGTTCCCGGAGTTACAACTATCAGAGCATGACCCGGACATACTAAAACGAAACTAAACTAGACACGATAAGCCTTCGCCAAGCACCTGAGCGAAGCTCCTCAATCTGAAATATTCAACAGTAAGGGTGAGCTTCTCAGATATACATTTGGTTATACATTCATAACAATCAATTCACGAAATCATAAGCATCACCCAATAATTAGCATATTTCATAGTTTACAAAACCTTTACAATTCATATATCCATGACATATTGCCTTTCATATTTGCAAATATTCATCAAACATCATCAACCATTTATCAATCATACATGCATACAAACAATCAAATACAACATTGGAAAAATCATCCATTCATGTTATATTCGAGTAATGCAACACACCCATGCATGTGGTACCACTTCACCGCCCCATTAAATCGCGGGTCACGGATAACTCACCGTTCCATTATATCGCGGACACGGCTACCACCTCAACGTTCCATTATATCGCGGACACGTATATTGGCCACCATGTTAATTCCACACAATGGGAATTAACAAATGCAACATGATATGTAAGTATGTAACACTCAGCATACTATGAACATCAATCAACATATCATGCACATCAACAATATCAAACATAACATGATAGGAATAGCATGTAACCACTCAGCATACTATTAAACATCAATCATATCAAGTTATATCATAATTCATGCTTGATAACATCATCTAAAAGCATGACAATAAGATCCACATAGTGTTGGTATCATAACATACAATCGTTATTCGATACACACATCAATCAACACTAGGAATACAATAAACACATATTCAAAACATGTCAAACACTGCACATCAAAACCGGATCAATCCGTACTTAACAACATGCATGGAAAACATAGTTTAAAAACCAACACAGGAGGTTTAACACGGGTGCCCGTGTAAAACAACACTGCCCGTGTGGAAATGTGTCCAGAAAACACGTTTTTTTGACAAAACAGGGGATCAACACGGGCGCCCGTGTAAATCAACACGGCCCGTGTTGAATTGTGCCCAGAAAACCCATTTTTATGCCAACACAGTGAATCAACACGGGCGCCCGTGTTAATCAACACGCCCGTGTTGAATTATGGCCAGAAAACACATTTTCATCAGCATTACAGTGAATCAACACGGGTGCCCGCGTAAATCAACGCGCCCGTGTTGATGAGTGCGAACCCAATTTTTCTGTTTTTGCAGCAGCTCATATACCCATTTTTTTGCACGAAAATACCTCTCTACGGCGGTGCAATATAGTACAAAGACATCCAATCCATCATAGGGACCTAAAGTCTCTAATTGATTCATAAAATCGGGAACTTAAACCCTTTCTAACAAAGTTCAATCCTAAGGTTATCGATCCCTAGAAACATCTAACAATTGGGATTTCCTACGATTACCCGAATCAACCGTACATAAACCCATAAACAAATATAAATCGAGTATAAACCCCCCTTACCTTATCAATTAGCAGCTTTGAGTTCCTGAGCGATGTTCTTCGTTCTCCGTTCTTCAGAGCTCTATTTTCCCAAATTCCAACTTCTGTTCTTACGTGAAAACCAAAAATGAGAAAATGGCCTAAGTCCCAAACATAACTTTATTTCTCTGCACCCCCACTCTTTACTAACAACATCTAAGCCCAATAACATAAAAATCCCAATATTCCTTATTTCTTTTATTTTCCTCAAATACTCCAAAATAAATAATTCTTTTTATTTTATTAATTCTAATAAAATAAATTCCCAAATTTAAATAAATCAATTAATTGAAAACGGGGTGTTACAGTTGTCCTCTTCATCTTCATCTTCTACAGCATTAATTCCGTGGTGGGTGATTTTGACGAGTGGTCCTCCAGCCTTGGAGCGACGCATGACCTTCTGTCCTGCAGCGGTAAACCCTAATCTAAATTTGTCCGTCTTATGGGGAAAATCAGGCAGCTGCTCCCATACTGTACTCTTTCCTTCTTTGACCACAACCACCGCGTCCTTGAGAGATTCCATCCTAGATACATGCTTGGGAATGATAGGCACCTCAACCATTGTTTTCGCAACTGCAACCTCAGGAGAAACTTCCTCAAAATGTTGGAAAGGCATTTCTATGAACTCGCCATCCAACTCCACATAGCGGAAGGAATTGAGATGACTTATCATGTACTCTTCCTCATCGTGCACTGTTATAATCTTACCCTTAACAGGATATTTCAGCATTTGGTGCAAAGAGGAGGTAACTGCCCCAACATAATGGATCCACGGTCTTCCCAGCAAACACGAATATGAAGGACGGATGTCCATCACATAAAAGGTGGAGTTCAAAACTTCTGTGCCTACTTTGATAGGAATGTCAACCTCTCCGTGAACCATTATTTTGGACCCATCAGAGGCCCTAACAACAATGTTACTAGGTTTGAGGGTCAATCCTTCACAGTCCAAACGGTCCAACACTTTCTTCGGCAACACATTTAAGGAAGAACCGGTATCAACTAAGACATGGGCGAGGGTGGTTCCCCTGCATTCAACTGAGACATGTAGCGCGTCATTGTGTTTCCTTCCCTTGGAAATCAAATCAGCATCGGAAAAACCCAGACCATTATCAGCAGTAAGACTGGCCATGCACTCCTGAAACTGGTTAGCTGAAGTTTCTTGGGGCACGTGTGCCGCCTTCAAAAATTTGATTAAGGCCTTAGCATGGGCCTCAGAGCAGAGTAGAAGAGCCAACATGGATATTTTAGAGGGGGTCTTCCCTAGCTGGTCCACGACGTCGTAGTCGCTCCTTCTGATTATCTTCAATATTTCTTCCATTTCTTTCTGGGTGGTTTCGGGGATAACCACAATATGAGCCTTCGTCCTGACAGGCGCTTCTAGTATCCCCTTACCCTTATTGGTAGTATCAACTGTAGTTGTTTAGTTATTGGCTTGCATTTTTGGTAAAACCAGGTGTGTGTGTGTGTGAATGTCATGACTGATGTCATAACATTCTAGTTTAGTATGTACTGATTCATTAGGTACCTTTGCAGAAAAATATTGTCATACAGGTGCTGCTGTTTATAAGTGTGTATCTGAGCATTTTGCAAAAAGATCACATTTACCTAAATCAGTAGACAGGTTTTCAGATGTCATAACAAATGTTAAGACATCCTGTTCTGAACTAACAATTATGCAGTTTGGGTAATTCTGAGTTTTTTCAGGATTATGACTCAGTCTTTCCAGAACAGAAAATCTCGTGGACTTGGGGTTAACCTAGCTCAACCCTAACCTGGTTGATAAATTCCTGTGACCTAGTCTTAAGGTCAAACGGAATTAACCCTAGCTTTTTGTGGAAACCCTAACTGAAGATGCAGCTGCTATATATTCAACAGAGCTGCTGTTTTGGAAAGAATCCCTTTTTGACAGAAGATCATTTAGAAGCTGTATAGTTTTAACTATTGTAATCCAAGCAATTATCATTGTGATAAGTGACTTGGGATAGGCTTTAATTGTAAGGGTTGTGTATCACTCAAAGCTTTGAAGCAAGAGTGTTTGTATGTCTCTTGAATAAAGCTTTGAAGCAAAGTCAAGTTAGGTTTGTGTATCACTCAAAGCTGTGAAGCAAGAGTGTTTGTGTTGCTTGATTAAAAAGCTGTGAAGCATAATCAAGTGTATGTTTTGGAGAGTGTCTTCATCAATTCATTAGTCAAATTGTTTTATGTATCACTGCTGTGATTGAGGGGGAGTGAGTAGGAACTCAGGTTTAAGTTGTACTTAGATTGAAGTTGCATTGGGTAGGTCTTAAGTGAAGGAGATAAGCTGGTTGGTTTATTCCTGAATTAATATCTCTTATAGTGGATTTCCTCCCTGGCTTGGTAGCCCCCAGAGTAGGTGTTGTTGCACACTGAACTGGGTAAACAATTGACTGTGTTTTTTACTGTTTTTGTATTTACTGTCTTATAGAAAGTCAGATACGGTGTCATAACATTGAACGTGACATTGAGTATCTGCATCCAGAATTTCAATTGGCATCAGAGCAGGCACCCTGCCTGTATTACTGGGTGAGATCTAGGGATATCACTTTCTGGCACTATGGACAAAGAAGGAGTTTTTGGAAATAGACCACCCATTCTGGATGGAACAAATTATGACTACTGGAAACCTCGTATGATTGCCTTCTTAAAATCTCTGGACAAAAAGGCTTGGAGAGCTGCTGACAAAGGATGGATCCATCCCACCATAACTGAGAAAGATGGGACAATCAGTTTGAAGCCTGAGGAAGATTGGAGTAAAGAAGAAGATGAGTTAGCCCTGGGAAATTCCAAAGCTTTAAATGCCTTGTTCAATGGAATTGATAGAAACATTTTCAGACTAGTACATCAATATGAATTGGCCAAGGAAGTTTGGGACACTCTCAAAACTACTCATGAGGGCACTTCCAAAGTGAAAATGTCAAGGCTTCAGGTGTTGACTACCAAGTTTGAGAATCTAAAAATGATGGAAGATGAAACCATTCATGAGTTTCACATGAACATCTTGGAGATTGCCAACACCTCAGGAGCACTAGGAGAAAAGATGTCAGAAGAAAAATTGGTGAGAAAGATTCTCAGATCCTTGCCTAAAAGATTTGCTATGAAGGTAACTGCCATATAGGAAGCCCAGGACATCAACAAGTTGAAAGTGGATGAACTAATTGGGTCTCTTCATACTTTTGAGATGGGGATCACTGAAAATGGTGACAAGAAGAACAAGAGCATAGCACTTGTATCCAACACTGATGTTGAAAACAAGGAGGATGGAGAAGAAAATATTTCAGAAGCTATAGCCATGCTTGGAAGACAGTTCAACAAACTCATCAAAAGAATAGATCCAAAGTCAAGGTCTAATGTTCATAACATTCCCTCTGACATTGACAGTTCCAGCAGAAGACCAAGGTCAGAAGAGAAGGGAAATCAAGGCAGGGGAATTCAATGCCATGGCTGTGAAGGATATGGGCATATTCGAGCTGAATGTCCTACCTTTCTTAAGAAACAAAAGAAAGGAATGACTGTTACTTGGTCTGACTGTGATTCAGAAAGTAATTCTGAAGAAGAATCTGCCAAACTAGTTACTGCTCTAACTGGTGTTTATACCTCTGAAAGTGACACTAGTGATGAAGAAGTGACATTTGAAGAACTGGCTGATACCTACAAGAAATTGTGTATCAGAAGTGCTGAAGTCTGTGTGCAGAATGAGAAACAATCAAAACTCATCATAAAGCTGGAGGCTAAAAAAAGGGCAGATCTTGAAACTATAAGTCATCTAGAAGGGGAAGTTCAACTGCTGAACTCACAATTGAACCAAATGACCAAATCTGTCAAGATGCTGACTAATGGAACAGACAAATTGGAAGAGATTCTTCAAGTTGGACAAAATGTGGGAATCAAATCTGGACTAGGATTTGTGGAAGCCAAGAAATCTAGTACAGACAAGAAGATCAGGCCTGATAAGCAAATGTCAAAACAGATGTCTCAACACAACTCTCAACATCAGGAACAGAGACACATGAAGAAAAGTTACCAAAGATGGAGATGTCATCATTGTGGGAGATATGGTCACATAAAGCCTTTCTGCTTCAGATTGCATGGATACCCTAATCAGAACTCAGGTGTCAAACCTAAGTCCAAAAAGGTACCACATGCTCCTAAATGGAAGAAAAAGGCTACTGCCCTGATAGCCCACACTTCCCTGAGGGTCTCTGCAAAGGAAGACTGGTACTTTGACAGTGGGTGTTCCAGACACATGACTGGAATCAAGAACCTCCTCAATAATGTTAAACCTCACACCACCAGTTTTGTGACCTTTGTAGATGGTGCTAAAGGTGAAATCAAAGGAGTTGGTAATTTGGACTGCCCTGGAGTTCCAAGTCTGAATGAAGTACTGCTGGTAAAAGGGCTGACTGCTAATCTCATTAGTATCAGTCAATTGTGTGATCTAGGATTCAAGGTCAATTTCTCAAAATCTGAATGTCTTGTAATTAATGAAAAACAAGAAATTATAATGAAAGGAGTCAGATCTAAAGACAACGGTTACTTGTGGGAGCCTGAGAACACTAATTTCTCCTCTGTGTGTTCCATTGCAAAAGAAGAAAAAGAGGTGAAACTGTGGCACCAAAAACTTGGCCATCTTCATCTAAGAGGTATGAAAAGGATTATCTCCATGGAGGCAGTCAGAGGGATTCCAAGACTGCAAATTGATAAAGGAAGAGTTTGTGGTGAATGTCAGGTTGGTAAACAGACTAGGATGTCACATCCAAAGTCAAGACATCTGACCACCTCCAAGGTTCTAGAACTTCTTCATATGGATCTGATGGGACCAATGCAAGTGGAGAGTCTTGGTGGAAAAAGATATGCCTATGTGGTTGTGGATGATTTTTCCAGATTCACCTGGATTAACTTCATTAGGGAAAAATCTGATGTATTTGAAGTTTTTAGAGAATTGTGCAAAAGAATTCAAAGAGAAAAGGAAGGGTGTATTGTCAGAATCAGAAGTGATCATGGCAAGGAATTTGAAAACAGCAAGTTTGATGATTTCTGTTCCTCAGAAGGAATTAGTCATGAATTTTCTTCTCCTATAACTCCTCAGCAAAATGGAGTTGTGGAAAGGAAAAACAGGACCATACAGGAATCTGCCAGAGCAATGATACATGCCAAAAGACTTCCTATGTATTTTTGGGCTGAAGCTATGAATACAGCCTGCTATGTCCATAACAGGGTCACCTTGAGAAAGGGAACCTCATCCACCATATATGAACTCTGGAAAGGAAGAAAACCAACTGTGAAGTACTTCCATGTGTTTGGCAGCAAATGCTATATTCTGGCAGATCGTGAACAAAGAAGAAAACTGGACCCTAAAAGTGATGAAGGCATATTTCTAGGATACTCCTCAAACAGCAGAGCTTATAGAGTATTCAATTCCAGGACCAAAGCCATGATGGAATCAATAAATGTCATAATTGATGATTATCATGAGGAAATAGATGTCCCTTGTAATGTTGAGACATTCTTTGAGACTTCAACCCAACAGAATGATCTACCCAACACCACCACAACAGAATCTGAATCAAAGGAAGCTAGCAAGATCCCTTCCATCAGAATTCAGAAGGATCATCCAAAAGAGCTCATCATAGGAGATCCCAACAGTGGAGTCATTACAAGATCTAGAGAAATCATCTCGAACTCTTGTTTTGTGTCCAAAATGGAACCAAGAAATGTCAAGGAAGCTTTAACTGATGAATACTGGATTGGTGTAATGCAAGATGAACTGAACCAATTCAAGCAACATGAAGTTTGGGAACTGGTTCCTAGACCTGAAGGAACTAACATCATTGGCACAAAATGGATTTTCAAGAACAAATCAGATGCTGAAGGAGTTGTCACCAGAAATAAGGCAAGACTTGTTGCTCAAGGATACACTCAGGTTGAAGGGGTTGATTTTGATGAAACCTTTGCACCTGTAGCCAGGCTGGAATCAATCAGACTCCTATTGTCAATTGCTTGTCTTCTGAAGTTCAAGTTATTTCAGATGGATGTGAAAAGTGCCTTTCTAAATGGGTACTTGAATGAGGAAGCTTATGTGGAACAGCCTAAAGGCTTTGTGGATCCAAACCACCCTGATCATGTCTACAAATTGAGAAAATCTCTACATGGCCTGAAACAAGCTCCTAGAGCATGGTATGACAGGTTAACAAAGTTTCTCTCAGACAAAGGATACAGAAAAGGAGGCTTGGACAAAACTCTCTTTGTCAAAACTGAAGGAGGGAAGTTGATGGTTGCCCAAATATATGTTGATGACATAGTGTTTGGAGGAATGTCAGAACCTATGGTTAAACATTTTGCTGACCAGATGCAGGCTGAATTTGAAATGAGTCTCATGGGAGAACTAACTTATTTTCTTGGACTACAAGTCTCACAGATGGAGGACTCAATCTTCCTATCTCAAAGCAAGTATGCTAAGAACATTGTAAAGAAGTTTGGTATGGAGAATGCCAGTCACAAAAGGACTCCTGCTCCTACTCATTTAAAGCTTTCCAAAGATTCAAGTGGTGTTAAGGTGGATCAAAGTCTGTACAGAAGCATGATAGGAAGCTTGTTGTACTTAACAGCCAGCATACCTGATATTGCTTTTGCAGTTGGAGTCTGTGCAAGATACCAAGCTGATCCTAAAGTCAGTCATATCAATCAAGTGAAGAGAATTTTGAAGTATGTGAGTGGAACTTACAACTATGGGTTGCTATATTCTCATGGCTGTGAACCAACTCTGACTGGTTACTGCGATGCTGATTGGGCTGGTAGTGCTGATGATAGAAAAAGCATCTCTGGAGGATGTTTCTTCTTGGGAAATAATCTGGTTTCCTGGTTCAGCAAGAAACAGAATTGTGTGTCTCTCTCTACTGCTGAAGCTGAATACATTGCAACTGGTAGTAGCTGTTCTCAAATGATCTGGATGAAACAGATGCTTACTGAGTATAATGTCACACAAGATGTTATGACATTGTACTGTGACAATCTGAGTACAATCAACATTTCCAAGAATCCCATTCAGCATAGTAGGACCAAACATATTGACATAAGACATCACTTTATCAGAGACCTTGTAGAAGAGAAGACAATCAAATTGGAACATGTTGCCACTGAGCTGCAGCTGGCTGACATTTTTACCAAGGCACTCGATGCAAATCAATTTGAAAACTTGAGGGGTAAGTTGGGTATTTGCCAACATGAGGAATTGTAGCAATTAATTTTGCTTACAACAAGGATTAAAGGAGTTATGCTTGTTAAGTATGTTCTGATTAGGTTAAACTTATATTTTCCCATTTCCTTCATTTCTTTTAAGAAGTTGAATAGACACTCCTTTTCTTCCTTCCTCTCTCGTCTCCGCATCAAAACCAAATCTCTCAATCAAAATTTTCTCTCCAGTTGCTATTGGTCTTCTAAGACTATCAAAATGTCTCAAACACCATCATCATCCAATACGACCATTTCGTCCTCTTCCTCTGATCAAGATTCTAGGCCAATCTCATCTTCCCTGGATTCTGAAGTCCTGGAGATCGCTCCTCTTAGAGAAGTGGAAACTAACCCCATCAAGGTCAAAGAGCTGAGAACAAGACATGCAGGAAGGTCCCAAGCTACTGCCTCTGGTAATCCTTCTCATCCTTCTTCTTCTGTTCCCTCTGAAATTGCAAATAGGGAAGGGTCAGCCTATGTTCGTCAAGCAATAGCTAAAATTGTTACAAGAATTCTGAACGAGAACCACTTAGTTCCTGGCATTTCTGTTCCTTTAAATCAAGAAAGTTCAAATGCTGAAACAAATCCAAATGTCTCTAAGGATGTTGAGACATCAGGCAAAGAGAAGAATGCTGACATTGCTCACAAGAAAAGGAAGAAGCCCGAACCTTCTGAGTCTGATGACAGTGCTTAAATGTTGGTGGAGTTACTGGTTGGTGGAGTTGTTGTTTCATGGTGGAACTTGCAAAGTGTGTTGCTGTTCTTATTACTTTTTCTGGATGACTGTATAACTTTTAAGAACATGTATCTTTGGCCCATTTGTGGCTAAAGAGGGGGAGATATATTTTGGTAGACTTAATTTGTCATTCTATTTTTCTGCAGTCATATTTATTCTGCTGCTATCTATCTCTGATTGCTTAGGGTCTTTAGCCAAAAATCTGCCAAAGGGGGAGTTTGTAGTTGTTTAGTTATTGGCTTGCATTTTTGGTAAAACCAGGTGTGTGTGTGAATGTCATGACTGATGTCATAACATTCTAGTTTAGTATGTACTGATTCATTAGGTACCTTTGCAGAAAAATATTGTCATACAGGTGCTGCTGTTTATAAGTGTGTATCTGAGCATTTTGCAAAAAGATCACATTTACCTAAATCAGTAGACAGGTTTTCAGATGTCATAACAAATGTTAAGACATCCTATTCTGAACTAACAGTTATGCAGTTTGGGTAATTCTGAGTTTTTTCAGGATTATGACTCAGTCTTTCCAGAACAGAAAATCTCCTGGACTTGGGGTTAACCTAGCTCAACCCTAACCTGGTTGATAAAGTCCTGTGACCTAGTCTTAAGGTCAAACGGAATTAACCCTAGCTTTTTGTGGAAACCCTAACTGAAGATGCAGCTGCTATATATTCAACAGAGCTGCTGTTTTGGAAAGAATCCCTTTTTGACAGAAGATCATTTAGAAGCTGTATAGTTTTAACTATTGTAATCCAAGCAATTATCATTGTGATAAGTGGCTTGGGATAGGCTTTAATTGTAAGGGTTGTGTATCACTCAAAGCTTTGAAGCAAGAGTGTTTGTATGTCTCTTGACTAAAGCTTTGAAGCAAAGTCAAGTTAGGTTTGTGTATCACTCAAAGCTGTGAAGCAAGAGTGTTTGTGTTGCTTGATTAAAAAGCTGTGAAGCATAATCAAGTGTATGTTTTGAAGAGTGTCTTCATCAATTCATTAGTCAAATTGTTTTATGTATCACTGCTGTGATTGAGGGGGAGTGAGTAGGAACTCAGGTTTAAGTTGTACTTAGATTGAAGTTGCATTGGGTAGGTCTTAAGTGAAGGAGATAAGCTGGTTGGTTTATTCCTGAATTAATATCTCTTATAGTGGATTTCCTCCCTGGCTTGGTAGCCCCCAGAGTAGGTGTTGTTGCACACTGAACTGGGTAAACAATTGACTGCGTTTTTTTACTGTTTTTGTATTTACTGTCTTATAGAAAGTCAGATACGGTGTCATAACATTGAACGTGACATTGAGTATCTGCAGCCAGAATTTCATCAACATATGGTCTTACTTCAGGAGTATCCAATTCTTCAACCATCGGGCCTTGCACATATGGTTTAACAGGCACAGAAGCTTTCGAGGGTCCAAAAACTGATCGAGGGGGAGCAATCTCCAGAGAAAAATCCGTCCGCTGCGGGTTATCTTGCTTGTTCCTGCAATGTTCCCTATATCAGGTGTCTCCTCTTTAGAATTCTCTTGGACTGATTCAATCTGTTTGATGCCATGATAAAAGATTTCTCCTCCGTAGTTCCATGGTACCGTCTTGTCAGATTGATACGGGACAGGCCCTGACATGGTGATTTTTAATGGTACAAATTCAGGATCAGGTGTAATCTTGATAGGCCTTTTGCAAGCCTTGGGAAGATTGTTGGAGATGGTTATTATTGCGATATCGTTGGTTGAAGTAGCAAAAGTAGCAGGAGTAACAAGAGTGAAGGTATCAACAGGGGTCTTTTGGAAGAGTATCTCTTGGGTATCCATCAGGCGTTGGATGCCTGAATTCAACATTGGGCAATCAGCTCATACGTTTAAACAAAAGTAACAGTCCTTTCCGCAGCTTGGGAATATCCCGGATCTCATCAAATTCACTTTAATCACCGGTAAGAGAGTCAAAAGGTCAGCAACATTGGTAACATGAAGGTCTTCCATAACGACATGAACATTATGACCGTGCTTGGGCATTGGGGAAGAAATCACATTGGGCTTCTCAGGAGCATCAAACTCTACCTCTTTAGCGTTTATCAAGTCTTGGATTTTGTTCTTAAGCGCCCAACAATTATTGGTATCATGCCTAACACTGTCAGAGTGGTAAGCACACTTCGCATTGGAGTGGTAATATGGAGGGGAGGTATTATGGTTCTTTGGCGCTTCCTTCAAACTGGTGAGATTCATCTTTAGCAAATGAGGGAGTACTTGAGCTGGCGTCATTTTGATTCGGGTGAACTGCCGTTGTGGCCTTTCTACCCGTTGTTGATTAGGTCTTGATTGATTGCTGCAAGGTTGATCATTTGAAGAGTTTTGAATCATCACAGCCCCCACAGTTGGTCGGCGCTCGGTTCTTCCTTGACTTTTCTGAGAATAAACAGCAGAGGCATCCTTCTTAGCTGGGAAGGTTTTATTAACAGCAGTGGACGCGGAGGTATCTTTCTGAATCTTACCACTTTTAATACCGGCCTTGACTCTTTCGCCGGTCAGAATTAGTTCAGTAAATCCCGCGGAGGAACTCCCAATTAAATGATTGAAGAAAGGGCCAGACAGGGTCCCTAGAAACATGTCAACTAGCTCTCTATCCGACAATGGTGGCTGCACCCTTCCAGCCAGATCACGCCACTTCTGGGAATACTCTTTAAATCCTTCATTAGAAGCCATACCCATACTCTGTAGTTGAGTGCGAGTGGGCGCCAAATCAGCGTTGTATTGGTATTGACGGTAGAAAGCAGCAGCTAAGTCTTCCCAATTATGAACCTCTGATCTCTCAAGTTGATAGAACCAGTCCAATTGTGTGCATGACAAACTGTCTTGAAAAAAGTGTACCCAGAGGTCTTTATGAGATGAGTGGGGTTGGATCTTTCTGACATACGATCTCAGATGCATCTTTGGGCAGGACAGATCGTCATACTTAGCAAATTTTGGTACTTTGAACTTGGGAGGGATGACGATCCCAACGACCAGCCCTAGTTCTTCGAAATCTAAACTAGGTACCCTTTGCAACTCCATGGCTGCCAATAGATCCTCAAGATTTTAATATTTATCATCCGCCGGGGGATATTCTTGTTCGGAGTAGTCTTCATCCTCTTCCTATTCTTCCTCTTCAACTTCAGATTCAGAAGGTCCCACAGCTCCTTTTCCTTTACCAGCCCCTTCATCAGACGTTGAGGGGAACTCAAGAACTTTTCTAGCATTACTTTCAAACCTTCTTCCCATAGTGGCTACTCTGGGCCTTTTCTTCTTTTTCTCTTTATCTTTCTCCAACAGTGCTTTGAGGTCCTCTTGACCCTTTGCTAAGGTCATGAGGAGTTGTTGGAATTGAGAATTCTGTGCTTGCAGATCCTTAACTGTCTTCTCCAAATCCATCTTGCTGAAATAAACAACAGAAAGATAAGGAAACCTGGTGCGAAGACCTATTTATGCATATGATAAATGATATGTTATTCATGTATTGCATTCAAGGATTTAGAAATTCAAATTTGTTGCAGACAAAAAGAACACACGTCATATTAAGAAGAAATTTGTTAGTACATAAGTTCCCCATGGGCAAAATATTACAAAATTCTTAATGTAAAAAGACATTGCGCATCCTCTTTGGTGCGATGTAAGTGTTGAGAGTTTCCTCCTCATGAAGTCGGCGGGTAAGCTCCAAAACCTTCTTCTCACTGGCATAGAAGCTGGCTTCAAAAGTATTCCGTTCTTCCTTGAGTTGGATCCAACTATTTTGTAGTTCTTCCCATGATGTTGGCATGTCAGGATGTAGGCGGGTGTATGGAACCTCTCCTTCCATAACAGGCTCTTTGATCAAGGGGAGAATGTGAGGATATGGCATCATAAGATTCTGGGCATGGGTTCGTACCCACTTGAGATAAGGCTCAAGGGGGATGGAATTCTTGTGCCCCAGTGTCTTACTATCCACTTTGTTGGGGATCCTCCAAGCTCTGATGAACCTTTGTCGAAGTCCTTGCGCATCGTTGTCGAAGTCAAAAACTAGGTCAGGAATCAACATGTCATAAGGGCCATCCCTCCGAGCATATCCAAACTATCTTAGAGCTAAACATGGGTTATAGGTAATGCCTCCCCTAATGCCAAGTAGTGGGACATTAAGGAATTCCCCACAACGATCAATGATGATGACATTTTCTCTAGACCGAGAACACCAATGAACATCAGAATGTGTTAAGGCCATCAATTGTTGTGACCACCTTAAACCCTTCTCATTCTTCAAAACTGATTGTGGAAGGTGAGAAATAAACCACCTTGCTAGAAGAGGAGTACAACACATGAGAACACCTCTTTTCCTCATTGTTCGTGTGTAAAATGAGTGTAGGATGTCCCCAAGCAATGTAGGTATAAGATTCTGGGATATGAAAATCTTGACAGCATTCACATCTATAAGCTGACCAGGGTTTGGGTACAAAACCAACCCATAGATGAGGAGTGCCAAATCTCTTCAAAGGCTTGTAGATATAGAGAATTCCAGCAGTCTTGTGCCTTCTCAAACAGAAACTTTGCCAAGAATCCCTTGACACCACATCTGGTTTCCCAATGTCCTTTGATGTCAGATGGTTGCAAGTGTAATGCTTGAGCAACATCTTCAGGCTTTGGTTATTTTTTCGTACCATTGTAGGGTAGTTGACGAAGAATAGGAATTCTCAGGAGTTGATAAAATTCCTCCAAAGTAGGTACTAGTTGGTAATCAGGGAATGTGAAACAGTGGTGTAGGGGGTCAAAGAAATGGAAGAGAACTTTCACCATGTCTTCTTCAATGTTGGAGTTGACCAAGTTGAGAAGTCTACATGTCTTTCACTGAAGAGAGAATTCTATGGAATCCTGGAAGTAAGCTCCTTGAGTTGACGAGGGATTCTCACAAGGTTGACTTGAATTGTTTTCCTGCGAAGAGATTCCATGACCTACAAAACAAGAACAAAGATAAAGATCAAAACCCTTGAAATGGTTAGTGGATGCATATGATGCTTTATGATGTTCATGATGTATGCACAAGCAAATGTACAATCAAGTCACACAAAACCCTAGTTTCAGGCTTGCATGAGGTTTCATAGGTAAATACCCTCTTGAGTTTAGTTGGCTCAAACCTGTCCTATAAATAGTAATCGGGTTCTAAGGAGCTCAATATCACTGGATTGTTTTATATGTTCATTGTTTTGGTTTAGCCAATTAACTAGCGACCAAAATATTCCAAGAAAACAACCCTTAATGAGTGTAGTATCGAGTATCTACCAACTTCAGACTGCACCAAAGCCGGTCATCTCACTACCCCTAATAAAATCCCAAGATGGTCAAGTAAGGTTCTAAGAGTTCATGAGTGCTTCATGACATCACTCAGCGGCCCCGTATTCTCTTTGATTGACTCAAAGGCTGCCGGTACTCACAAATATGTCGCACTAATATAGCTATTGCTTCAACCATGTCGGTATACCCCGCACAGTTTCCACAACGTATTGCTATTTACCTATGAATGTTTCCCAAATCCGGGTGGAGGATTTTAAGCCCAAACAAGAGAACCAAATGTAAAGCAATCAAAGCAAACAATATAATCATGCAAAGGGTGATCTAAGCCCTAAGGTTACTCCTCTTTTAAAGTTTTCCCCAGCAGAGTCGCCAGTTCTGTGATACGGTGGGAGAACTGACTTGGGATTTTGCGTTTGTGTTCGCAAATGTTTCAGTTTAGCAAGAGTCGCCACCAACTTTTTATTTTATCCTAAGGAAAGGCCAAAAAGCACAGGAAAGACATTTGAGATGTTTTCTTGGGTTCGGGGAGTAGATTATAGAAAGGGAAGGTATTAGCACCCTTTTTATCCATGGTTATCCATGGGCTCTTAGTTACTTGTTTAGATCACTTGCTTTGCTTTTCAATTGTTTGAAATGGTGCTTTGTGTGTGGTTTTGAAAAATATTTTGAAAAGAGGCCATCGTTGTGGCAACCTTTGTAATGATTCTTGTTTGAATGTATACAAAGGTGTTTTTGTCTTTTGAAAAGTTTTCAATGTTTTGAAAGTTGTTTTGAAATTGTGTTGTGAAGTGTGTTTTGAAGATAGCAAGGATGTTTTTGCAAGATTTTGATCAAGTAACTAAGAGTTATCTACCCTATTTTACTCAAAGATCTTTCTTATGTTTTTAACCCTTTTAACAGTGTTGTTTCACCATTGTATTTGGTGAATAACCTTGTGTTAGGATGTTAAACGGGACAGGCGTGGGTCATCATATAGACCATGATAACAATTGTGTCAAGTATTTTTGGCAATTTTCTTGAGGGACTTGATCATTTTGTTTAGGCAACTCAGATAGCGTCATCGAGGGACTATGATCTTTTGTTTTGTTTTTGTTTTGCCAATGTACTTGACATGCATACCATGGCCCATTTTTGAAGGCAACAAGTGGATTGTAACCCTAGGGGTGCAAGTGTGCATTGTGCTTGTTTTTCATGCATTTTTGTCTTTGATTAGGTCAAACTATTTGTTGGTTTTGATTTTGCATACAAACCCTAATTCTCTAATCATGGCATAATTGAAAGCTTAAAGGTGCGAGAATTTAAACTCTAAGCTATTACAACATGATATAGGGAGGGGGGGTACAAATTTGAATAGGGGAGTATTTTGCAAGAAATTAAACCCTAAATTATTACAACCAAATTGAATTTGCAAGACATAATATTTAAACGTACAATATTTAAGTAAAATACAATAAATAAGTATTAGATAAAATGTATTATGCAAAAAAAGGTTTTTTAGGTATGTAAAGTATTTTCAATGTGAAAGGTATAAGGAAATAAATAAAAGATTAATTTTATTTGTTTTTAGGGCAAAAACCCTAATTCTTTAAGAAAATAAATATAATGTATTATTTATGTACAAAAATATATCAACATGTATAAAAAATAAAAGTATATTGAAAAAAAAGTATTTTTTAGTATAAAATATCAATAAAAATAAAATTTATTATTTTTGTGTTTTTTATTCTATGCTTTTAATAAAATAAAGTATATATATATATATATATATATATATATATATATATATATATATATATATATATATATATATATATATATATATATATATATATATATATATATATATATATATATATATATATATATATATATATATATATATATATATATATATATATATATATATATATATATATATATATATATATATATATATATATATATATATATATATATATATATATATATATATATATATATATATATATATATATATAT